>CM053792.1:3792500-3940000 GCA_028749045.1 Cupressus sempervirens
AATGAAAGCATCCATCGTTGTAAACTTTTTAGCAATTTTGAAAAATTTGACAAGTAGTTGAAGTGACACAAAACTTATATTTAATACTTATCTTTTATACATTGAATGGGAATAGACACAAAATGTAAAGAGTTGGAAATTAAGAAAATATTATAGTAAAAACTTGTAAATTGTGTAAAAATATGGATAATATCTCCTTGAAAACAAATAAAAAAGTAGTCAACCAAATATTGAAATCAAAATAGGATGCAAATGTTTATATTTTTATATATATAAAAAACTGAGAGTTATCCTTCTCAAGGCACCTATTGCACTAAGGTAGTTTATGAAAATAAGCGCCTCGAGAAGGATAACTCTCTCGGCTTATATATATATATATATATATATATAAACTAGTAAATATGATAAAAACTAGAATGTAGAACAATATTAAAATTATGACTAAAACTATTGAAAATTAAAATAATTTCTTATATATTAAAGGTATTAAAATATAATTAATAAATATTATACACTCACTCTCAATAATCCTCATATTTCACTCATTTTTTTATATATTCAAATGAATTTCTAAGATTAACTCAAATTTCTTTTTTAATGTTATTCTATAGTTCTTTTATATCATATTATTGGTACATATATATTTAACATATACTATTAGTAATTTTTAATGTTACTATATAGTTCTTTTATATCATATTATTGGTAACATACACTATTAGTAATCTTTTTAAATAGAAGACTACTAAGTAGAGATAATTTATTGTTTTCTTTAATGAAATAGCCTCACTTTGAGGCGAGCCCGCAATTCTTTTACGAGCACTTGATCGTAGTTCTAATTAGTGATTTTGATTGCAACATACATTAGTTAAAGGAGCGTCAAGTTCCTGCCGAAAGCTTATAAGATCAAAGTATTAAACTATTAAAAATGTATGCAATATAGCTAGGTATTGTAGTTGTTCTACTTCTTGCTAAAGTAGCTTATCCAGATCTTGCTTCCGCTGTTGCCTTTACAAAAAAAAGATCCAAATTCTTATGTTCGTGCCCTTTCAATAGTAGGGGATAGACAGATTCTGACCCAGGCTTACAGAGAGGAGGGCGTCCATCTTATATATTATATACTTTATACAACCAATCATCTTAGTAGAATGTCAATTGATTTCTTAATACTTATGTATGTTTAGCTTAAGTCTTATATAATTCAAGTATTTAGATTCTCCTTTCAGCAAAATTAAATTGTAATTTACAATGTTCAATTTGCAACTTTTACAAAAGAATTTTATTCTAAGACTTATATGTTTATATTACTATTTTATGACTTTTATTAAATGTTATTTTTAATTTTTGTAATTAACAAATATAAAGATAGAAAGAAATGATATAAAACTTTATTCCGTTATTTGTTAAACTAATTTACATTATAAAACTAGATTTTCCAAATATTTACATTGTAGAAAAGTCTAAAGTTAAGAAGAAATATATTTTAATTTAATTTTTCAAGAAAACATATGTCAAAACATGAAGAAGATATTCTTACATATTGTCAAACTTATTTATTTAATTTCAGCAAGTTGTCTTATCATATTAATGGTAGCAAAGATATTCTTACATATTGTCAAACTTATTTATTTCATTTGAGTGAGTTGTCTATCATATTAATGGTAGCCATAAAGTTTTAACAAAAAAAAATTAAAGTGAAAAAATAAAAGCTAACTCATGACTGTAGCAAGGATGCAACCAATAAGATTAGAAATAAATACTTTTTTGCAAATTAGTAAAATATCAATATATTTTAAAACTATATAGAGTTAAAAGTTTTTGAAAAATAAAAGAATATGATTGGATACTTTAATTGGAAAGTAGCATTTCATCGAATGCTATAGTATCCTGCCTTCGGCAGAAACTAATAAAGAAAAAACACAACTACAATGAAACAAAAATAATCTCCCAAGAAGGGCCATAGGTCACAACATAGAGAAAAAGACAACCCACAAGGAAGAGATGTAGTTGGTCTCGTTTCTCTGCATATCAAGGGAACATAAAAAAGTAATAATCTTCGTGCCCAAATTTGTTTTGATAAAAAAAATAAAAATCTTTGAAATTATCAAGCTCAGATTATTCCTTTTTACCTGTCGAGAGGAATTTTCGAGTTTTCCTTGGACGACTCGTAAGTCGTTGGCAACTTGGACGAAGAGGAGGATAAAGGGTACATGTAAAACACAAGGAGCATTCGACGCAGAAAATCTTATTTGGGCCAAATTGGAATAGTAAGCTTCATCGGAATTTCAGGTCTAGTTCGCTCAAATTCTCCAGGTAGAATATATTACGACTCAGAATTTGCCTGGTTTTATTTCCATTCTATAGATTAGTTTTAGAAAATCTGTTTTTTCTTCAATTTTTTTTGGTATTAGAGGTAAATTTCCCCATAGAAGCAGCAATTCCTAGGTGAATACTGATAATCAATTCTGATCGATGACAATTGTTGTAGAAATATTCAGGATTTGAAGCCGATTGGATCGGATGGATTGCTGACAATTTCGGGGGTCTATTTATTCGAACCCTAATAATGTTTTTCTACATCTCATACCCCTGAACCAGATTAATTGTCTTCAATACACGTTTTATAACGACCACCGGATAATCCTAGGGTTTATGCTCTGATGTTTTTTCGATACATGCAGAATTAATTATCACGATTCTTTTTTTAAGGAAATTTTAGCTCTTCCATGTCGTGCTAACTCCTCTGTACGAGTTGTTCTGCCTTCTTCTTAAGGAGAAATCCTTCCCTCATACGGAAGTCATCATCACTCCATCATTTAGATTTCCTCCTTTTTTTAGAAGGAAATGATAATAATTGTCATTTGATGTGTATGGGAGGACGCAGCCTTTCTATCAGAAGGATGTAGCATGGTTTTCTCTGAATCAGGGCACTGGGTGCGTATTCTCCATGACACGTGTGGGAAAATGTTAAAAGCTGGACTTCCAGCTGATTTTTTTTTGTGTCTGCAGTTTTCTTTTGTTCTGTTTTTCTTTTTACTGTGTTTGCACGTCATTTCAGACAGTGAATTCTAAGCACAGATAGATGCAACGTCAAAGGACTTCCTTTACAAAAGAGAGTTTCACTCTGTAGACATTTCCCAAATCAAATTTCTTATCAAGTTTACAAGCATTAAATTTCTTAACAAGTTTACAAGTACCCAATTTCTTCATCTTTAACTTATTGTTTGTCACTTGTGGAAATCTTTCCATTCTTATGTAAGCCATCCCTTCATCTCCAACTTCATATACCTGACATCTTTGTCTTTAATTAGCATGTTCTTTTTGCTTCTGGTTCATCTTTTGCAGTTGTTTCCTTCTTGATGTGGATTCTGCATAATCTTAGCACTTTTCTTCTGATTTGTGGTAAACTATCTTAGGTCTGACACATCATTTGGAATCTGTCCATAAACAATTTGAAACGACATTTTACCCGTACTTGTATTGACTTGCAACTCTTATTTAAGATTTTTTTATCCTTTGTTAAAACCAAATATTTTGGTAATCATTCTGGTGTTATTTCTTTCTGTAATATGGTATCAGAGCTTGGGATTGGTGAAGGCATGACTTGTATGGATTGTGACAGTGATGAATTGCATACATGTAGCATAGAACATACCAAAAGGATGTCATATGAATCAGTGAAGACAGGAAAATGGTAGATTTAAGGAGAATTTTTCTCATTTGTTAATATCAAATATTTTGGTTATCATTCTTGTGTTTCGCCTTTCCATAATATGCTACCAGAGCTTAGGGTTTTATGAATCTTGGGATTGGTGGAGTCATGAGTTCTATGGATTGTTTTTTTTTTTTGATAGGTAATATTTGTATTATATTGATAAAGAGAGATACATTGTTATGGTATGGCTAGAAGTCTTTCAGTCTATACTACCCTTACCCTGCCCATACATATGCCTCTAGACAAACAAAAATTCTAAGTATGAATATTCTGACAAAGATAAACCACCCAGCCAAACCATTAAATCAGTCGAACACACGAAAAGGAGCCACCGCCATCTCCACTGTCTGTTATTGCTTGAACCATCGTGCTGCTTCCTCATGAGTAAAACTTGGAGTTGAGTGGTCATCCATCACCGAAATCCCTTGCCTCCCCCGACGACGCTTTCCACTGCCCTCTCCCTCTTTAACTATCAAAGATGCATCAACCCAAACACCCTGTGTTTTGGCCTCACCCCCCTTAAGGTGGCATTTCTTCGCAATCTGGTGGCGAATTTGTTGTCCAGGCACAAGTGTGCTCTTCCTCGGCGTGGCCTTCATAAAGCCTCTTTCCTGTTCCTTCGGCGAGTTCTATGGATTGTTCCAGGGATGAATTGCACGCACGTGGCATAGAAGAATATTCCAAAAGGACATTGTACAGATCAGTGAAAGCAGGAAAATTGTAGATAATTTCTCTGAAGATTTTTTGGCTGATTTTCTTACAAAATTTGTGGGTTTATTCTTTTTTGTTTGTTGGAAAATGTGATTTTGTTTTAGGAAATAGCCTGTGTCATTTTAATGCAAATTGCACCATTGTTTGAAATAATTTGTGGAGGGACCACTTAAGAACCCAAGAAAAACAGAGGTTCCAAATAATCAGACAGGGATCATTATCAGCAATTGGATATAAAAGTTACATTGGAAGAGATCTTGATGGCTAGCTTAATTTGATGTTATAAATATCTGAACTTCAGCAAATTTTGTTTTGTAATGTTAAAGATCTTATTCAAATTCTGTAATGATAATTTTCTGCACTAACTTATTGAATGTTTTTCAGTGGAACGGTAGCTGGCTTGCACTTGGTCTGTCTGGTTCTGTCCTGGTTTGACCATGGTTCAACCTAGGTTTGGCCTGGAGGAACCGGCCTTGCCTGGGTTGAAACTCAATTGGAACCCAAAAGGGAACTAGGACCAAGGACAATTTCAGATACAGGATTCCAGCCTGCTTGGCATCAAGGGACCGCTTAGGAGGGTCTACAACATCTTATGCACTTTGGAAAATCAAAGCACAACTTGAAGCAATTAGGGTTTCAGTTCTCCCATGTTCTTGACACCACCAAAATGTGTGTGTAAGAAGGTAGGATGGGGTATTAGGACCTCAACGCTTGTATGCACCACCCTAGGAAAAAACATTGGATTTGAGGTGCAATACTTTCCATCTTTAAAAGTTTTCATAGGAGGCCTTGAAATAACGTGAATCAACTCAACACCAAAAAACTTGATGATCATGTGATACGATTACAACATTGTCCTAATGCTTCAAAGACACATTAGGTTCATTTAAAGACCAAATAGACAGCTCCTAAATTCATTTTACCAAATGGACACTTGATCATAAAAGCATAACATGATACAATCATTCTGAATTGCATCACCATTATAATCCATCTCATAATGAGAGTTCCAAAGATCAATATTATAGTTTACACATTTATGACTCAAACGTCCTCCCAAATTACATTTACAATAGAACAATTAAAATATAATACAAACTTGGGTCACTATTGATCTTGTCTTCCATCTCCACCCATGATTCTCTAATCCTCAATAGTTGTTCCACATTTCTCAACCTCATAAGATCAAAAGCTCCACTCCTGCCACGCTAGGAGATGGTCATGTAGGCCAAAAGCACACTCACACCAAACACATTGAGAAAAGTCTCACATACACATTATATACAAAGTAACCTCATATATTGCATGCAAGATATATGTAAGCAACGTTAAGGGATAATCATAAACTTCTCATATATTGGCATAAAATTAATCACAGTCTCTGGGAAAAATCCTTAATGGAGGGAACAAAGAAATCATCATTTGTCACAACCATCAATGGCTTAATCCAAGCACTAGGCACATTGCCAATAGGGCAAAACATTAAACGCATCAAGTTGAAAAGGACCAGATCCTAGAGAAAGGGTAGGGAAGGGTTGTCATAAAGCTCATTGGTGTGGCTAAGTGGAATCAAGTACTCTTTTCACAAGAGATAAGGTTACTCAATCATATAAGTTAAGTGCTCCCCAAGCGGGCATGTCTTCCATGAATATTATTTTGGTTCATTTTTCTCTCATGTTACATTAATTTTATCTTAATTATGAGACTTTCGAACAAGATATTTTAGTGATCCCTTATGCCATGACAAATAGTTGCTAGAAATTCTAATGTGGCACACAAAACAATGCAAAAACATGGCATAGAAATTGGCTCAAGAAATTCAAAAAACATGTCATCATGATCCTTACGAAAATTTATGGGGGAGACATCTTTCCCCCATTCCAATACATTCATGTATACTTCCAAATTCAAAAATTTCAAAGATAAATATACATGTAAAACCAGAAATTTCTCAATTACACTATTAAAATAGATTCAAAAGACATTAATTCCAAAAATATCAAAATATGAAAAGTTGAAAAATGAAAGATACCCTTTGGGTCTGAATATTAGTAATAGCCAATCTGCTCTTATCAATTTGGAATTGTAAGCAACTTAAAAAAAAATAGTCATTATAAGGATGCGGTTTGGAAAATTTCAAAAAACAAATCCAATACAATTTATATGCTTATTGCTTTTCTCAAAGTTAAAATAGATTTAAAAGCATTTTCTACATCACTAAAACTGTCAATTCATTTCAAAATGAAAACAAGAGGAAATGGAAGAGAATGAGGAACTCACCCCAAATGTTTGCACTCCAAACAAACTTAGAATGCTTCACACATGCTAGGAAGGGGGAAGATTTTGTTTCCACACATGGCCACACACTCAATCCTATTCCAGTGCTCGGGATCTCACTCATTTTGACCCATAAATGCATTCCCACTTCCGAAACCCAATTTTGCAAGTAGGACGGTTTTTGGAGAGCCATAATCCTTCTTTTAGAAAGCACAAGCCTAGTTTCTATTTTTGAGCAGTGCTATTTTGTAGTAAAATAATGCATTTTTAATTTCTTGAATAATTAAAGTAGATTTATTCCCTAGTTTCACCCAAATCAATTAAAATTTTTCAGAATATTCAACATTAAATCTACTATTGAAATCAATATAAGTACACTGCCACAATTTATCGGGTGGAAATATGAAATTCAAGTAAACATTAGATCATGCATTCACTTGGGAACTCACAATGATTACAATTTCTAGAATCACTCCAAATCAGTTCTAGATCAACATATGGTAAACACGGCAAGGAATTGCACTTGAATCAAATACAAAGGTTAGGGCTAAATAGCTCATGACCAATGTGACGTCTCCCATATAACCACTATTTGGGAATAACTGAACACCTGCGGAGAAATAACCCTGTACTTGTAACCATTCAATACATTTGTCAAGCATACTTGTTTGTTGAAGTTTCTCGAATCTTGCTGCAATATGTAATAGCATTGCCTGTATTGAGGTATATGTTTTCCATATGCAACATCCTCTTTTTATATTTAAACATAGGTCATGAATAGACATGTCCCTTCAGAGGACATGTCTATTCAATAATCAAATAATTATTGTATATAAACTTAACTATTGTTATATATATATATATTTATATTTCTCTCATATAATAAGTTTATATCTCACATAAAATTATATCTGACATATAATTATCCGATTGAAGCTACCAAACATTAACACTCCCTCTTAGCAAGGGAGGATAAACACAAGACAAATATTATACCATTGGTAATATAAGGATATCTCAGAAGTTCTCCACAATTTAATATCGCATACAATATCAAGAGTATTGATCTCCAGAATATCAACATATGATATTCATCAATTACTCGAACTAGGGTATGATATCACATTTAATATCAAGAGTCTTGATCTTCTAGAATATCGACATCCGATATTCATCAAGTACCCAAAAACAAGGTTTGATATCACATTTGATATCAAGAGTATTGGTCTCCCAGAATATCGACATCCGATATTCACTAAGTACTCCAAAATCATTTAGATACCATAGTTGATATCAAGAGTATTGGTCTCCCAGAATATTAATGATATTCACCACTTACTCAAAATGTTTAGATATCACATTTGATATCAAGAGTATTGGCTTCCTAGAATATAAATGATATTCACCACTTACTCAAAACGTTTAGATATCACATTTGATATCAATAGTATTGGCCTCCCAGAATATCAATGATATTCACCACTTACTCAAAACGTTTAGATATCACATTAGACATCAAGAGTATTGGCCTCCCAAAATATCAATGATATTCACCAAGTACTCTAAGAGTAATGGCCTCCTAGAATGTTGAGATACAAGACATTCACCATTTACTCAATTTATTGGATCTCTTAATACAAGTTGATTGTAAGATCGTCACCTTACAACACCTTCCCCAAATACAAGTGACATCATTTGGAAGTTGTCACTTCCTCATGATGTACACAGGGGATAGGCCCATACATAGTCACAGTCCTCCTAACTGTGACAACTTATTGAACTTTTAGAGAAACCATGGTTTACTCCCTCTTAATAAAAAAAGATCAGGTTCACTGAAGGTTAACCAAATAGCATCCTCAATCTTCTCCCTCTGAATCTTAATCTCCCTCTTTTTCCTGCAAGAACATTCTTGGAGGAAAAGATCAAGGCAAATAGCTCATATAATATGTATAGAATACAAATAATAAGTAGATAGATGTAATACCCAATAATGAATACTTATCTCATATACATCAAATCATAAACTATCTTCATATGTGTCAAATTAGGAAAATGTCTAATAGTTATCTAGACATATGCAAGTTATCTGAGACATCTTATTTTGCTATTAATCTTTCCTATGCCATAATATCAAATTATTAAATAGCTTCGTTGGATTAATATGAATTTTCCTTATATTAGCATCCTTACTAATTATATATATGCAATTTCGTAAATATGCTCCTACATATAAACATATTATATGAAAGTAAAAAAAAAACAATAAATTTCATAACTTATCGGCCCCAAAGGCTCCTATGACTATGGCGTCTTAGTGATAGGGAGGGGAGTGGTAGCCAAACAACATGGACAAAATGTCAGCTCCATCACTTATCATGCTCTCCATTGCAGCCAAAGCGTCGGATCCCATACTGCCAATCGGCCATATCACTTTGTACATGGCGACTCTGTCGGCAGGGGCCACACCATGAGCCATACTAGGAGTGTAGCCATAGAAATCGATGGCATCCACGTAGTTACCTCCTGTTGTGGACGATGTGTGAGTTTCGTGGCCATTGGAGTCTCTTGGAGAATCATAGTCATCAGTGAGGCAAACATTCCCGTACTTGGCCACCAGAGCTTTGTTAAAATAGCGCGCTCCAATCAGCTTTCTATTGCACAAAAAGGAGTTGAAGGCTATACCGTTCTAGCAAATTCCCTTCCATTTGGGATGGTATGTCTTCCAGTTTTCTGCTTATGCGTACAGTCTTTGCCACATGATTACTACAAGTCCAACCTCTCGACAATATCTTTGTCTTATCGGGCAAGTGGGATCTTCCTGCGTTGAGTGTAATGTGACAATCAAGTCCGCTCTTGTTCAAGGGTTATTTGTGTTTTCTCGTTGAGCAATACCCATACATGTCTTCCTTATTCGATGCCGAGCGTAGGGCTCTCCCTATACAGCAGACACACTAACAATCATAAGAATACCGTGATAAATTCTCTGCAAAAGGATTGACCATGTCGTGACATATTTGTGACTCGGTTTCTTTCTAATTGTCTTCTTCACTAATATCTTACTCACTGAATCACTTTCGCTGTGCTTCTAATGATCAATAGAGATAGTTGTCAATTTCATATTGATGCATATCTTCCATTCAAACATAAGAAATCACTGACTCTTTTTTTATTTTATTTGATCTTATATTCTTCTGATTATTTTGTCCAACCTGTCTTTGATACCATGTTGAAGTTTCTCGGATCTTGCTACAATATGTAATAGCATTGCCTGTATTGAGGTATATGTTTTCCATATGCAACATCCTCTTTTTATATTTAAACATAGGTCATGAATAGACATGTCCTTTCAGAGGACATGTCTATTCAATAATCAAATAATTATTGTATATAAACTTAACTATTGTTTTATATATGAATATAAATATATTTCTCTCATATAATAAGTTTATATCTCACATAAAATTATATCTGACATATAATTATCCGACTGAAGCTACCAAACATTAACACAAAACAAAAATCTAGATGAAGGACAACATTTCATAACACAAAATGGGGTACATCAGCATATTAAAATAAGTAATCATCTAAACATCCAAAATACCAATAACCAATGTGTCAAGGAACCACATCTTGAACATGCCAGTGATCCTTACCAAGTAGAGCAAGAACATACGTCATAGAGAAAATGGTGAAGCTTAACCATTGCTTAAACATACACGATAAGAAACACAATCATGAAGACAACGTATGCATCCCTTGACATAGATGGAAAGCAACACTAAGATCTAGGCCTTCAAGGCTTCAAACAGAAGGTGCACTGGATAAATCAAGTGACAAATACTGGTGATTTGGGAATGTAGTGCTACGATGAAAGGCTTTTTTGAGTACATAAAGAAAAAATATGTATTAAGGTGAAGAAAAACATGGAAAAAACAATGTGAAATAAAAAGTGCATACCGATTTCAAGTGGAGAGAATTAGATTGCATATTTAGTTTTGACACATTTTTGGAACAAATGTTTCCCTTAATGGACCTGCAATAAATTGAAATGGAGAAAAATTGGAGCACACTGAGTTTTGAGAAAGTTTTTATACAATGCTCAGGAAATTGAATTTCTAGAATGAGTGGATAAATTGCCAATTTATAATGTTGTAGATTTGTATCATTGCCATGAAGGTTAGATGAGAAGATGATGTTTTAGATTTGCAAAAGAAACAAGAGTGGATACAATAGTTATTGGAGAAAGAGCTGGATGAACTTGAGGCAATCATAGATCCCTGTCTTTTGAGAAAAGAAGGGAAAAGAGTAGAGTGTATTTAGCAAAATAGAGATATTGAATAGTAGAAGTGTGAACTTGCTTTCCTTTCAGCTTGGTTTAAGAGGGTTTTGATCTGCTTCATATTTCAATCCTTTTCTAGAGGTGTTTTCGAGTCACCATAATACTATTTTTGACTCGTATTTTGCTTGAAAAAAAATATTAGTTAGTTAAATAAGTTCTCACAAAATGGCAAGAAGAGCTATACATGGGAACAAGGTTTCGTGAAGCGACAAGAGCTATTCTACTACAAATTGAATAGTAATGTAACAAAATTCGTTTGTTCGATCAATTGTGATAGGAAGACAATTGCCTGTTTAAAATGTTGAGTTGGACTTCATTCAGATGGAAAGTGTCAATCATTAGTTGTTACCTTCCATATAATGAGAGTCTTTTGTTGTGTTTTCCATTTTGGCATCTAGGTTGAGGTTGGTAAGCATTGCCACTGCCTTTGGTAATACAAATAATTTGTAGAGATTGTTACTGTTTTTTGTGGTAGGTTTCTTTGTTTTGATGACAGAGTGGAGATCTGTTCATTTTATGAAAAACATAACCTTGAAACTTCAAGTTTTCTCTTCCCTCTAGGAGTTTGTGACTTGCTTTTCAACTTTCTTTGATCAACAACCTTTTGAAAAATACTTTATGGAGTTTAAGTTGGTCGTGCGGTTTTTTTTTACCTAAAATTTCTTGTCTGTTTATATCGTTTATTCAAATAGAGAAGAGTAGAATTAAGAGAGAGAAGGAAAATGTTGAAAAAATAGATAGATGATACTGTAGATGTGTTGCGTCGGTTCTCATGCCTACCAAATTTTTCATAATGTCAATGGAGTCCATTGGGCCATGTGACCATGTACATTTCCCTATCGTGTATATTTCTCTAAGGTCTCATTCAACTAGATTGCTAAAATCGCATCTTTGCGAGTCAAAACATGTTTTAAAGTGGCCCACCTTCGAGCTTTAAAAGAGTTAGAAATTCATGGCATTTTTATGGATTTAATGTTTCCGACTCATCTCTTGCTCCCTCTAGCATTTTAAATTTTCAAAATTCAATGCTCGAGTCAAAAGTTGTGGCAAGTTAAAGAAAGCTTCAAATATATGTTTTGGCAATCAAAACATTAACCTTTAAACAAAAGAGGTTAAGAACGCTGCCAATATACGTAGTTCCATTTCAATTCTTAACCTCTCTAACCAAAAAGAGGTTAGGCGGGAAAACTTAAAAACGTGTTTTGATAAAAACTATTAACCTTCTAAAAGAAGGGAAGGCTAGGTGGGACACTTGAAAAATGTATTCGGAGGCCAATTTTTAACCTTATTATCAATGAAAGGAAAGATGTTAATAAACCCCAATTAAAGTTAGTTATGCTTCGTCTGTCCAAGTGCAATAAAATGCAAATATCCCCTCATTTTAATGCAATAAGAGACATGGTTGATAGAAATGTTATCAAGCTGATTTATATCAACACTAATGAGCACAGTGTTGACATTTTCACCAAGCCTCTGGCATAGTTGAAAATAGAGTACTTCAAAGGTAAACTTGGTATGACAAATTTGTAAATACATTTGTAAGTTCTATATATTCATGAATAATTGAAAATTAGATTGTTTGCAAACTTGTGTTATGAAAGGTGACGATCTTTCATGTGTGTAAGGTCACTATTATAAGGTGATGACCTTATCAATAGATGATTTATCTTCTAACACCAAATGTGTTGGAGCAAAGTGTTATCATGGTTCTTTGGGTTGGATTTTGCTGGACACCTTGATAACCATTATGGTTCTTTGAGCCGGGTTTTGCCGAACACCATGAAAATCAATGGTTATGGTTCTTTGGGCTGGATTTTGCTGGACACCATAACTTAATAGACCACATTTGAAGTGGTGTTTATTCTTGTATTATATCGGTTTAAATTCCCTTCTTGCTAAAGAGGAAGTGTTGAGGAAATTGAAGCAATTATAATATATGATAGTTTACATGATTGATCAAATTATGTAGGTCTAATTGTAATATATATGTGTGCATATATATGTATATAAAGATATATATTACCACAATCTTATATTATTAAAATGTCAAATGACTGGTCATTTGTATCGTTTATAAACTGATTACTGATTATCAAGCATCATGTATTGATACCGTTTACATTTAATATGTATCAGTTTTGGTTATGGTTATCACCGATTTTATTTTGTGAAACACCATTTCATCAGGCATTATACATTATATATTATTGAGCATTATGGGTGTACCGATTCATTTGTTTGTTATGCTAATCACCGATAGTATTCCAACAGTGTCTTCTTGGAGCATAATGAATGTGTTGAGGCATGACTACGTAGGGTCATGCCCCTATGTAATCATGTCTCAATGCATAAATAATATACATCATTTACAACTGCAGATCATATCAATATAAGACATAAAGATCTCTGTCTGTAGATTCTGAACAACACATACTTGAATAAATAAATCTGCATTAGTACTGTGGAAGGAAGGTCTGCATACATAAGACACAAATTATTATTATGATACATATATATGTATAAATAAACTCATATTCAGAATCAAAGTTAAAGATTGCTCAAGATCCTTACATCAAATTGAAAATATAATTAGTTAGTCTCCTCCAATAAACGATCAATTAAACTTTACTGGTGATAGTTGTTTTTGAGTGCCCACACGCATTGTAGTGAATACCTGTGAAGCATGCCAAACATGAGTTGGTGGACAAGATATGTGAAAGATTTGACAAAATGCAAGGTTGCTGTGAAACGGTTATGTTAATGGTTTGGGGAGGCTTCTAGAAACTTGGAATGTTTGGAGATCTATTTGATAAGTAGGAGATATTTTCAACAAGAAGTCAAATTGTGATATTGCTATCAAGTTTCAATTATGTAGTTTCTTGAGTCAAACTCATTGACCCATATTTCATGAGAGGTGGTTGATAGAACCCATCTCTCATGAGAATGAATGGAACACTCAACACAGATTGGATCTCAGTGATGCTCACAGAGGTGAAGCCAGGAGGTCACCCATCCCAGTGCTACTCCAGATCTATTCACCTTGAGAAGTCACGAGCTTTTATGAAAACCAGAGACACCATGCACGCGACTTGTTTGCCAAAATGTCCACATGGAAATGTGGGTAGTAAAACTTGTTTGTTGTTTGGTACAATGCGACACCCATGACATGCTCCCTACTCATGCCATATTGGGGGTTTTGTAATGGATTATGAATGCTCATTGAAACAATAGTATTTGTAAGAATTTGGTATAGCTCTAATACCATGTAAGAATTTGCCTGAGGCAATAATTCAACACTAAGATCAAGAAGCTTAGTAGATAGCACAAGAGAGACAAATGATGATCAAATGAAAATGGATATCAGATGATTGGATATCAGAGAATTGGATGAATACATCAAAGAAGTGCCTTGTTTATAAAGGCAATTGATATGACTAGGAGTTTGCATATTCATATGAGTTGTTATGTAGACAACATAGTAGTTTGCACTCCAATTGAGCACATGTTGTCTACTACATCTCTTTATGAGACACACCTTTGCATTCTTATCCTCTCATTGTTGCACATACATTCATGCACAATGGAGGATAATCCACTCTTGGTGGACATATGCCTAGTTGTTATGCTTATCTCTTTGCTGACTCCTACTCATATCAGTTACCTTTATATGCAAGGCACTTCTTTGATGCATTCATCCAATTATTTGATATCCATTTTCTTTTGACCATCATTTGTCTCTCTTGTGCTATCCACTGAGCTTCTTGATCTTGGTGTTGAATTATTGCCTTAGGCAAATTCTTACATGGTATCAGAGCTATACCAAATTTTTACATGGTATCAGAGCTATACCAAATTCTTACATGGTATCAGAGCCATAGGAGTTTCATTGCATAGCCATTGGAGAGATTTTTTTTTGCAAATACTTATTTACACCAACAGTATCACTTCCACCTTTGTTAGCATTTTCTCCACTTAAACTAAGGACAACACATTATCTCTATTTCAGCAAATTTAAAAGAACTTATCCTTGATGGTAATGGTTTATTGACCCTATAAAGCTTCATTCGATGACACAAACCAATCCATTTACAAGGAGATCAAAATAATACATTTTATTAAATAAATTGATCTTCAAATGCAATTATTTTGATAGAGGATTCATTGATCTCTAAAATGTCATCGTTCACCTCACAAATCTATGGAATTTAGAGTGTTCCAATATTGTGTTTTTTCATGGCACCCTTACCCATGGTAATGAGGGTTTTGGAACCAATTAAATATACATCCATCAAAGATGAATTTGTGTCAAATGACATATATTGTCGAATGTAGAATTATAGTTGACGCCTTGGATAGGTCTGATAGAGTGTTGCCTCATGAACTCACAAAGATGCTGTAGGTAGAAATGCATGGAAAATGTGGAGACTAACGTGAGGACTAGTGTGATTCACAAATATGCACACCAAGATGGAGTTCTGGCATGACATATTGATTTACAAGAGAATTAAAGTTTTGCAAGATAACTTAGTTGGAAATGCTCGAGTGGATATACTCTACACAATGTAAAGGCACAAATAACATTTTGACAAATTGTTATTACAAATCCATATCATAGTTCATTTAGTGGGAATGAAGAGAATGTTAATCCTGGGAAAAATCAGATGGCTTAGATTAAAGGAGAATTGTAAGAGATCGGTAGAATTCGACAACCTCAATCAACGTGTGTAGATAATTGCTCGGGGAAGGGCTGGATAAAAGACTTCTAATTACAAGGTATGTACATTCACGGGTACATTAAGGAAGAAGTAAACTTTCATAGGGTGTGGCAAAGGAAACAAGTCATGCTGCAAAGCTTAAACCGGGTCCGATGAAGTGTTGGGTTCATTAAAGACATTGCATTGGCTGTTCCCGGTTAAACAAATTCTGGACAGCAAACTTCTACCTTGGTGAAGATGGGAGTTTGTCTTATTTTTTTGTTGAGGGCAAACATTATGATTCTCTTGGATGCATTTAGGTGGGAAGATTAGTGTTCCTTTGTGTTATTTGGTAATAATGACTTTCAATCATTTTTGGTCAAGGTTATGAATTTCACCATTTTCGCTTAAAATCTCGAGGTTAATTAACCCCTCTCAAAACACGTAAAAGGGAGTTAGTAAATATGAGGCACAGCCAATGAGAAAAAGCCTATAAATATGAGGCACCTTGTAATGTAAAGGGGGAGAACTTTTACAAAGGGGAAACCCTGCAAAAATATGTAGAGAAACTTTCAAATAAATTGTGTATTCATATTATGTGTAAAGGTTTTTGGGTTGGTACTATCTCAGAAATAATAAGGAATGCATTTGTTCGTATGTTCAAATGTCTCTCTGAATCTTGATTGCTATTTTTTCATATGTTAAATTAGTGGCTCCTTTATGCATTTGTGTGGGTTATGTAATTGATGCAAAGGAAAACATTCATTTCCTGGTAGTGTGACGTGAATGCATTAGGATAGTTCATCTTTTCGTAGGAATCTGTTTGGTGTTCGTATGTATATCTTTTGGGTTTTTCTTTATCTTATTTAGCTTCACGTTCTATCCTTTCGTACTTTCAGGTGAATAGCACACAAAAACACAAATACACCCATCATACGAGGGAGCTGCCCCTCTCAAATGCAGAGGAAGATTGCAAGATGATAGTGATCACTTGCATTCTCTCCAATTGTTGGCACAATTGTCTTTGTTCACAGGGCGAACATGGTTAGTTTCAAAGATATACAAGATGAAAGGACATGGATTTGCTTTGCCGAGAAAAAATAGAGCATGCTAAAGTTATAAAGTTGAGTTAGTACATTGGGCTATAAAATGAGGGTAGAAGTGATGGCTAACCTGAGGGATTTTTTTTGAAATAATGTATTGTAAGCTCGATTGGATCTGTTATAGAAGGATTTTTTAATCATTTTTGTTTTTCCTAAATCTTTTGCATGTTGAATGAGATACAAAAGCTATAATTGAATTCATTATCGAAGTTTGATTTCCTAGCTGCATAATTTGTTGCAGTTTTGTGATTCTAATCTTGGCTGGAATTCTATGAAATTTTAGTTTATCTATCCAACCTTGATATCACGACATAACCTTTGAATTTATGGTGTCATCCATCCAGGGCCCAAAAAAATCAATTTGGTAGTAATCTTGTTGTTTTTGATATACAAATGTGGCTAAGGGGCTATACCCATGGTTACAATAGAGATTACACGTGTTAAGCATAGTTTTTTAGAACGTGCAGAGACCAATAAAAACTTGAGCCTTAACCAATTCATATTATCGTGCTACGCACATTACAAAAAATGATATGGTTGATGAATAAGGAAACAAGTATGCAACCTAAAGCTGTCAAAAACTATTCTCAATCACCTGTTGAGAGTTTGGCCTCAACATTTGCATCACACTTCAGTGATTCTTGTGTTCTTTCCTCAATCCCTTCCTAGTGTTTAGAAAATCCTGTAGAAACCCCATTCCAACAATTAGCAGTCCCCTTTGGTATTCTTCAACCATGGTCGTAGCTCATGCAAGGAATAGAAACAAGGGATTGTTAAGCTTGTAGTAAATGGTCCTAAAATCCCCTCCTGTCAATGCCATATCTATATATTGCTATATGTTCTATCTCTTTTGCCTACACACATTCTAGTATTTGTTTTGGTGACTCCTTGCCTTGGAGCTTCAGTAGATAGGCCAAGTAAATAGAGGCAATGTTTGAATATTGCATGTATTTGTAGACCAAATTTAGGTAATCCTTGACTCACTCACCAACATTACTTTGGCAATGCCATTCATCTGTGCTCTTTCCTCCTTTAGGGGAAAAAATGCATGTTACTCTCCATCCTCTACTAATCAACAAGTATTCTCTCTCCTATTGTATAGGTCTTCTATTGAAATACCATGTGTCTACCTAGTGAAATATGTTAAAACATATGTAGGTTAAGGGGCTTTCTAATGAATTGTTCATAAGGCACAACACTTGGTGAAGGTATTGCAAAATGGGGTTGCAAGCAGAGTGGGTTTAACCATGGCTATATCTACTACTTATCAATTGATGAGCTTAAGGGGCTTTCTAATGAATGGTTCATAAGGTAGAACACTTGGTGAAGGTTTTGCAAATGGGGTTGCAAGCAGAGTGAGTTTAGCCATGGAGGAAACTCCGCAGTTAAGCGTGCTCAAGTTGGAGTAGTACTGGGATGGGTAACCTCCCAATAAGTCTTGGCGGTTCACCTCTGTGAGCATCACCTAGATCCAATGAGTGCTAAGTGTTCCATTTATTCTCATGAGAGATGGATTCGTGCGAATCACTACCCATGAAACATGGCTCAATGAGTTTGACTTAAAAATTACACAGTTAAATCTTAACAGCAATATCATAATTTGACTTGCTGTGGAAAATATATCTTACTTATCAATTGATGAGCTTAAGGGGCTTTCTACTGAATGGTTCATAAGGCACAACACTTGGTGAAGGTTTTGCAAATGGGGTTGCAAGCCAAGTGGGTTTAACTATGGAGGAAATTCGGTAGTTAAGCGTGCTCAAGTTGGAGTAATATTGGGATGGGTGACCTCTTGGGAAGTCCCGATGATTCGCCTCTGTGAGCATATCACCTAGATCCAATGAGTGCTAAGTTTTCCATTTATTCTCACGAGAGATGGATTCGTGCGAATCACTACTCATGAAACATGGGTCAATGAGTTTGACTCAAAAACTACACAATTAAATCCTAATAGCAATATCATAATTTGACTGGCTGTGGAAAACATCTCCTACTTATCAACTGATTAGCTTAAGGGGCTTTCTAATGAATAGTTCATAAGGCACAACACTTGGTGAAGGTTTTGCAAATGGGGTTGCAAACAAAGTGGGTTTAACCATGGAGGAAACTATTAGAAATTTGTTCAGCGTTCCCCTCAGGATTTGTGACAAGGGCTTAACCGCCTCCTGTGTACTATAAGTTGAGTAGTTGTATCGAACATTGATAGATCGGTCTTTTGGTGCAAGGGCAACCCCACTCTAACAAGTGGTATCAGAGCTTGGTCACAGGTACGAAACCTCAGACCCTCAGGTAACACTAAGGGGAGATTGTTAGAAATTTGTTTAGTGCTCCCCTCGGGATTTGTAACAAGGGCTTAACCGCCTCCTGTGTACTATAAGTTGAGTGGTTGTATCGAGCATTGACAGATTGGTCTTTTGGTGCACGACGACCCCACTCTAACAGAAACTCCGTAGTTCAGCACCCTCAAGCTGGAGTAGTGGATGGGTGACCTTCCGTGAAGGTTTTGCAAATAGGGTTGCAAGCCAAGTGGGTTTAACTATGGAGGAAACTCCGTAGTTAAGTGTGCTCAAGCTGGAGTAGTATTGGGATGGGTGACCTCCCGGGAAGTCTCGATGATTCACCTCTGTGAGCATATCACCTAGATCCAATGAGTGCTAAGTTTTCCATTTATTTTCACAAGAGATGGATTTGTGCGAATCACTACTCATGAAACATGGGTCAATGAGTTTGTCTCAAAAACTACACAATTAAATCCTGATAGCAATATCATAATTTGACTTGCTATGGAAAATTCTCCTACTTATCAATTGATCAGCTTAAGGTGCTTTCTAATGAATGGTTCATAAGGCACAACACTTGGTGAAGGTTTTGCAAATTGGGTTGCAAACAAAGTGGGTTTAACCATGGAGGAAACTATTAGAAATTTGTTCAGTGTTCCCCTCGGGATTTGTGACAAGGGCTTAACCACCTCCTATGTACTATAAGTTGAGTGGTTGTATCGGGCATTGATAGATTGGTCTTTTGGTGCAAGGGCAACCGCACTCTAACAAGTGGTATCAGAGCTTGGTCATAGGTTCGAATCCTCAGACCCTCGAGTAACACTAAAGGGAGATTGTTAGAAATTTGTTCAGTGCTCCCCTCGGTCTTTTGGTGCAACAACAACCCCACTCTAACAAAAACTTTGTAGTTAAGTGCCCTCAAGCTGAAATAGTGGATGAGTGACCTCCTGTGAAGTCTCAATGCTTCACCTCTGTGAGCATCACCTAGATCCAATGAGTGCTTTAGTGTTTGATTTATTCTCATTAGAGATGCATTCATGCGAATCACTACTCACGAACATGGGTCAATGTGTTTGACTCAAAAGCTATACAGTTAAATCGTGATAGCAATATCATAATATGTAGGCATGTCATCGGACAAAATTTATATTCACAAACTTTCATTTTGAATATTATAAAGCATTGCCAATCAACCAAAGGTTTATGATCTTTATGTATCGAAGATATTGCATATGGATTAGGATGCTCAACTCTTTTCAGATTTAACTTTGCAACCATTAATCTTGAAACTAGACTATCTGTACTAACATTGCCAATAATTACCTTGCAACACTTACCTCCAAATTTACAGTCTTAAATAAACTTACCTTTGCCTCAATTCACTTAGATTGTTTGCAGGTTTCAACAAATTTCTTTTCAGCAACAATGACTCAACTTTTTCAGCACGCTTCTTCACCATTGGCATTAACACACACCATCCTTGTGGTCCTCGAGTTCTTCTAAAATATCCTCCTATGACTGAGCACATTCAAATGTCATAGGAGATTGTCTAGAGAAATTTGTATCATTATCATTTTGGTCCTCAAGCTCTTCTAAAATATCCTTGTATGACTGAGTACTTCTGTGATTTCTGTATCATCATCATAAGAGCCTCTAGGCTCTACCACGTCCGTGATTTTTGCCTCTTGCAAATTTTCTGTTTCTCCCTCTCTTTCTGTTTATTTTGGAATCTGCGGTTTGATTGGTCATCAGCCTCTAGGGAAAATTGGTATGCTTCATCAATTGATTGTATAGTGAATATGCTTGAATTCATTTTGAATATGTCCTCTAAATCATTGGAGTAACCAGCCATCTTCTGCAGACTATATTCATGATAACATGCTCTCATTGTCAACTTATAGTATTCTAATTATTTCACACTTCAATCTTTTTGTCATTTTAATTTTTAATTTGAAATCCAATTGTTAGCTGGCAATAATGCACTTATATACCATCCTATCCCATTTCTCAACTTTAAATTATCCCTTCCCATTTCTTTCTAATTCAGTTTCCATTGACCAAGTATCAGCATGACCTTTTAGCTTTGTCTTTGCAAACTCCGCTGTAGTCAGATCAGTAATTTTCTCATACTCAAAATATTATTCCAAATCAAAGTCCAATCTTTCATTTCTTCACGATTCAAGCTACCAAATAACTAGGCAAATTAACTGTACTTTCCTTTCAAATTTTGGAAATAGCCTTTAACATTGTTTCCTCTCCGTTTTCCTCTTTTGTTAGGTCATCTTCAATTGGCCCATTGTCTTGCACATTGTCACTTTCATCAGGTTTAGGGTTTAGGGTTGAACATTTCCTCAATTCTTTCTGTCACATGAGAACACCTATATCCACCCTTCTTCGAGGCATCATTGGAACAACTATATCCATCTTTCTTCGAGGCATCATTAGATCTGTATTAAACTGCCACTTTTTTTATGGTTTGTTTACGACCACTTTAATTCATGAGAATTAACAAAAATAACTCTGGTCCAGGTTGTGAAAATCTTCTACCCAATAATCATTGCTAAAAAATGATCCAGGTTATGAGAATATTCTACAAATACATACTATTGGAAGATTCACTCACAATCTGTTGGCTATACAATTTTTCTCTTGCTCCTTGATTCTGTCCTGAAGACATTTTGGCAAGCAGTTTTCTTAAAGTGCAGATGTATGTTTCCATTTTGGCAAGGATAGTAAGTTTGTTTTGAGTTTAGAAAGATTTCTTCTCTCAGAATTTGATTGAAATAGCAGATACAAGGACAAGTAAATCTTCCAGATTACCAAAGACTAAATTAGTAATTACAAAACTGATACAAGTTTGAATTTGCAGTAAAGAACATTACTTCTGACCTTCCACATTTGCACAGTTTGGAAAATACTAATAGCAGCATACAGAAATTTGAATATTAGCAGCAGAGGGTTACATTTGATAAGGTTTATGTGCTATAGAACTCCAACAACTTGGCTTTTGATACTTTACCAGCAAATCATGTTAGCCATTAACAGCTATCATAATTGACTTCCTTGCACCTATGTTCACTTCCAAAGGGTGGCAGAGACCCAAAAATTCACTCATCAAGCAAAGATGTTGAACAAGAGCTACGAACTTGAAAGAAAGACTTTCCAATACAACAATCTCACTGTCCCAACATCCACATGTGCTCAGAAATAGCTCACTGCACTAAGGGCAATTTCCGCAGAGGTAGTTCTCCTGCCTTAAGAGGAGAAACAGACCCAGTAGCAAGGAATCTCGTCAGCAGGAAAATGATATATCTGAATACGAAATAAAAATAGTCAGGCCCAGATTTTATTCCAGCAGCACATTTTTATGAACCCAATTAATTTTGGGAAGACCCTAATAATTGTCATGCCAAAGAATTGTATTAGCACTGGCAATGTTTAAACCTAGAGATATGAAAATTATCAGTCGCTAGCAAAATTGCACAACAGTAGAGGATATGCAATATTGATATAAGAAAATGTGGAAAATAATAATTGCTCCAAATAATCTGTGTTTAATAATTTCCAAGCATCAGCCAAAGGAAACTTCAGATATGAGACAGCTTATAAGCTAAGTTGCTGTCATCTAATAAATTATCCCTTTCTCTCTTTCCTGAAGCAAATAATAAACTACTGCAATTCTTTTAGTAAGTGAACTTATCTGCGAATTTGTTTCCAAAAGATACTTCCCAAATTTGGCTCAGCTGTGAGCTCTGTGTTAGGATTAATCTAGACAGAAATAACGATTACATGCAAATATAACCAATATCGGAAATCGATAAAGCACACAGAAGATTTAGCGTGGTTCATCTAATTCCTGGGCTATGTCCACCAACAATGAGTCCAATATTCTTATTATCCAGTGATTACAACTTGATTACAATCTGTAATCCCATACAACTTAATACTACCGCAAGAAGCTACTATCTCATCATACATAATGAACTCCCTAACCCTAAGCCATTTTATACAAGCTTTTGCCGCTTACAAAATGAGGGCTAGATTATTTTGTTTTAACAAGTTAACCTAAAAGACACTTGACAAGTCAACCCAAAATCCTTGATGAGTCAACCAATTCTTTTTATGAAAAGCGTATTTTACTTTCTTGATCAGTCACCACATATCAACACTCTGTTGCCAATCTGCCCTTAGGCACAGCCTGGTTTTTGTCCAACCCTTGTTGATCAACTGAAGGTTACCATCCTCAGCTCCTCAAAAACCATCACACAAATTGATTATAAATCTGTGTCAAATCCATGAAAACATGTGTTACTTCATCTAGCTAGTATCCTTACAAAGAACTCTAGGGAACATCTAGAATATTAGGTGGATGTAGATATTTGACATGATTGGAGAACTTTATTAATAAAGCGACTTATTTTAATAATGTTCGCTATTTTTAAAATTAAGTTAGTTAATTGAAGTCTTCGTCAAGAAATAAAGTTAATTTTGGACAGCTTAATAAATCAATTTAATTAAGCCACTTTCTAATTTTTTTGGGGACATTAAACAATCAACCATCAGTTCATAGGATTGAAATCCTCACTCTGATACCATTAGCATTGTCAAGATACGAGGCACCAGTAAAAGAATATCTATTCTCGCAGCTAAATACAATCTTCAAATTTGATTTCAAAACTCACAGAATATAGCACAGAATTGTACTTCGTTGAATTAAGTGAGAATAGCTTTATGAGCTTGATACTGCTAGTGATCCCGGACATTCAATCTGCGTTTTTAACAAATGAGATGTATTGGTAACATTTCTCTCTGTTCCCTTTACATATCTCCTTAGTCACCATGGTTCGTCCCTGCACCTCCTGGACCAGCAAAAGTTCGAACTGGTTCAAAGTTCGGGTCCAGTTTGATGTCTGGTTTGGGCTGGGTTTGAGTTTTTTCACTGTGCATTACAATTTGTGCCTTCTTTCGCACAAGAGTAAAGAATACAAAAAAGGGGAGACAAAGAAGTGGGATGTAGGTGCAGAGGTTGTGGACTTGGATGCTTCCACTGCTCGGCTTACACTAGATGATTTTGAAGATTTGATGCCAATACCATTGCTGCTGCTGCTGCTGCTGAACCCATTGGCCTTAGCTCAACTAATGCTGGAGAAGAAGAAGATGAATATGTAGAAGAAGATGAGATTGAACAACTTAGAATTATAATAGATTTTTATTCCATTAGTTGAACAATGAACATTAAACAATGATACTTGAACTTGATTCTATGATTTATTTTTAATGTTTTGAATCTTTGATGTTGAACTTGTTACTTGAACTATATGATGGTATGATCACTATGATTACAAGTTTATGGTGTTTTTATTGTTTGAATAGTTTATGCTCCTATGCTACATTCTAATTTTAACTCATGCTTCATAAATATATATGTACTAATGAACCAAAACCCCTTTCCAAAATTTTGACAAACTTGCGAACCGGTTCTCGAACTTTGAACTTGAACCTGTAACTTAGCATATCTCCTGTTGTTGTGCTTGTGTATCTGAACTCTCACTTGTCTTCTTCGTATTTGCGTCCTCCCTAAAATGGTATTGTATCTCTCTTATATAGAATTGTAGGAATAATGAAGCGCAATAGTTGGAATATAATGCATCATGATAGGTGAATGTGATTAAAATCAATGCTCCAATATATAATGATTTGATTGTTAGTTGTCCTTGGAATTTACTGCATCGCCTTGTTTCGCATGAAGGCTTGCTAGATATGTGTAGAATCACCAATTCCAATGTGCCTCAGCTTTAAAACTTTAAATGTAATGTGGTTCTGTATATTCCTTGTTACTGTTATACATTATACAACAAATCGTTCTGCATTGCTCCGGTTAAGCTCTTCAAGATAGGAAAGAAGAGCGCGATAATTATGTCCACATGACATGTAAATAGGATATGTAAAGCACTTGGAAAAAAACTATGTACCATTGCACCATTTGGAATGTACAACTGCAATGAAACACAGCAGACAATACTATGACTGTGCTTGAGGTGTGATAAATGAAGTTTTGAACTGGAAAGATATATACTGGAGCGAGATGCAGTGTGGCAAACTTGACCACGCTACCGGACACCATCTAGAGCACTCATAGACATATATAAAACAAATGAATGTTAAAAATAAATTTTTGGTTGATTGAAGATTGCTTTAACACTGTTTGTTTGCAGATCAAGTTTGCATTAGGAATCTGATTTGTTTCCTTTACTTCATAAGTAGTAGTATGCTATTTAATGTAAGTTTGGACATGATATTGGACGTTTGCAAATATGGGTCTTACCAACTGATATCTTCCATTTGCAGGCGGGCATACACATTTAGTATTATTTTTTTTGGAAGCGTAAGTTGGTAATCATGTGGGCAGCATCGTGCCTTGCTACTTGCTGTGCTTCATGTGCATGTGAGGCATGCAAGTCAGTGGCTGGAGGGATCACACGTCGGTCTGCTCGAATTGCATATTGTGGTCTGTTTGCACTTTCTCTTATCGTTGCATGGATCTTAAGAGAAGTTGCTGCACCACTTATGGAAAAAATTCCCTGTAAGCATTCATCAATTGATTTCTGCTGAGGGTGTTTGGATGCTTACACTTTCTTCTTGTTGATTTGGTCTTCTAGAATGTTGAGTGATGTTTTTACTTTTTGGTAATGCATAAGTGATATTGGCCAAGTTGAATGTATATTAGGGAACTTTTTCTTCATAAATCAAAAAATATTTTTCAGCTGAGTTATTAATCATCATATGCAAATTATCAAATGTTTTTTAATTTATATTTGCAGGGATTAATCATTTTGCTCATACCCCTAGTAGAGAATGGTTCCAGACAGATGCTGTTCTGCGTGTGAGCCTTGGCAACTTTCTGTTTTTTACACTGTTTGCTCTTCTCATGATTGGAGTTAAGGACCAGAGAGATACTAGAGATAGCTGGCATCATGGTGGATGGATGGCAAAGATCATAGCATGGTGTACTCTGATAGTATTGATGTTTTTCATTCCCAATAGTGTTGTTGGATTTTATGGTGAGTAATGTTAGTATGAACATAATTTTACATTTTCTGCTCAAAGTATCAGTGAGAAATGAGCCGGCTAGAATTGGCTTTACAATGGCAGTGGAGTTATATTCTAAGTTCATTTAAAAGTTACAGATAAAACATTCTCAGTGCTAAATGTGTTTTCGTTTTCCAAATCTATTTGGCTCTCGCTTTTTGGAGTCTGGAAAGCAGCAGTAAGTCTTTTCCATATAACTTTCATTTGTATTATTAACACATGGTATTTCTCTACTGTAGAGTCGCTAGCAAAATTTGGCTCAGGATTGTTTTTGCTGGTTCAAGTGGTTTTACTTCTGGACTTCACTCATACATGGAATGATGCTTGGGTTGCGAAGGATGAACAGTTCTGGTTTGTATCATAACTGAGCACTCTTTTAAGAGGATTGTGTGTGAAACATTTATAATTTTGAGATAAGAATGATTTTAATAGTCCTTTCTGTCTCTGTGTTTTGAATTGCTTGCAGGTATATAGCATTATTCGTTGTCTCTCTTGTCTGTTACATCACAACATTTTCATTCTCAGGATTACTCTTTCATTGGTTTAAACCTTCAAACTATGACTGTAGTCTCAATACATTCTTCATTGTTGTTACGTTGGTTCTCGCATTTGTGTTTGCTGTGGTTGCACTTCATCCTCAGGTAAAAGTATAATACTATTTGATTTTTAATTGTTTGAAAATGTTTAGTGTATATACTGAAAGATGTTACTTGTCAAATCTATTATGCATGCACTTTTTAAAAAGCTATACTTATGCTAATTGCAGTTGAAACTAATGTCAGTTGATTAATTTGGTGCTAAATTTCATCTTTAAAACCTTCAAGATACTATTCTGCTCTAGTTTTCATTTCATACTTGATAGTGACAGTCGCCTAATAATATTTGCCAAAGTGTGTTGGCATCCAATAAAAACAAGAAGATCATATGGGGGTATCCTTTAAACAGCACATTTTCCTAAGTATATTGGTTGTATGAAAATTAGTGACTTAGGGTTTATTTTCATTCTGATGACTAAATTCAGAAACATTTTTTGTTTGCATTGTGATGGGCTTTTGGTGTAAGGGGATTTTTGGTTTGAACTCTCTAATCACTGTTTAAACTGTTTCTTTACAGGGAACTTAAACTGGGTTTTGCCTCTAATTGTTTGTACAAACCTAGGCATTCTATAATCCCCTTTTAGGACTAAGATCAGAAGCTTTCTTTTTTTGCATTGTTATGAGCATTTGTTGCAAGGGGAGTTTTGGTTTAAACTCTCTAATCACTTTTAAAGTTTAAACAGCTTCTTTACAGGGATTTTTCCGATCATTGTTAACTGAGTTTTGCCTTATGTTTGCACATAAGCTAGGCACTCTATAATCCTCTTAATCACAAATCTGTACAGAAAATTTAAATAAATCACTCGAAACTTCTTGTCTAACCTTTGTATAGCTAGAATGCTATTTCAGCTCCACCCAAAGTAGCAAAATTCAATTAATAGATTATAAGTAACCCTAAAGAAAGGGCAGGCTAATATTCGCTTGATATGAAATGGATATCCAACTTATCACTCTTTGGTGTGCAATTACACTAAAATCTGAGTAGTCAAAGCTCTTATATATTAAATACTTAAATGCCAACAATCATTCAAGAATGAAACCCTCGAATATTGAACTTGATCTGATCTGAATTAAATGCCAAGTTTCCACATTCAAGGAGCTTATGGAATAAGGTACAAGCATTTGGCACATATTGAAGATCATTGGCTAAATATGTCTAATGATCATGAAATAAAGAAAAGATTGTTTTCTTAGATGTTGCCAAATAACTGATCTGATCAAGGATGATGGGAGGTGTCTTCAAGCAGATTATGAGACAACAAAGAAGGATTCTATCCCAGCTATTGATTGGTTTGATAAGTATGAAGGAAGTTTTGATGCAATAATGATGACCATTAAAACATTTACTCAAGCATGGTCGAACAAGCAGATGGTGAAATTAAATTAAAGGAAAGAAAGGATGCTACAAGTATGACACCACCTCAAAAACAGAAAAGTCCCCGGTACTTTGTACATTCTCAAAGCAAGTGAACATAACTTCCACACTAGAAAATGAGGTGCGAGTCCGAGTTATCATTGAATCAGTGGCAATTAAAAGTAAAAGTTCTAGTTATGTTCGTTTGGATCAAAATGAGCAACAATCAATTCCCCCCCCCCTCGAAGAAATGATGATTGTTAAGATGAGCAGAATGAGATTATTGATATAGAGGCCATTTTAAAAGAAAGGAGGTTCAAGTTCAAGAGGTAGGATGCAAATGAGAATGTCAATGTGGAAGTTTAAAATCAAAATAAAGAGTATGAACTGGGAGAGCTTACTGCACCATCATGGTTGTTAGAGCGAAAAAAGAAAAGACAAGTGACTGTTAGACAACTAGTTGAAAGTGTAAAATAAATTGCAAACAAAAATGATAATAAGAAAGACAAGATGTCAGCCAAATAGTTCTAGAAGATGACAAAAGATGGTTTATGTGCCCGCACTGTACAAGTTGCTATTCCAAAGGTGGATAAGGCTAGAGGAGACATGCTACCACACAAGACTATGATATTGAACAACACGAGTTGGGGCAAACCACCAAGAAACAGGAAGTGGAAGAGGTACATGGATCCATTCAAGTTCTTGAAGAAAGAGTAAACAAGGAAGTTGAGAAGAAAATAAAACACAAGGAAGAAGCTAAGCACTTAAAGTAGTATATTAGACAATTGATTGTCCACTTCAACAAGGTGAAAAGAGTAAACAAGGGAATTGAGAAGAAAATAATACACAAGGAAGAAGCTAAGCGCTTAAAGTAGTATATTAGACAATTGATTGTCCACTTGAACAAGCTGACCAGACATTTGTTCCTCCAGATACATGTTCTAGTGGGTCAATTGATGGATCAGAAGGGATAGGATTGACAAGATAGGAGACAAAGAATTGTGTGGAAGGAGACTTTAAAAAAGAGAACAAGTTCATTGAAAAGTTTGTGAAATTTATAACACCAAGCCTTCTCTATAGGAATGAATACATGTAGTTTTGAAAGAATGTGAAGATTTCCTACCATGTCATGATAAAACTCTCTTCCGGTTACAAGCAATCACAAAAGTGCCACAACATACATTCATGAACAGTCAAGTGTTGAAGAAAGAGCAAGATGGTGATTTTCTAGCATGGCATTGCGCATTTCTCACAAAGGTGATGTTCTCAAAAAGGTGGGATGTAATTGTACGTCTACAAGAGATGCAGTCTAGGAGGTAAAAAATGATATCCTTAATTATGTGAGAACTACGTAGAGTTGGAAGATGATTGAAATGTGAGAGGCATCTTCTTCATGGAAGTAAGTCAACTCATGTTAGAACATTTGGAAGCAACTTCATAGTTTTTAAATTTCATGGCCATATGTAAACTGGAATAAGATAAGTGGCACTTGTACAAGTGATTTAGAATTTCATGAGTATAAGCACAAATTTGCACCAAGTGTCCCTAGGGAGGATTTTAAAGGAATAGCATCCAGATTCATTGAATATGCAGAGGATAAGGATGAAGCGAATGAGTTCCTATATGATGACTTGATATAAGCTCTTGTTGCATTGAATTTTCTCATTGGTTAATAAATAGGCATTTCATTTTGATTGGCCCAATAATTGATCCCTTGTTGTTGAGGGTTTTTTTCCTAACCTATTTTCTTATTGGCTCTTCAAAGCAATGCAATTTTCCTATTGGCCCACATGATGGTGCTTTAATGTAATTAGACAAACAATTAATGCTTGTAGCTATTAGTTGGATTAGGACTTTGGTGGATACTTCTGGGGCATTGATCTTGATTTACTATGTCATTCATTGTACTAGAGCTCCCTGTTTAAGACTTGCTCTCCTCATTTGTAAAACAGAGATTTTTGTTGGAGAATCGTTGCTATAATACTACCAATGTTATTCCTTCTTCATTATTGGTTTTTCGTGGTGAATGTTTGTGATGTTTGGAGTATTGCATGGTTCCTTACATTCCTCACTGAGAATAGAATTTGCTTCTAAGTAGTTTAGATTGGATGAAAGTAATTTTGGATGCATATTTGTTGAACTCGCATAGACCTTATCTCTAGCTGCTTGCTGTTGTAACTTTGTCTTGTATAGTCAAATAACATATTTATAAATTTAACTTCAGTTACTGCTTACATATTGATATCCATCTATCGATGGTGTTAGTGTTGTGGTAGTAATTTGAATGACCTACATATCAACCTATCTCATAAATAACCCTAAAGAAAAGGTTGGTTAAATTTGAAATGGACAGCCAACTAATCACCAGTTGGTGCGCAATTACACTCAAATCTGAGTAGTCAAAGCTCTCACACATCAAATATCCATGCTGATATAACTGAAAATGAGTGATTAAATCCTTAAATGCCAACTGTCGTGCAAGAATGGAACCCTAGTGCATTGAACTTCATCAGATCTAAATTAAATGACAAATTGTTACATTCAAAGAGCTTATGGAGTAAGGTACAAGCATTTGACACATATCAGATCAAGGATGATGAGCTGTGTCTTCAAGCAGATTATGAGACAAGAAGAAGGGTTTTACCTCAGCTATTGATTGGTTTGATAAGGACGAAGGAAGTTTTGATGCCAATAATGATGACAGTTAAAAGTAAAATATTTACTCAAGCATGGTTAAACTAGCAGATTGTGAAATTAAACTAAAGGAAAGAAAAGAAGGGATGCTACAAGTATGGCACCACCTCAGTGAAAGAAAAAGTCCCAAGCAGTTTGTACATTCTCAAAGCAAGCAAACATAACTTCCACACTAGAAAACGAGGTGCTAGTCCAAGGTACCATTGAATCAGAGGCAAGTAAAAGTCAAAGTTCTAGTTATGTTCCTTTGGATCAAAAGGAGCAATAAGTGAATTCCCCCCCTCAAAGAAATGAAGATAATTAAGATGAGTAGAATGAGATTATTGATATAGAGGACATTTTAAAACAAGGGAGTTTCAGCTTCAAGTGGTAGACACAAATGACAATGTCAATATGGAAGTTCAAAATCAAAATAAAGAGGATGAGTTGGGAGAGCTTACTACACCATCATGGTTGTTAGAGTGAATAAAGAAAAGACAAATGACTGTTACGCAACCAGTTGAAAGTGTAAAAGAAATCTTGAAAGAATGATTATGAGAGAGACAAGATATCAGCTAAAAAGTTCTACAAGATGACAAAAGATGGTTTAGGTGTCCACATTGCACATGTTGCTATTGCAATGGTGGGTAAGGCTAGAGGAAACATGCTACCATGATATTGAGGAACATGAGTTGGGGCAAATCATTAAGAAATATGTTAGTAGAAGAGGCATATGGATACATTCAATTTCTTGAAGAAAGAGTAAACTAGGAATTTGAGAAGAAAAAATATGAGGAAGAAGCCAAGCACTTAAAGGAGTATATTAGACAATTGATGAATCCACTTCAAGAAACTCATCTGACTTTTGTTCTCTAGTAACATGTTCTAGTGGACCAATGGATGGATTGGAAGGAATAGGATTGACAAAGCCAGAGGCAGATAAGTGGGTAGTAGGAGTATTTGACAAAGCAAACGAGTTTGTTGGAAAACTTGCTAAACCTTATGACATTGTGCTTCCACTCTAGGAACAAGTACATGCAGTGTTGAAAGAATGTTAAGCTTTCCTACCAAGTCATGATAAAACACTCTCCCAGTTGCAAACAATCATGAAAGTGCTACCACATACATTGGTAAAGGGTCAAGTGTCGAAGAAAGGGCATCATGTTGATTTTCTAGCATGGCATTGAGCATTATTTCATGAAGAGATGTCCGCAATAGGTGGGATATGATTGTGCAGCTAGGAGAGATGCAGTTTTGGAGGTCAAGAACGATATCCTTATGTGAAAATTATGTTTCACTTAGGGCCCGTTTGGTTGCTGGAATACAACTGGAATAGGAATAGAAAATTAGAATGTGTTTTGTATTCTCTGTTTGGTGTGTCAAATCAGAATTGGAAATTGGAATTTGTATTCCCATTTTGGCCACAAAATGAGCATGTGTCCATTCTAAAAAATACTTGTTATTGGAATAGCTATTCCTATTCCCATTTTGACTATTTCTTATTTGATAACATTTTCAAATCCACTTTCAAGAAAAGAAGAACAATGATCAGTGGTGGGTGAGGATCAAATGCGGAGCTGAGCACATGCATTTCATAAAGTATCTCCTGTGTATTTTGTACATGCTATGATCTTCGTCTGGGGGAGAAAGGTAGCAATGTGTTTCATGTCTAGCATTTCGCCCTCAGTTTCTTTGCATCCATGTCTAGTGTTTCACATTTCTTTTAAAAGGGTCTATGCTCTGTTAGAAGGGTCTACGCTATTTGAGAGTCTAGCATTTCGCTTGGGAGCTCCTATGAGAATCGTTTGTGCCACCACCATGCCCACATTGCCCACTCCCATTGCTGTTATTTTTGTGTTCCCACCGTTGAGATGTAGTGGCTACACGCTTTGGATGGGGTTGAAGAAGTTTTTGGCAATGTCTATGCCCATATCCCCTGAGCTCATGTATCTTTGACCCTTTTTCATCTTTGTTTGATATGGCAATACACCCCCTCTCATTATATAGCCATTAGCTTGGAAAACATAACAGTGAATCTCACCACTTCGTAACCCTCTCTAGACATAGCAGAGAATTTCATTTTGGAAAAGTCTTTGTATTCTAGGCTGCCGGTAGAGCTGCCATTTTCCCTACTGTTGCCCCATAAAAACCGCATTGTGGGGCTTTGCTTATGATTTTGAAACTTCAAATTGTAATGAGTGCATACTCTTGACAATTTGTAATGTTCCTGATCCACTATCTGTGCATTTGAGAAGCCTAATTGAATGCCTGTTGAGTTTTTGCCCTAGCAATATGAAAATAGCAGATTTGAATGGCCACCGTACGGTGTAGCTAGGTGAAATTACAAAGTTGTACTGTAATGCTTTGATGCTATACAGTTTAGTCAAGAGTCTGTACCATAGTGAATATGTATGCTGAGGGAAGAATCAGTGTTGAATTAAATATCCAAATGCAAATGCACATAGATAATATAGAGAAGGTACACCAAACGTGAAATAGTACTTATGTCACCATGAATTATAAATTGAATTTGCAGACAAAGGCGGTGCTCCAACTTGCCAAAGCTGAGCTAAGTAATATACCAACGGAATAGGGTGAGGGTTGCATCCCACCGAAATCGGAGAAGCCAAGTAGGGAAGATCTTTCACTTCCGAAATGGCAAACAATACAGAACTCCAATAGGAATTCGCAGAATAGAGAAATAATCCAAATCGCATGCCTAAAACAACTTACAAGAAGGCCTTATAAAGGACTTCGAGGAAACTTCTCGAAGGATTACAAAAAAGCCGACAGGCCAATGAGTTAATATAAAATAAAATAAAGAGCGACCCCTTTATTAATTAAATCAATTAATTAAATAAGCTCTTGTGATATTATAGGACCATTTAATTAATTAACCTAATTAAATATTTTATTAAAAATTGGGGACATTACACAATTTTGTAGAACCAAACGGGGTGTGGAATAACAAATCTTATTCCTGTTCCCTATTCCTATTTCCATTCCTATTCCTTATTCTTATCTCCAACTCCTATTCCCATTCCCATTTTCAATTCTAATTTCCAATTCCTATGTTAGCAATCAAATGGGCCCTTAGAGGTGGGAGATGATCGAAAGCTAGGTTTTGAACAATTGCAAGAAAAGGTGAAAGGCATTTGTTTCATGGAAGTAAGTCTGCTCAATAGAATATCTGGAAGTGGCTGCAAAGTTTCCAAACTTCATGGCCATATGTAAAAAGATTGGAAGAAGACAAGTAGCACTTGTACAAGTGATTTGGAATTATATAAGGTGTACCCATGGAGGAGCTCAATCAAATAGTGTCTAGATTCATTGAATATGCAAAGAAGGATGAGGATGAAGGGAATGATTTCCTAGATGATGACTTGATATAAGTCCACATGGCTTTGAATTTTCTCATTGGTTAATAAATAGGCACTTTATTTTGATTTGCCCATCAATTCGTGTTTTATTGTTTGTTTTGGTTGATAAAAGGCTTATGCCATACTCTTATTAATTTATAAAGTGATTACATGTATTTTTTCCTCTTCAAAGTGTAGGCATCAGGGGAAAAAGAATGGGAAAAAAACCCTTAGTCTTGCTTGGGATGCAAGCTTCCTATCTATAGAATGATACAATTACCCCTTAATTATAACGGGTCTTTGGGAAGGTATAGCTTCCCTTACAACAACATTGATGTAGTGAATTGTGAATTTACAATTCACCCTTGTTTAGGGATGTTGGTACGATATTTAGTATTTACACATACCTCTTGTTCGTCTACAAAAAGATACAGTTTCCCTTAATTATATCAGGGACTCTGGGAAGGCATTCCTTCCCTTACAACAGAAATGATTTAATATTGCTGAAATTTAAACCTGGAATCTCATTGTTCTCACATATTGAATGTGCTGTATACTGTCTTTTGGGATATTAGGGTATACTTACGGGTTTCCTGCATAGTGGTTAGAAGCTCATACAAGAAATGAAAACACAATAGTGATAATGATTGAAAAGGGAGCTAATTTTGGAATCTCTCAAATAGGTAAAAAGTCACAAAACAGAGTCATCAGGAAAGTTAGGATTAACGAATTAGAAATGTCAGTGTAATGCTGCCAAAGGAAAAGGAGAGAAGGATGACGAGTAAACACAACCACAACTTAGTCACCAAATCCAGTCTGATATTCCCACGAAGTTGAATTACTGAAGAGCTATCTATAGGAGAACATGGATCATCAGTATAATACTCGTTATTAACTGTCAGGGTACAGGCCTTGTTGGTAAAAAACTTAAGTTATGCCCCCTTCATATTGAAAGCAGAGCTTTAAGGCTTGAAAATTAATCAAATTGGCTTATTGAGCTAAAAGTCTTGAGATAATGGGTTTTTCCAATCTTATCCATCACACCTAGCAGTGATCCAGTATCTATTTTTGGAAATGGTAAGCAAACAAAGAGCTTTACTGTTGAGGGTTTTTGCCTAATCCATTTGCTTGTTGGCTATTGGAAAAAATAAGATTTTTCTGTTAGCCCACATGATGGTGATTTAATGTAATTGGACAAGCTGTTAATGCTTAGAGCTATGAGTTGGATTAGGACTTAGGTGGATAATTCTGGGCCACTGATCTTGATTTAATCTTGGCCATTCATTGTACTAGAGCTCCCTACCTAAGGCTTGCTCTTCTCATTTGTAAAAGAGAGATTTTTGGTGGAGAATTGTTGCTATAATGCTACCAAAGTTGTTCCTTATTCATTGTTGGTTTCCATGGTGAATGTTTGTGATGTTTGGAGTACTGCATGGTTCCTTACATTCCTCACTTAGAATATAATTTTCTTTCCAGTAGTTTAGATTGGATGAGAGTAATTGTGGATGCATCCTTATTGAATTCGCATTGGCCATACCACTAGCTGCTTTCTGATTATAAATTTGTCTTGCATGATCAACAAACATATTTATAAGCCTTCTTTCAATTATTGCTTACACATTGATATGCATCTATGGATGGTGTTAGTACCATGGTAGTAATTTGAAAATATTTCAGACACCTTAGAAGATTGCACTAGTTCGGTGGAGTTGATGATAGGACTAAGTGTAGTAGTCACTAGGATATTCACAATCTCTTGCATTCTAGAGTATAATTAGTTTAGATTCGTAAGCTCAAGTTCATTTGCATTTCAGTTTGCAAGATGGGAGTCCGAATAGTTAACTGCACTCATAAAGCTATATTATTCGCCAAGTCAAGTTGACAAGTCTAAGTGAACTAGTGTAAGTCCCTTTTTGATACCAGCATATCACATCATTGCAACTAAGAGAGTATCCACAATTAGAAGGAACCTTGGAGTCACTTCAATGATCTTTCTCTGCAATCTCTAGTATATGTGGTGCCTTTGTTCAAGGGGGAGTTGGAAATTTGGTATTTCCTTTTAGTACTAAGTGTTCGATTTTTCATGTTGTAGTGGCATAAAACTCGCATCAACAAGTACCATGTATCTACCTAATTGAATCTACTATATTTGCCTTGACTGACTTTGGTTATTTGGGTACATGAAAATCCTACATAGTAGGGATGTGTTCTAGTTGGTCGAGTGATTTTCTGGGCAAAATGAATTTTACACTTTTGTAAATAATTAGAAGGCTAAAAATTCTTTTGCAAAGCCGCATGAACATGTTGAAATGTTATTTTTGTAAACCAAGGGTGTTTCTTAATAGCATAAAGTTAATTGTTGTAGCTTGTGTAGTAAAATGATAACCTTGTATGGTTTATAAAGTAGACTGGTATTTGCAGATGTTATGTGGGCATAAATTTGCTTGTCAGATTCATTGAATTTATGTTGTATTTTTTATGGAGGATCTGCTACTTCAACATTATCAATGCTGAAATATTGCATATATTTTCCATTATGCATATTTTGGCCCCAGTTATGTTTATGAACACTCTCCAATCACTTGTAAAGTCTTAGCAATTATGATTATGTAATGTTTTATTCTAGCCTGCAAGATTAGCTGTTATATGTTGAGTGCTGGCTTTAACTGGTTTTTAGAGAATGTCTATGGTTTTTACGTGGAATAGAATAATTCATTTTTAAACTTTGGACAGGTGAATGGAAGTCTCTTGCCAGCTTCAATAATTTCACTGTACTGCTCATACTTGTGCTACAGTGGGCTTTCAAGTGAACCCAGGGATTATGAATGCAATGGTCTTCACGGTCATGTAAAAGCTGTTTCAACAGGCACTCTCATACTTGGAATGCTTACAACAGTTTTATCAGTGGTGTATTCTGCTGTTCGTGCTGGTTCTTCAACTACTTTGCTCTCCCCTCCATCCTCCCCAAGAGCAGGTCACCCCGCTTCTAAATTCTATTGTCGTGTATTTTTAAAGTTTTTCAAGCATCACAGCCCGTTATAAAGTAAATAATCTTTATTTTGGAGTACTTATTGTAAAGAATTCAAAATGGTCTCACTTTCTGCTTTTTAAGATTTTCATAGATCGTCAAAGTTGATCATTTGCCTAGAAATTCAGCACAAAAGCTAACTTAGTAGGGCTCTGATATAGGAATGGATGATGGATCTGAAAATGGGGGATTTTCAGCTTTCAGGAATTCCCAAGATACAATTCGTCATGAATATGTGCAAACTCTTTATATCAAGATACAATGATATATGCTTGTAAAGTTCGGATGCCTCCTTAATGTTGTATATCTTCTGGAAGGTCTTCATAGATCCTTCTATTACACCTTCATCTTTAGAAGGAAGCACTCTACTACTCTTTGGAGCATATAAGTTGGGATATAGCACATAGGCTGCATTTGAAGCAGGGTGTTCATGTTCCATTGCATCATCATAATTGGCTGGACATGCTATTCGCAAAATCCCAAATTAAGGTCCCTGAAATAAACTGCTTGTTTCTTTGGCCAAACATGTGAGATTTATCCTATAAGTTGCCAAGTCTAGTAGTGTATATGTGTTGATGTTAGTTTTGTACGACTACATAACATATAGCAATTGAACACTTGATATGGGATATCAAATCCTCAATTCCTCTCTTGAAAAGTCAATACTCATGAAGACATGAGAATAACTGCAATGTTCCTTACACCTGTGGATACTAACTCAATATATCGATGTGATTTGTTGGTAATCACGTAGGCGGGCTTACGTTATTCATTCGAAGATAACTTGGTCTTTGGTGGAATGATGGTGATGGTGATTCGGTGTGAATGTCAGCTGATGTTGATGAAGAAGGTGATGGTGATGGAGGGTGAATGTTCTTACGACTTATGCCTTTCTAACTTTCCTCTTTAAAACTCCAACTCCTAACTACTTGCTATTCTACTCCTACTCTTATGAATGGAAAGATTAGCAAATGGACGGGGATCGAATCTAATGAAAGTTAACCAACGACTCCACCTCCATAGATGCAATGATTCAAAGGAAAATAAACTAGTTTACCACACAAGGCTTTCCAACCAGCCGCAAGGATGCTAGTGGCCTAGTTATTGATCCCTATCAAACATCCGCTAATGCTACCATGCAACTATCCATCTACTCTTAATCTTACTTAGCAACTTGAAATGAAATCTATTTTAGCAATTTTAAAATGAAAATCTTATTTTAACTATTGGAAGTAAAAACCATGCAACAATACCAAATGTTCTTAATCACCATGCAAGTCACAACAATGATAAAGAGAGGCAATTTTGGCATTATCTTATGCAACAATTTTCACCGACCATTACAAATGAGAGCAAATGGCCTTATATAGAGGCCAAAATGTACAATCGACAATAGAGATAAAGAGACAAAACTGACGATCCGGATTGAATCCTAGAAACCCTAATTAGGGTTGCCACCCCATCGGCCAATGAGAAGACACCACCTCATCAATGGACCAATGAAAAAAGTGGAAAGGTAGCAACCAATGAGAAGGCACCAAAATGGTGGCCAATCAAAATTAGATACTTGTCCTACCTAAGAAGAAAGAGAAATTGCTACTTGGGCTTACATCAAATGATCTTCTAATATAAATCTCCCTTTTTCTTTCGTTCTTTTAGCTAAGGCAATGAACCTAGCTACCCTTTCGTTGACTTCTTCCATGGGAGGGCAAGGTGTATGCTTTATCTTGAGCTCAGTCGATTTCATTGTGCTGTTTGCTGTCTGTAGTGTCTTCTCATACTTTTTTTGCAAAACTAATAAAGGCATTGAGGGAGGAAAGGGTGCCCAAATGTTTCTTCTTGATAGCAACCTTTCCTAACTCATCCAATCTTGATCCAATTCTTGTCTTATCGATGCCCCCTTCTGTGATGTCTTCAAAATCAAGTGCCACCCCAACGTCGCTCATCTTGGTTGAAATGGAAGTGTCGACACTTGGACTGTGCTGTGCAACTACATTCTATATCTCCTAGAGTGTTCTCAATTTGGTAGTCAAGGCAACAAACTAAGACTCAACTGTACTCAATCCTCTTTCATCAACCAACTTGGCCCTTTCCAAATATGCCTCCGATAGCCCAATGAAAGCCTGTAGGCTGGGAATAGCTAAATCTTTGACTGGAAGGAAATCCTTCCACTCCTCTTCAAATATTTTGAATTTGTTTCTAAGAGTCACTAATGACCGGAATGTCGAGATAAAGGTAGGCAAGAAATTTTGCCCATTTGGGATTGTTTCATGGATCCAATCCTTGACTTCATGTAGCTGAGCCAATATCTCTTCTAGGTTGCTTCCGCTGTCTTGAGGAAGGGCTGCCTGGTGCAACTGTTGGATAGGCTGGCAATCTCTCCAATATTTGTTCTCGACCTCCAACTTTATGATCTTTTCATTTGCCTTCCTCAACCTTTCTCTGATTGAAGCTATACCCTCTTGGATCTCCTCACACTCCATGTCATCTGTGCTTCTTCCCAAATTATGCTCCACTATCTCATATTCTTGGGCCGCAATCTCATCCAATGCCTTGTTGACTGTTGGTATAGCAATCTGAACCTTTCGGTGACCATCATTGTCGCTCCTGATTACTTTTGCCACCGTTTTTGCAATCTGTTTCTGGTTCTTGCTATCACCCTTTCCTATGAATCCTTGGATGTCTTACACTGTTCGGGCAGTTACTACCTCGCCTCTTGGCATAAGCATTTGCCTTAACCATAGTGGTTGTGCATCTCCCCAAATCTGGATTTGGTTTGACTAACAAAGCATCACCAGCGACCTCGGGCGCCTGATTCATTTCCTTAATATCAATCGGCCCATCTTCTTCTTCATTAGTAACTGCCATGTCATCTCCACGTTGGTTTTCTGAGAGAGGAGAGTACTTGGTGCTATCACTGTAACCACTTGACTCTGAATCAGAGCTCACCTCTACCGCAATCATTTGTTCACTTGTGTTATCTTCTTGGCCTCTAGCCTCAATTATACTTTCCCTTGACGGTGCTGTGTGCTGTCTCTTTGTTGGAGGTTCTTGATTTTTTTGCTTTTCTCAACCTCCAAAGCTCTCTTCTTGTTCCTAATTGTTTCCGTTGGACCTTCTCATGAGTAGGAGGAATCCTTTGACTTTGTAGCTTCCTTAATCTTTCATTGTACCATGACTCGGTATGCAAATAAATTGCTCTTGTAACTGCCTCCAAGGAAGGATCTTGATGATCATCCCAATCTACTGGATTCAACTCTGTTCCTTCTACTGTATCATATTCTTCTCTCAACACATTTCCATCATCTTCCAGTTGATCGGGAATATCAAGGCCTCTTCATCTGATATCTCTCATCATGTTCACCGACAATCTTGAGAAAGCTAACTTTCTCACATGAAAGTCATCCTTGGTATTGGCCCAAAAGTCTTTTATAGCGGGAACATGTTTAAATGCATTTTCGTGAGATACCTTGATAAGACCATTAGGATCAAATCCTTGCCTTGCTCTGTACCATCCCAGATGATACCATTCCAATTCCTTCTCCGCAGCTACAAAGGTGACAGGATTGGGGCAACTATCATTGCCAATTCTGAATGAGAAGGTAATGCTCTTACTTTCGAGTCTCATTATTCTATCATAATGCTCAAGTTGCCTAGCCAATTCCATCAAAACTACCTTGTTGGGTGGGTATCTCGGAAGCCTCTTGGGACAAACTGTGCTTCCTGCTACTCTAATATAGGTGAATTGAGGAAATTGGATAAACCAACTCCCATATTTCTTTATCTTTGCTTCTGCTTTAGATGAAAGTCTCTTAGCAAGTGTCCCTTGTAATACCCTTACTGTCTTCATGGCAAAGGCATTACAAAACATCTTATAGTCCTTGTTGTGCAAATGAAGCTGTGGATAGCATTCATGCACCAAATATTGCCTTGGCTCATTGCCAACTCCTAAGGCCTTAAGTCCCGAACTTTTATACAATCTAGCAATTAGGTAAAACAGATAGGATCCCATGTAGAATTGCATTTGGTTTTGTACGGTTCTAAGTTGCAACTCTAGAGTCTCGCTTATGATCCTAGCCCAATCAAATCTTCTTTTTCCTTTTTCAATTCCATCAATAAAGAAATACATCCAGTTTTCGAATTGCATACCTTGAGCTAGGCCCATGATCCGGCTGAGAAGCACAATGAGATCTCCATATTTTGATTTGAAGTCTGCCACTATGAGCCTTGATGATCTAGTTACTCCTTTCTTTCCCTCGTATAGCCAATCCTATTTTAGATGCATGAAATAAGCATCCTGGTTATCCTGAAATGACTTGGCCGCTTGATCCATCATCACTACTGTTATGCTCTTGTACCGGGGAACGTTAAATGCTTCTTCGATCGCCTGTTCGCCAATATTGGCCAACACCCTCATCCCTTCATAAAAAATGATGGATTTACTGATTAGATCAAACGTGGATGCGCACTCCATAACCAATTCCGGACAAGGCAAGGTAGGAGGAAAAGTTGCTGCGTGTACAATCCCACTTCTGTATATCTTCTTTGCCATGGGGGATTGTCCTTCCTTTAGTCTGTCATTTACCTGTATCATATTTACTGTATCGACATTGGTATCGTTTATTCGCCTCATTTTCGAGAAGAAAGTTGTTTTGGGCATCATATCCTCATTGTCTTTCTTAGTATTTGTTCCCTTAGGGTTCTTGCTTGCATTAACATCTACCATCCTAAACACTTATTTCTGCCCCTTCCTTTTAAGTGATATGAACTACCCTTATCGATCTCCAACTTTCTTTCTATCAATGGATTCTACACTTATTTCCGCCTCACCAAGTCCTATCACTACATTTATCAATCTCCAATCTTCAAGCTAGGGGTGGGACTACTACTTATTTCTGCCTCGTTGTTGCCTTAGGATGGACTACACTTATATCTCCCAACTTCATACCAAAGGTAGTTCAGCTTATTTCTGCCTCTTCAAAAATGTTCTATCATGGATTCTACCCTTATCAATCTCCAATCTTCAACCTATGATGGGATGATGAATGCAAGAACCAAGGGAGACAAAACTAGACAAGAACAAAAGAGTGAAATCCGCTTAAGGACCCCTTTCAACTCTAAATGAATTGAATTTACTTTTACCAATGGCCGGGTCTTCTTTTGAATTTTGGATCAGACCTAAGAATTTCAAGCCCCTTGCAAATATTGATGCCCTAGCTGAAGAAATCAGAATTTGGCCCACTTGAAATTGTCCATGCACGTGCTACAAATCAGGCCTTATCAATTTTTCCTTCACCACAAAAATATCGTCCAACTTTAGGAGAATAAACGTAGCCTCTAGAAGAACACTAGATCTTTGTCCACTTGAAATTGCATAGGGCAAGGAGAAAATTGCAGCCTTATAGAAAAAAATATCAGACTTCAATAGTAACAAATCTGCCCTTTAACCTTGCCAAATTTGAAAATATTCTTCTCTGTCAAAATAAATTGCTAAGAATGGGAAGTCTGATCTGCCCTAGAGAAAATCGCCAAGTACGAGAATTTTGCCTTTAACATGGAAAATCGCCAATATAGAGTGCAGATCTGCCCTACAAAGAAAATCGCCAAGCATGTGAGATCTCTATCACGAAAAAAATTGCCAAAAATAATGCCAATCTGCTCCAAATCAAAATCGCCAAACACCATGAAGAGGAGGAGTGAGGAATGAGAATGAGGAGATAAGGGTAAAGGGCTTTCTCTTATACTCTATTTGCTTGCCTTCCTTAGCTGGCTGACTGGGACCCTGGTAGAAAGAAAATATTAATTAGAGCACTTGGTCCCAATTAAATGTTTAGCCAAAAATTAATTTTGCCAAGATGAAATTTACTTTTTTAAATTGCCGGTCAGACTAAGATTGCAAAAAATAAATAAATAAAGCCTTGTAGACGTTAAATGTTTCCATTTAACGACGATTTAGTAATTAATATATCATTAAAAATCGGATTTGACAAGCCAAAATTGATTTTTTCAAATTACTAATTTCTTTAAATATTTTAAAATCTTCAAGACAGATTTAATCCATTTAATGCCAATTTTTGCAATTTAATCTAAATCGATTTTGCTATGCAATTTTAATTTTTTAACAGAAATAAATCATTTCTCTAGAATCCAAAATCGATTTTGCAATTTGATTTCACCATCACAAAATTAATTTTTTTTTTCACCGAAAAAATTCAAGATTTTCTAAAAAACCCAAGTCTAACAAAAATTTCATTTTTTGAAAATTACTCAAGTTTATACAATTATATCCAAATTTTCAAATTTTTTTTTTTGTCTGAGTACAAAATTTACAATTTTATCTTGCCAAGTATTTTTTTTGAAACTTGTTCGGCCTAAGGATAAAATTAGTCGTTTTGGAAAATCAAGCTTAAAATCGGGTGAAAAATAAATTTAACCTCCTCCCTCTTGTTCTGAAGGCATCCAAGAAGTAAAATTTTCTAAGATTGGAGATTTTTGGACAACATCAAAAAGTTATTGCCAAGGCGATAAAAAAAAAGGGGGTCCCCAAAAATTTTTGGGGCAATGGTGTGAAAACTTCACAACAATATGTTAGTGTACCTAATCAACACAGAATCATTGAGATAAAAGAGAATGTATCTGCCAACAAAAATAGAATAAGAGTTGAGATAAAAACTTACTGCTAAAATTCAAAAAAACAAAAACTTACAAAACAAAAACACATTTGCATTTTACAAGTTACACATATTAATTTTTTACCTCAGAATAGATTGTGATATGTCATCAAGGACCTCTTGGTTCACATTCTTACCCTTAGCTATGTTGTCATCTGTCCCACTGAGTGTTAACCATCATTAATTGCGCAGTTTCTTGCACTTCAAGTATCCTCTCTATTAAGATGAAGCAGCTGGAATGTGAAGTCTCTACAAGTTTGATGAATTCCTTTGTTGAAAAAGTGTTGAGAGCTGGTGATGTCTGCTAGTTCCCAATGAACATTGAATCTGTCTAGCTTTTGCCACCACTTTTGTCACCAAAACTATTTTCCCAATGCTTTTCAATGCTATGTTTAATACTTTTGAACACGAGGTCCAAAAAATGTGCTTTTAAGCACTCCACCATCATGACATCTAGTCTACAAGCATGTTTTGAGTTGGTCAGAACTTATGACAATATTTTAGACAATCAAATGACTCTGTTTTATGTTTTAAAATTCTAAGCAACTTCTTTTAGGCTTAGAGTTGTAAAAAGGGTTGTTGGGGAATTTGATTGGTTTAAGTTTTCGTTCATAGGGAATGTATGTCCATCCCTATACATTCCCAATATTTGAATAAAGGTATGCCAGTTGCTCTTTGCTGGATTTTATAATATTAGGCAAGATGAATTCCAGTTTGTCAAGATCATCAAAAGACACTCTAGGCTCAATGTAGGCCTCAAACGCCTGAAGAAGATGGACTAACCATTCCTTGCCTTTGTCTTCTATAATTCCCCTCCAGCAAAGCAGGAAAAGAATGCTAGCCTCCATTTTCGGCCAGGCTGAGAAAAATTGGACATTATCCCGAATATACAGAGGTGGTCTCCTAGCCACGATGGCAACCCTGAGACTACTCGGAGGATGAGCCATATAAACTTCTGGAAGCGGGATTTTGAGCTTCTGAGCAATAGTGAGCGCTGCATTCTCCAGTCCTAACCAAGTCAGGTCGAAAACGTCCTGACAGAGCCGAATAATCTCCCCACTGCCTATGTTTGCCCTAGCAAGACACCCTATGAAGGAACCAATTACAGAGCCAATGGTGCGCCATGTGAGCCTCGTGTCTCTGACCAATATTTTATATGCTTATGTTTATATAATAGACAACAATGGACATTATTTCTTCTGGGTGCTGGGTCCTACCTTCTCCGAAGTCTCCTGACAAGAAACTGACACCTCCTGCCAAAAAACATTAGGCATAAGTTGTTACAAAAAGAATCTTAATTCCTATCCTCTATCATCACCCTTCCAAAATCATTATTTCTTATCTATTAATAATGATAATGATAGCCACTATAATCTTCTGTTCAATCTGCTCAATTGCCTCTCTTGAAAGACTCATAAATGTTTTTCAATTATTTGCTTTTCGTGTAGTGTCATGATTTGCTAACTTCTGTTCTTTTAAAGAGGTCACCAGAATGATATTAAGAGATCTTTGTGTAACTTCAATTCTACTGTTAGGAAATAATAGAAGCCACTATCTCCAGCCTCATTGAATATCTTACGGGGACACATCCATGCAAAATTTCTCCACTCTCAGAAGAATGCTGCAAAATTTCTCACAACCATGCATCTCATATCCTTTGGCATGTGTATTAGCATTGAATTATCACTATATTGAATTTCAATATGTAAAGATAATCTAATACCATGTATGTATCGTGAGTTTTAAACTCTCTAACACAATTAACATTTTGTGTATATTAAATTAATATTTAGAGTTAAATTTCAGCACTGTGCTTGTTTTTGAAGTTCTATGTCATCATATTTTCTAAACATGATGAAAACTGGGCATCTTCAAGTACCCCCGTCCTTATATATGAAAATTAACAGTACCAGTACAGTTACCAGTCTCTAGAGTCTCCAAGTACACCCTTCTCGTAACCTTGCTTTGCAATTCCATGACCACTTGGAAAAACCCAAATAAAGGAAAAAACCAGCCTTAAATAACCGTGGAAGATTTTTGGGAGACATGCAAGAATGCTGCTACCATTCAGAGAATCTAGGGTGGCATGCAAATATAAGTAAAAGATTTTACTGTAAGTAGTTTTCATTTTCGAAGCCTTCAAAAGTTTCCCAAAAGGTGGAGTGTCTACAGAGAAACATATGGAGTCTGTAATGTGGGCATGATTTGTTAAAAATGTCAATAATGTAATCTCTATATTGCAGAAGAGCAGTTGAGAAGATTTACGAGTTCACTGTAGAAAGTTTATTAAAATTTCCAAACTATTTGGGAGATTTAGCTAAGAAGAGTTTCCGTTTTGTTTTATTTACCATTTTCCAACTATATGTGTAAGATGTGTGAAAACTTCTGATAAGGTTAGAATCAAAATGAACTACTCTGGGATGCTTGAATGTCCGGGTGGGACAACATTAAAATAATCTGGAATGAAGAGATACCCAGGAAACCATACTAAAATGCTTGTTGGTGCCACTTTGCCACGTATATCTTACATTTTTTTTTATCACTATCCAATAGTCACTGTAGAACTAGAACACGATTTCATATTTCTTATAATTAGCTAGAAAGCTGTTTTAATAAATTATTTTGAACCATTTGGTACAGTAGTAGAGTTCCAACTGGTTTGCTATGCTTGGGAACTCTTGGATATTTCCCAGATGTAGAAAAATATTTTCTTAGGTCAAGTATGGAATTTTGAAAACATTTCTGAAATTTTATGAGTTGAAATCGGTCTGTACTATTATCATAGTTCTTATTAGTCATAATGTTTACCTTGTTAAAATAACATAGGAATGACAATGAATCTGTTCAGGTTGGGGTTGTTTGTAATATATTGGTGAAGATCGAGGATCACACATATATTAAATATCCTGCGTGGTTCTCATGCATTTTTAATGAGATGGAGGGAATGTGATTTGTTATATATCTACCATTTTTTGTTTGTGTCAAAAGTTACAATTTTTGCAGCAGATTAATATATCATATGGACCGACTTAATCACATTTGTTTTTTCTCACCAGGTTCTGGGAAGCCTTTGCTTTCACTTGATGAGATAGAGGAGGGACAAAAGGGCAAGAGGAGAGATGAAGCCAGGCCTGTCACATATTCATACACTTTCTTCCATATTATTTTTGCCCTTGCCAGCATGTATTCAGCTATGCTTTTAACTGGTTGGACAAGCTCAACTGAAGATGGCGAAAAACTCATTGATGTTGGCTGGTCATCAGTTTGGGTTCGTATTGGCACCCAGTGGATCACAGCTGCTCTGTATATTTGGTCCCTGATTGCTCCCGTTGTATTTCCAGACAGGGAATTTGTTTGACATTCCACTGCTTAAAGTTTCAGCTGCATGATATATGAATTAACTAGATAAAGGCCTTTCTAGCTAAAGTGCCGTTTTTATTAAACAGTATGTCCATACATCTACATGTTTGACACACGTGTGACTTATTAAAACCTCAAATTTACAGGTTTCTTATTCTATTTCTGTACATTTTTAGATTGTAAGCTGTTGGGTTTTTAATACGACTCATTTTGTTTCAAGTAAATGAGACACTTCACCTTTTTTTTTTGTTTGTGATGAAAGGCTCGGTTGATTGAGAAATCAATAGGTCAAACTTCTGTCCTCACCCCTGCACGGTTGATCCTTCCAAACGCTGCCTTAGAACATTGTTATATATTTTTATTGGCTTTGGAAGTGCAACATGAGAAAATGTTTTCCAGATATAATGCATTTGACAAAGTGAAATCAATGATGTAAATCCACCTCATGGTTTAATGAAATTTAATGTTTTGAATAAACCTTTTGAGATGTAATTTTTTAAATATATTTTTTGTTGTCACACAAGCATTAGCTTTAAAGTTTACACAAACTTAGTATTGCAGAGTGAACACTATCATGTTTTGTGACTCAATGTTCTACGTCTTCTAGGTTCATGTAGATATTAAAGTGAAGCAGCATCAACTGTGGATATAGCGTGCATTAGTCACTACCTTTGATTTTTTGGAATGCATTCTGTTACAAATGCACAAGTCTATATATCTTTGATTTGTTGGAATGCATTCTGTTGCAGTGAAAAGAAAGAAGCTTCTTACAAAAAGGGGAATTATTTGCTAGTTTAAATTGTATTTACTAGTAGCAAAAAGATTATTAATAATATGAACTATGTCATAAAAAATTATTATCTTCAACTTTGGAGTTTGAAACTTTGAAGAGTCATGAAAATAGTTGTGTTGGACTAAAAATGAATTTTTATGACTAAATGATTTTAATTATCTTGCTGTGCATTAATTAAATCACTTATTACGAAAGGTATTTTCTATCTGTGTTATTTTTAATTTTTTTTATCTGATGTTAACTACTGGGCTGAATAACACGCGGCAATGTGTTAATATTGTCTTGAATTTATTGGATATTATTTACACTTTTATGTAAATTTGACAGTTGGAGCACGAGTGTGGAGGATTTCATGAACATTTACTGCTATATATTCTTTGGTGATTGTGAAAACTATGTAAAACTCGTATTTAAAAATTCTGTTAATGCATTGGACGGATTATGTTATTTGCATAAACTAACAATGACGGTCAAACATGTGGATATTTGATGGAGGAGGGTCAAAGATTCGATAATAACACGTGGAGTAAACTCAATTAAAAACCATCGAACACTCCCCGTTTAGAGATGAACACGGAAGCTATATTTAGATCAATGAAACCATAGAGAACACAAGGTCAGATGTAGCAAATTTGTAAGTGTAATTATTTCACTTTATATAAAATTACAACATGCTCGATTGTGAGGCCTTCTGGGTTCTGACCTTGTACAAACCAAGAATTTTACAATATGAAAGCCTTCATTCGCATCTTCTATCTTCTATCCTCTTTTTTTTTTGCTATTCTAATACTCTTTTGTACATTTAACCAAGTTTCTTTTATAGCCAAGACACAAGTCAGCTAGTCAAGCATTTAATTACAATATAGGTTCATACTTGGAGGAGTAAACAAAAATTCACACAACGGACAATATGAAATGATGCACGTTTAAGGGTAGGTCCACGCATGTTAGGATTCACCTCCTGATTGTGCAAGATGTCATGTAATCAATGGAGATTGTGCCAATCAGATCACCACATGTTGCTGGATGGAAACAACAAAAAAATGACGAGCAAGAATGACACAAAACTTGAGAAATGAGGAACATAAGAACTCGTGCACTTAGGACAAGTATCTAGGATAGGTCATTGACATGATGACAACTATGCAAAACATGAAAACAAAAGCAACAATGACTACTTCATGAACAATAGGCTAGTGCAGAAAACAAGAAACATTTTTGGTTTATGCAAGATTGCTCAAAGATCCAAGATGCTCTTGCAGAGCAATCTTGCATCAATATTAGAATGTTTTTTGTATTCTTAAGAGTGTGCAACTATGAGTATATATTGAGTTTCATTCAACTTTCTGACATTGACCATTATAACTCAAATTACTTTTTGTTTTGTTCCACAGGGAAGATTTGAAAGTTCTTGGAATGTTTCTATTTAAAAAATTTTTAAGGCCTTGCACACAAAGCTCTTGACCATCTTTACTTAAGGTTTATTTACTTTTTTGTTAGGGTTTTCCACATCATTATTGATTGAAGCTTTATCTTGGATTGTTTTGTTCGTGCAAGACTTTTCTTTAAGTAGGTCAAGAGTCCCAGATCTTGATATCATCATCATGGCACTTGTCACAATTTCAAACACTATGGTCATTTTGAGTTAATTTTTCTTTTTGTTCCTTTGAGGATGTTAGTTCCTACTAGTTTTGATCTTTTTATTAATTGTTTTGAAGTCTTGGAGCTTTTAGCCTTCATGTGTGGTTGTAATTATTTTCTTGAGAATTAGCTTGAGGAGATTCAACCACATTACATTAATCTTTAAATTATACGAAAATTTTGTCTTAACCAATCCAAGGAACATCCAAGTGTGTTAAAATTCAAAGTTTAAAAGAGCTTGCAATTTATTGTATTTTAAGTAATTTTCCGATCTTAATGCTTCTGGTTTGCCTCCAGCTCCGCGCAACACTTCGAATTTTTAAAATCTGACACTTGAGTCTCAAATTGTAGCAGGTTAATGAAAAGTGCCAAAACATGTGTTTTTCACGGCAACATAAACCTCTAAAACTTTTAAAGGTTAAGAAATGACTTTCAAAACGTGTGTTTCCATTCCAAATCATAGCCTTTCATTCCAAAAAGAGTGAAGAAAAATATTCTAGACATGTGTTCTGAACCTCGAACCTTAACCTCCAAAACTGAAATGGTTAAGATTCAAAACACATGTTTTGGATATGGTTATCAACCTCTTTGTGTAGTTGATAAAGGTTAAGAATTGAAAGTTGATTCATCTCAAAGGCATGTGGATGAATGTGTATGATGTGGATGAATGTGTATGATGGAGAATACATATTAGACATAAAGGGATGGAATCGATGGTTCGAAGATGAGAAGTCATGACGAATCTGACATTGTTCAAGAAAAAGACAACACACTTGCTCATCGCATTTCACCTGATAATGGGCATTGACTCACTTTATCTCCAGCTTGCAGGCAAGGAAAACATATCATCCAAAATCTCGAGACACCAAACACATTGCAAACTTGAGTGATCCATCAGTTAGTACTATTCAATGTGTCGTGGTTGGGAAGGCGTGGGCTAGCTCAAGTCCTCCAAGACTTCGAATTTTACCAACAATGACACATTAATATTGTAGGTCGATTGATCACTCATATCTGCACTGACTTTGGTGTCCTAAGCATTTGGAAGTTTTCCTTGAACGTGATATAACAGGGCTGACAATGCACAAAAACTATTTGACAGAATACTTCAGCTCCCAACCAATGACATATTGGTCTCCAACAACATACGAGCATCCCACGCACGCTCCCCAATTCGCAACATAATTACATTTATGTGAAGAGGTTGGTGACTTGTTTTAAAACAAGTTTCATCATTCCAGCGCGCGTTTGAAGGTAGCAAATCATTGACATATCATTGTAGTGATGCTCAGGTGCAAAGACCATTATGATGATGGTAACCACCTCCAGCACACAACACATTGAATAGTCACTTGGTGAATAAACTCAAACATGTTGGTGGGGAGAGATCTATAATGAAAAGCCTGCAATGAATTAGGCTTTATACATGGAAAGGGAGTGTTTTGAAGGATAGCCCGTCGCTTCCCCATGCTCATGGATTTCAAGCTTGACCCTACATTGGTTTTTGAATGGCACCATAGGCCATGTATGTGACTTGTTTAACAGAATGCTTTGCACTTTTCGAAAAGAGTTGATATGAAAACATGCAGCCCACGAACTACACTTTTCGAAAAGAGTTGATATGAAAACATGCAGCCCACGAACTATATTCAAAATAGAGACGTTCCTTTGAAAACCATTTCAACTAGTAAAGTGATGGTGAAATGCTCATTCAACTCATGAATTGATCACATAAAGTGAGGAGGTTGAATGCATTTAAAGGAAGTCAAAGAAAGAAGCAGTTTATAAATCATGAAATATAAATATCAAAGGGCAGATTACACTCCTATCTTTAAAAAACACTCTTCCTGATGTTGGTGACACTATTCTAGGAAGCATTACCTTGCAAGATTTTTGGCCATCTCTTGAAAGTGGCAACATGACCCCCTTAGGCTACAAAGATCTTGGAAAGCGAAATAGTCCAAGTCATGTTAGTTTTTGAGGATCGTTGCATATGTAATTGCATTCCTTTTTGGTATTTGTTTTTAAAAATGCAACTCCCTCTCTTATAGCATAATCCAGGAAGGGATAAGGGGCATATCCAACTGAAGCTGCCAAACAACACTCCCTCTTAGCTACTCTTAGCTAGGGAGGATAACCACAATACAGATATTACACCATTGGTAATATTAGGCATGCCTACTTTTTAGGATATCTTTGATCAAAGATTTCCATCAATTTATATCACTTATAATATATCAAGAGAATTGGTCTTCAGAATAGCAACATATGATATTCACCAAAACTCCGAGTAATGGTCTCTACAAATTCAACACTTGATATTCACCGTGTACTCAAGAAGCCAATGGTCCGTAGAATATCAACATATGATATTCACCATTTTGATATCGCATTTGAGTATTGGACTCTAGGATAACAATATATGATATTCACCAAATACTCTAAGTAATGGCCTTCAGAATGAGATGCAAGATATTTACCAAGTACTATGAGTAATGGCCTCCAAAATACCAAGTCGTATGATATTCACCAAGTACTATGTGTAATGGCCTCTAGAAAACATCAATTCGCATAACATTCACCATATACTTAGAAGTGTTTATAAGATATGTGTACACACATTCTCATAATGCTTACCATATAAACATCCACCATGGAAAAGTATAATCTATTATGATCTACATCCATCATAATAGAGAATTAAGTTGTTGTAAGATGATCACATTAAAATAACTTTTGCAGATACAAGTGACATCATTTGGAAGTTATTACTTCCTTATGATGTACATAGGGAGTAGGCCCATTAAAATCACATTCATGAGGTATACTCATGAATAAGAGTCATCTTGACTGCTACAACTTAATGATCACTGGAGAATAAATCTCAACATGGTTTACTCCCTTTGGATCATTGAAGGTTGAATCATATCCTCTATCTGCTCCTTTTGACGGATGTGTTAGACTCCCTCTGAACATCTATCTTTTAAGCTCCTTTACCTTTGAAGAAGTGTCACTCTCTCTAAATGCAAAATCATCTGAGCTCTTCATCCAGAATTTAATGACTCCGTCTTAATTTCCCTTTTTTTTGCAATAACACTCTTGGAGGAAAAGATCAATGCTCGTAACTCTTATAGAGCGTAAAATAAGAGAGATAATACTATAATACTCAATATAAGATCTTTCCAATTAGATGCAAATAATTGTAAGCTAACACCATCCCTACTTATCTTACTTTGAGAATGATCCCATTATTAGTTCTTGCCTTTGGCAGGAAACTAATAGAATCATTAGATTCCATATTAGTTACATAAATCTAAAAAATTGAAGATATACTAATGTTTACAAAAGTTATATTAATTTGAATATTTTTTTGAAATTGAAAAATACAATTTTTTGAAAATTGTATTGGCCCATGATAGAAAAGGCAATGAAAAAATTCAATTTTCTCTAACAAAAATACAAATATTTTCTAACAACTCTATTAATGAATGCATTAATTACAACTTTATCTTTTCCACATTTGTGACAAGTGGATTAACATTTAAAAAAAAATCATTTTTATTTTCCACCTCACAAATGTATGTCTAATCAATATTAATTATCCCTATCTATTTTCCTTACCAAGTTCAAATATATAGTTAAATGTTTTATATTTCTTATTTTAAATACATTTATTATTTAAGATAGTTTATGAAGAAGAAGTCATATGAATTTATAGAGTTAAATGTTTTATATTTCTTATTAGTTTTACATTGATGTTTATTTTTGTAATTTGTAAAATGTTATTTCTTTAAGTTTACACTATATTTTATTAGCTATCTTATCAAGTTCAAATATAGAGACAAATTATTTCTTATTTCTTATTTTATATATATTTCATATTAGTTTTACATTGATGTTTATTTTTGACAATTGTAAAATGTTATTTTAAAAAAGTTTACACTATGTTTTACTAGCTACTATTTTACAGTTTTGATCAATTTTTTAAATTTTTTTATACTATTAATACTACCCCTCAAACTTACTACATATTTTGGTACTTCGATTTAAGTAATCAACAATTTTTTTAAAATTTTTATTTTATTTAAGTACCTAAAAAATTTTATCGTCAACAAGTTTTTGCTAAACATTGTAACTAATTTAATTTCTCCTTCATGCAATACTACTTCAGTCAACCATAAAAACATGAAGGCAAGAACTTTGGCGCATGCGCCTCTTGTTGAAGTGTGGAACATTATACCTATATTACAATTGACACAAGTTATAGTAGCACTTACATCTTTAAGAGGTACAAGAGATAAGTCGATAGAATAAAGTATTTTATGAATATTATCATTGCTTGAATTGCATAGATCACTAAATGGTTCAACATATTTTTCTTATGATTTATGGGATTTTTTGTCACGAAATGATAATGCCAAGGGTGGTTTGAAAGTGTTTCACAACAAAGGTATTTTTCAACTCTTCAAGTTATCTCTACCTATGAGATTTTCACAACACATATATTTTCAACTTCCCAAATTATCATTTTCACGAACTGTGTATTATTGATTTGATTAACTTTTGCATTTTAGGTGAGTTTTTGACAAGGAAACTAATGAAATCATTAGATTCCATATTAGTTATATAAATCTAAAAATTTGAAGATATACTAATGTTTGCAAAAACTATATTAATTTGAATTTTTTTTAAATTAAAAAAAACAATTTTTTAAAAATTGTATTGGCCCATGATAAAAAAAGGCAATGAAAAAATTCAATTTTCTCTAACAAAAATATAAATATTTTCTAACAACTCTATTAATGAAGGCATTGATTACAACTTTATCTTTTCCACATTTGTGACAAATGGATTAACTTAAAAAAAAACAATCATTTTTATTTTCCACTCACAAATGAATGTCTAATAAATATTAATTATGCCTATCTATTTTCCTTACCAAGTTCAAACATAGAGTTAAATGTTTTATATTTCTTATTTTAAATATATTTATGATTAGTTATATTTTAATCAAATATAGAATTAAATGTTTTATATTTTTTATTTTAAATATATTTATTATTAGTTTTACATTGATGTTTATTTTTGTAATTTGTAAAATGTTATTTCTTTAAGTTTACACTATATTTTACTAGCTATCTTATCAAGTTCAAATATAGAGTTAAATATTTTTTATTTCTTATTTTATATATATTTTTAATTAGTTTTACATTGATGTTTATTTTTGACAATTGTAAAATATTTTTTTTTAAAGTTTACACTATGTTTTACTAGCTACTATTTTACAATTTTGCTCAATTTTTTTTATACCATTAATACTACCCCTCAAACTTACTACATATTTTGGTACTTTGATTTAAGTAATCAACAATTTTTTAAAAAAAAATTTAAGTACCTGAAAAAGTTTATCATCAACAAGTTTTTGCTAAAATTTGTAACTAATTTAATTTCCCCTTCATGGAACACTACTTTAGTCAACCATAAAAACACGAAGGCAGGAACTTTGGCGCATGCGCCCTTTGTTTCAACATAGATAGATATCTAAATTAATATATAGATTGGACATATATGCATATTTACACTCCATCTTCTATGTTTATATCTTTAATCTATAGTTTCCATATATAAAAATTAAACTCTAGCTAATTTATTGAAGAGCGCACACACACACACACACACACACACACACACACACACACACACACAATGCCTAGAACAAATCCCTTAGAAGGTGACTTTTTGTAATATCCCCCTAATGATGAAATTTAATCTTAATAACCATAATATAAATCTATAAACACTTCGAAATCAAAAGAGATAATATTTATGACAATTTGATTAATTAAGCTTCTGTGATAATTATGTATTGATTATACCTTGTATTAGTTAAATAAATAAATAAATAAATATATATATATATAGCGAATTTTATTAAAATGAAAATACAAACTTGGCTAATTAGTCATTAAGGGTTGTGACCGCTCAATCTATAGAATCAATAAGATATAAGAAAGGAGAAAATCTAGGATAGACCGGGAGGAAAAAATGGAGGAGAATAAGAAGAAAATCATACAAGGATATTATATAGAATTGACCTCATTCTAAGGTAATGACACCAATATCATTGAGGGCCCGTTTGGCAATAGGAATACAAGTGGAATAGGCATATGTATATTCTTAAAATTTTGAATTCTTTGTTTGGATGACCAAATCGAAATTGGAATATGAATAAAATTGGAATACGTATTCCAATTTTGGCCCAAAAATGAGCATTTGCTATTCCACCTAAATAGGTGGAATAAGAATACGTATTCTTATTCCAATTTTTATTTATTTTAGAAAACACAAATTTTTGAGTCCGTCAATTCTGCATCAAATTATGGGTGAACCAAACAAGAAAATATGAATACGTAACCCCATTTTCTATTCAAGAATAAGTATTCCTATTTCCACTTTTATATTCCCGCAACCAAACAGATCCTAAAGGATAAAGATAGCAAAGAATTGAACCAAATGAAGGGATTAAAGAAAATGTGACTGGACAAACAATAGAGAGCACAATGAACATGCGAAAGGAAGAATCGAACACAAAAACAAATACACCAAATCTTAAAACATTTTACAACAGGAAATAGGAAGCAAACAACAAATAATACAAAAAAAAAATACAGAAGAAACAAAAATGTTCCATATATATATATGACAAATTATCAATATAGTCAGCTAGCATAGACATATGACAATACAAGTAGCAACAATTGTGTTCCCGAATCAAGCAAGGAGATCAATAGAAAATCAGAGTGGGAGTAAAGGAGGATCATCCAATAAAGGGGATTAGAAGATATCGATAGAGAGCATATGAAGTAACAAGTGAATTCCATACAAGTTGGACAACATGGAAGATGTAAGCCTGACAAGGAAATTAGTAATTAGATAAGCACGCAGGCAGTAGCGAACCCAACATACAAGTCGATACCTGCACAATGTTCGAAAATAGACGATATCATAATAAGCCAAAACAAATTAACGATAAAGTAAAAAGCCTGAAATGTGATAACCAAATACAAGAAGGGGACGAGGTTATTAGAGGTGGCAAAGATGGTCCACTATAATAGTAAGGAGATGTATCATTAAGAAATATATTCTTATCAGAGAAGAGTCAAGTAAAATAAACATACTGAGAGACTCTATATACTTTTTGTGCAAAAGAAGAGAAATACACATGGTTGCAAGAGATTTTGATACATATTCAAAGAAGTATGCCTCCTTATGATGCTTGTGATTAAATACATAGTAGATAGCTCACTAACTAAGAGTTATTAATATACAAAAGAAATGAAAATCTATATTCTCATTGAGACCAAGAGAGATCATGGGTAGAGGGCATCTATTTTGGATGTCAAATTCCTTGAAAAGAATTAAGAGATCGAAGGACATTCGAGAGTGAATGTCGAGATTCCTAAAAGAAATCCATGGGAGAGATTTATAGAGAATCTCTTAGAGACAATATATATTGTAGTGGTTAAACATATGGATATGTTAGAGTTAAAGAGGCTTGGTCAGAGGTGGGATCTCTACCAAGCAGTGTTGCGATAAGTGTAATCAGAGATCCAAAAGAGGCCTTAGAAAGGTGCTCTTCATATGATAGTTGCCTAATCAAGAATGCAATTCTCACTAGAGGGTTAGGCAATTTGAGAAGAGTTCTTTCAAGGGATTAGGATGGGTTAGTTAGGGGTACTATTCAAATTGATTCATTTATTATTTCTAACATATTTTAAGACTTATATATATGTTTTCTATCATGTAGTAAGGATATGTTGCAGGTTCCTGCATTCATTCCTTATATCGGAAGAGGGGACACCACAGTGCTATCAGAGCATGATCTTGCCATCCTGTAGGGCCCAAAACTATTCTAAAGAATGAAAACATAATTATCAATAATAAGATGTATCTATTTACACAAGTCAATAAATTTCTTTAGGAACATGGTTTTGGAAAACTCTCGTCAAAGAGATGACCAAAATATTAGTTCCCTTAGACATTAAGAGAAACATATCCCAAAATTTGGTCAATTTTATTTTTATAAAACATGAAGAGAATAATTTCTTAAGGACAAGCAATTTTGGGGAGGGTAGGACTGTAATATCCCCCTAATGATGAAATCTAATCTTAATAACCGTATTACAAATCTATAAACACTTTGTAATCAGAAGAGACAACATTTATGACAAATTGATTAATTAAGAGACTATGATAATTATAAGATAATTATGTATTGATTATACCTGATATTAGTTAAATACATTTGAAATATGATTATATAGATATACATTATATATGCACATTGTATATATATAAATCTAAATATTTATTATATATATTTATATTGAATATATATTAATAACAAATAGAATTATATTAAAATGAAAATATAAACTTAGTTAATTAGTCATTAAGGGTTGTGACAACTCAATCAATAGAATCAATAAAATATAAGAAAGGAGAAAATATGGGATAGACAGGGAGGAGAAAATGGAGGAGAATATGAAGAAAACCAGACAAGGATATTAAATAGAATTGACCTCATTCCAAGGTGATGGTACCAATATCGTTGAAGGATAAAGAGAGTAGTGAATTGAACCAAACGAAGGCATTAAATAAAATGTAATTGGACAAGCAATAGAGAGCACAACGAACGAAGAGGGAGAATCAAACATAAAAAAAATACACCAAACGTTAAAACATTTTACAACAGTAAATAGGAAGTAAGCAATGAACAATACATCTAGAAAATACAAAAGAAACAAAAATGTTCCACACACACACACACACACACACACATGGAAAATTATTAGTATAGCAACCTAGTGTAGACAAATGACAATACAAGTAGAAACAATCATGTTCCCAAATCAAGCAAGGAGATCGATAGAAAATCAGAGTGGGAGTAGGAGAGTCATCCAATAAAGGGATTAGAAGATATCAATAGAGAGCATATGAAGTAACAAATGAATTCCACACAAGCTGGACAGCGTGGCAGATGTTAGCTAGACAAGGATAAGAAATACCAGTAATAAGTAACCAAGGAAATTAGTAATAAGATAAGCACGAAGGCAATAATGAACCCAACATACAAGTCAACACTTGCACAATATCAAAAAATAGACGATATCATAATAAGCCAAAATAAATTAAGGATAAAGTAACAAGCCTGAAATGTGATAACCAAATAGAAGAAGGGGATGAGGTTATTAGAGGTGGTATAGATGGTCTACTATAACAATAAGGAGATGTATTCTGATACTGCTATAAGGATTTAACTGTGTAGTTTTTGAGTCAAACTCATTAACCCATATTTCATGAGTAGTGATTAGACATGAATCCATCTCTCATGAGAACAAATGGAACACTTAGCACTCATTGGATCTAGGTGATCCTCATAGAGGTGAAGCACCGGGACTTCCTAGGAGGTCACCCATCCCAGTACTACTCTAGCTTGAGTGTGCTTAAATACGGAGTTTCCTCCATGGTTATACCCACTCTTCTTGCAACCCCATTTGTAAAACCTTCACCAAGTGTTGTGCCTTATGAACCATTCATTAGAAAGCCTCTTAAGCTCATCTATTGATAAGTAGGAGATAATTTCCATAGTAAGTCAAATTGTGATATTGTTATCAGGATTTAACTGTGTAGTTTTTGAGTCAAAATCATTAACCTAGACTTCATGAGTGGTGATTCAACATGAATCCATCTCTCATGAGAATAAATGGAACACTTAGCACTCATTGGATCTAGGTAATGCTCACATAGGTGAAGCACGGGGACTTCCCGAGAGGTCACCCATCCCAGTACTACTCTAGCTTGAACTCACTTAACTAGATTCAATGATCATGAGAGATGGATTCATGTTGAATCACTACTCATGAAATACGGGTCAAGGAGTTTGACTCAAAAAGTACATAGTTAAATCCTGATAGCAATATCACAATTTGACTTGCTGTGGAAATTATCTCCTACTTATCAATAGATGAGCTTAAGGGGATTTCTAATGAATGATTCATAAGGTACAACACTTGATGAAGGTTTTGCAAATGAGGTTGCAAGAGGAGTGGGTTTAACCATGGACGAAACTTCGTATTTAAGTGCGCTCAAGTTGGAGTAGTACTGGGATGGGTGACCTCCTAGGAAGTCTCGATGCTTCACCTCTGTGAGCATCACCTAGATCCAATGAGTTCTAAGTGTTCCATTTATTCTCATGAGACATGGATTCATGTTGAATCACTAATCATGAAATATGGGTCAATGATTTTGAGTCAAAAACTACACAATTAAATCCTGATAGCAATATCACAATTTAACTTGCTGTAGAAATTATCTCCTACTTATCAAGGAGATGTATCATTAGGAAGTATATTCTTATCAGAGAAGAGTCAAGTAAAATAAACATATTGATAGACTCTATATACTTCTTGTGCAAAAGATTATAAATACACATAGTTGCAAGAGATTTCAATACATATTCAAAGAAGTATGCCTTCTTATGATGCTTGTGATTAAATACATAGTAGATATCTCACCAACTAAGAGTTATTAATACAATAAAGGAAAGATAATATATATTCTTATTGAGACGAAGAGAGATCCTAGGTAGAGGGCATCCATTTTGGATGTCAAATTCCTTGAAAAGAATTAAGAGATCATAGGACATTCAAGAGTGAATGTTGAGATTCCTAAAAGAATTCCTTGAGAGAGATTTATAGAGTATCTCTTAGAGACAATATATATTGTCATGGTTGAACATATGCATATGTTATAGAGTTAAAGAGGCTTGGTCAAAGGTGGGATCTCTACCAAGCAATGTTGCGATAAGTGTAATTAGAGATCTCAAAGAGGCCTTAGAATGGTGCTCTTCATATAATGATTGGCTAATCAAGAATGTAATTCTCACTAGAGGGTTAGGAAATTTGAGAAGAGTTTCTTTTGAGGGATTAGGATGGGTTAGTAAGGGGTAGTATTCAAATTGATTCATTTGTTATTTCTAACATATTTTAAGACACACAAACAGATATATATATGTGTGTGTGTTTTCTATCATGTAGTAATGATATGTTGTAGGTTCCAGCATTCATTCCTTATATAGGAAGAGGGGACACCACACTTTTCCCTCCTTTGTTGCACATTCTTAATGTCGCAACATGACTGGAGTATGAATTTTCCTTGACTTTCTCAATAGAGGTTTGGCGCATACGTTTAAGTTATCCTTATAATCCTATATGTATTTGGTCAGTTTTATAACTATTTCATGCCTATTTCTTATATTTACTTCTCATAATATTTGAGGTCTTCTTTTTGTCACATTTTTAAATACATTCATTGTATGCATTATCGGACTTGTAGAACTGTCCAATGCTTAATGGTTTATATCCTTTATTGTGTATGTGATCCCTTATGTCTGGGCTTTAGGCTCACCCACAATTGTCATGATTATACATTCTTAGTGAAAAGACATATCAAATTATGATAGGTCCTTTTGTTTATCAAATTCATCGCTTTATCTATAATCAAATCTTAAACTAATTGTAAGTATAATCTCATAATCACTTTAAAAATGATCACAACCTCTTTAAACCATCATTTATGTCTTCCACATCCCACCTTCAACAACTTGTGTGTCCATCCACGTAGTATCATAGAAATGAGTCATTGCTCTTTGCATTTATATTTGGCATATTTTGGTAGCAATTATGGTGATTATTTGAAGGAGGGGAATATTCATATTCATTCTACTCTTTAAATTATCTTTTTGCACCACTGATGAAGGATGGTACTCTTTAGGAGTTGTTTCTCATTCCCCTTTTATAAATTTATCCCTTATATCTCCTACGTCAACGACATCCATGCTCTTTTATGAACTTAAAAATGTTAAATTTACAATCTTTAAATTACTAAATAATGATTTCATAAAATCATATAATTGCTATTACTAGTAATACCTCAGATAAAAATCAGAGTGGATGACCAGCAGTGACGTTGACAGTATGTGTTTGTAAATGTCTCAAGACATAATTAAATGGAATACTTCTCTATGTGGATACTTAGAATTAACCAAACAAAATTTGTTTTCCCATTAGCGTAGAGGGAATTCATGAGCTCATGTTAGTATTGCCACACAAGAGCTTTCTCCTCAGACCATGCGACTTAAAATTCAAGAATGCACTATTGGATTTCAAAAATTATGTAGGTGTTACCTAGAAATTCTATATGGTTGATTCAACCATTCACAACATCCATAGGCACAAGAGAATGCAACACTAAGATATTTCTTATATGAAATCGTTGTTTTCATATGTATGTGTTGATGCTTATGCAATACTACTACTAGGATTGAATAGATTCACTCTCTATAAATTATAATGAAACTAAATTTCTCGTTTCACTATGACCAAGTTTTCCACATTACAAAGTCAATATCTCAAAGAGTACCCTTTGCATCTCCTGACTTCTAAGACCAAATCCTTGATTTGGTGTCTCGATCGTAACACTGCTCTGATACCATGTTAGTATTGTAGGATCATTGCATATGTAATTATATTACATTTTTGGTATTTGTTTTCCAAAATGCAACTCTCTCTCTTATACAATAATTCATGAAGAGATATGCCCATTTGTTAATATAATAATTTATCATTTAAACACACACACACACACACACACACACACACACACACACACACGCACGCACGCACGCACACACACCATATATAACTCTAGTTTAGTCTCTTGAGTTTATCCAACTGCAGTTGCCAAATGTTAACAAGTTGGAGGTCATCCCATTTTAGCACAGTGCCCCAAACTAGTATTGGAATGTATGAAGGTTTACCACCCAAACATTAGAGAAGTAATTGCATTATATAATAAGATGATCGTTTAGTTGGATCTTGTTTCTAATGCCATAACTTTTCGGTTTTCTATCAGAGAATAATATGCTAACATAAACATAAGGATGGAAAAAGAGTATTATGTTGCAAATAAAACTCAATGCTTGAACATTGTTTCCAGGTCGTGGTTCTCGCAACCACGGAAAGGTAAATCTCAATTAGCGAAGTCCATCCACAAGTCATCATTAAAGGAAGATGTGACAAATATGGTAATCCTTCTAAGTAGAATTATGGAACTCGGGGACTTGCATGAGTTGAAGGTTGGATGTTTCTATTTATCAACATGATCTACGAAGGGAAGCAACACATTGATTGGGCAGAGCTTATCAGTGATACCCTTCATAAAAAAACCCATAGAGCTTCAAGCTAATGATTAATTCTATATGACTTGTTACCTCTTCTATGCTATAGAAAGTATGAAAAGTTAGTCTGGCCTTAATAGACAAGGTATATATGAAGATGTGACTATCATTTATAATCAACTTCCTTAGCTATACTATGAAAACAACCTACATCATTTCAGGAGAGTGAATGATGCATTCACAATGTTGACAGAAAGAGAACTTCAAGGAAACGTAGGACTCATAATTTCATTGGAAGTAGTGGTAGCAATCCAAAAATATGGAAGTTACTTTATACAATTCCCAAAGTTCACTTATATTCGGTTGGCAGCTTATAATGGTTACCCCCTCATGCTACCAAGATTTGTTGACGATAAACTAGTGTTGATTGATATGTGCAAGCAAATCAATCAATCTAATAAGCTTTGCAGAAACAACAGAGTAGATAAAATCCCCTTTTCTATTGGCATTGGGTATTAAAAGTGTGACACATCAATAGATGTGAAGAACATAGAGCAATCCATTGCTAAAATAAATTTATATCTTTATACCATGTGGTTCCCTTATGATAGTAAAGGTTATGCAATCAACAAACTAAAGCTAACTCCCGACCTTGGTCACTTTATGGCTCTAAAAGACTTTTGGGAATATTGTGAAAGTGATTTTGAAGTCACAAAACAAGACTTGATGAGGCTCACTCTAAGGCAAGTGATAGATTTCAAAGTAGATATTGATGTGATAGACATAGAAGATGATATATGTTCATTTGGTGATCCTTTCTACCATGAGAAGATTGAGTTGTTAGAACCCCCACCAATTGATTTGTTTGTTTAGGAATTGAAAAATATGAAGGAAAGAACCACCTAGTCATAAAGAGAACAGAAGAATGGGTGAGTAAAATGAGGATAGAAAATACAAGTACTAGACTTCAAGGTAGAGGGGGTAATCCTACCAAAAGAAACAACCATCAAGGAGAATCATCTCATATGGAACATGTAGCAACCTCTAATAAGATAGTAAAATAATTTAATGCAGGTGATAATGGTGATGATGAAAATCCAAATAAATTAGTTGATTTATCCAAAGCAATTGAGGTTGAATTTACAGTCAAGAGAAGAAGGTCAAAGATTAAAGGTAAAACTAACAAGGTGAATCAAGGAGAAAATAGACCCAATGACAATATTCAAAAATCTCCTCAAGTTGTTGAACAATCTATTCCAGTTGCTTCTTTTCCTATAATAGTAGTTTCTCCTCATGAATTTTCTCCTCCTGAGATATCACTAATTGACTTCATGCAATAATCTTCAACATGTTGATTTTCAAATTCTTCTAGATTGCTTAACTATCAGAATTCATTCAGAGATATATAGTCAAGTGTTAGATGCTGAAACTATGAAGAGGTTCAATCTAGTCTCTATTACTCTTGAGGATTACAACATATCAACAGGAGTTAGAAGAGACCCAAGACAAGTACTTCACAACCAAACTCAGGATAGAAAATGTGTCCATTCCCAATTTGTTAGGATTAAACCACAGACATAAATAAAAATTACATGCAAATATAACCAATAACAGAAAATAATAGATCACATAGAAAAGAACACAAGACACCAAGATTTAATGTGGTTCACCCAATCCCTGGACTACGTCCACCAAACAAGTCCAATATTATTACGATCCAGTGATTACAACCTGATTACAATCTGTAATCCCTCACAGCTCAATACCACTGCAAGAACCAAGTTTTGCATCACAACTTAATGAAAATACCTAACCCTAAGCCCTTTTATACATGTAATTTTATGCCGCTTTAGGGTTACAACATGTCAGCCATATGTACAGTACTTTCCTGATCAATCACCACAAACTAACATAATTATTATTCGATGGTTGCAATCCTTGATGCTTACAGGGCCTTCAAGAATAAATTTATCATATCTTGATGGATAGAGTCCAGTAACTAGAAGTCATGGTAATATGATGTATATTTCATGCATTTTTTATAATATTTGCTTGAGTCATGTATTTAGATGTTGTCCTTGTATAGGTTAAATTTAGAAATGTTGATGGTAAAAATCTCAACACAATCTAATCCAGAAGAAATTCTGAACAATTTTAATGGATTATGGAAATCTGATCTCTAAAATTTAGAAAGGTTAATTTACCCCACCAAAAACATGTAACTGGGAGGTAGTTATTAACCATAGAAGGGGTATTTTGTAATCTCAAGTCTATAAGGGATCTTTTTTTTTACAAGTAAAATGACTTTTTGGACTTGGTTGAAATAGGGAACACTTATGTTAGAGTTTTGGTAGCAAGGCAATTTTTGGAAAGTATTTACATATCTTGTTCTTGTAATCATATATTTCTCTTATGTTCTTGGTACGAGGAAATAAAGAAAAAACATTTTGCATTCTCTTTCAACAAATCTGAAATGTTGAAGTGTTGATTCTTCTTGTAATGGATGTTTTCATGTTATTATGCAAATGTTCAGCTATTAGTGAATCAACATTGTGCTAATGATAACCTTTAAGTGCACTTCTTGATTTTTCTTGTTAGTAGTTTAAGTTAATCTAGGAAAACTTTCATGTCATTTGGTGCATTTGTCATCACTAGCTTTCTTTTTGTCTTTCAAAGTTTGAATACCCTTGTATTGAAATATTAAAACTTATATCTTACAAGGGAGCTGCCCCTCTTAATGCAAAGGAAGGTCATATACCAAAGGCCTATCCAACAGTTTGAGAAATCTTTTTGCCACATACATTTAATTGGGAAAAACTATATATTTTTCAAGTGACAATTTTTTTTATCAACACAATAAAATTAGAAGTACATAATTTCAAATAAAACAAGTAAAACAATTAGCACCATTATTGTACAAGTTATAGGAGCCAATACTGTTGCAACACATCATTTGTATAACCTCTTGTTGATGGTTGTTTTATGACACCAAATAATAATAAAAACTATCAAAGTATCTTATCCTCTATTCTCTTGATCAAAATCATGTGTGTGTTAAGATTGTGAAAGATCACACATCAAACTCCAAGGTTTTTTTTTTTTTTTAGAACTTAATTGTGGATAAGCTCACAGGTTGATGTGATTTTTTGAATATTATAATGGGCCTTACATTTGTATTAGTTGATCTGATTTCAAACCATATTAGGTGTTGGCTTGTGGATAAGCTCACTAGTTGTTGTGATTTGTTGAAATATTACAAGGGGCCTTTCATTGCATGAGTTGAATTGATTTCAAACCATACAAGGCATTGTTTATCAAAAGATTTTGCAATAGAGTACTTTTTGGAATTTTAAAAAATGTGGAAAAGAAAGGGAAAGATTTTAGGAGTTCTACTTTTCTTCTGAGGGTAATGACAACAAAAAATAATACCTTGATGGATAAATTCCTAAAGTAATCAAGCTTTGCTTTGCTAAGTTAAACGACGACTATGCAAGAACTAATGCAATCTTCAAGGGGTTGTGCAAATGATTTTTATATCACAATAAATAAAATCAAAATGAGCATACATAAAAGTGAGTTCAGGCTAACTTTGTACAATGTCTTACAATCAACAAACCATAAAAAATATGAACCAAGGAATTCAAGAAAATACCATCTCATTCGCTATTGAAAGATAACACTTGTTTAACGAATCTAATCTAAATGAGGGAATACTGAACCAACCAAGCATTAAGACACATCAAATGATAAAAAATATTCAATAAAAAAAAATATTGTTTTAATCAGTAAAAATCTCAAAGTTTCACTACTTTATAAATGAGAAGTGATGTCTTTATATAGCTCCTCAAATATAATGGGTGACCCAGATGAAAACAATAAACAATTGTTTATATTTTTCCACCTCAGTACTAATTATAATTTAGACAAGAAAAAGAGTTTACATTAATACATAGACTTGCATGGACCAATGAAGATAAAACCATCTTAATAGGACAACAAATGTCTATTATGCTTGTAAGTTCATGATGAGCGGTGAAATGACCACTACACAGGCCCACTATGCAATAAATACATTTGTTGCTTAGAATAACCTATCTTTGACCTTATCATTTGAATTCTTGTAATTTATCCAATATTGTTTCTAACTCATTTATGCTGACACTTGGTGTTGATTCTTCTTTGAATTTTAAGGCCACAAGTGCTCGTTCTGACTTTCTCAAGCTATCCTCCCATTTTGGTAATAGGTCTTGGGTTCTATGCATGTCATTTGAGAAAGTAGAGATTTTCTTAAAGTCATTCTTAGTAAAAGAAATTGAGTTGAAAGGACTCCCCAAATTCTCTCTTTAAGTTACTTGCAGTTATCTCATTTTCATCCAACTTTTGTGATAATAGGGATACGACAGGGTTCAACACTCTTTGTTGGATATTCTCAGCTATCCCTTTTAATCGACTAGACTCCCTAACAAAATGTTCAAACATTTCCTTTATCTTGAGAATTGCACCATACCATTGGGAAAAATCACATACTTCACCTTCCCTAATGATCCCACCATCAACCAATGTTTTCCTCGGTGTCTCCATTAAATCTTGGAAATATGAGATTGTCTTGTCCTGATAAATGTGTTCATCCTCTCATGACTCTTACATGTAATAAATCCTAGAAAGGATGGCTAGTGTCATGTTATGAATATGTACTAAGTCCTCAACATGATTGTATGCCTTATTCTGGATGTCCTTAATTCAAACTTTTGTAGCTTCAACAACTCATCTGATTTTGCCAATGCCATCTATTGATTTAGTTGAAACAATTGGAGGGAAAAAAGGTAGGTCATCTTCTCTCACTGGACAAAGTATGTTATTTATGAATTCATAGAAGGCTTTGATCTCATATTTTTGTTTTAGATATTTCTCTTCTAACATTCTCATCTTATCCTTCATGGCTTGTGTGGAGTTGTCAAATTTGTTCATAACTTGTGCATAGGAGGCATGACCTAGACCATGTAATGTCTCCATCTTTTTAGTATCTCAGTGGAGTTCTTAGCCTTTACATTCTCCGAAGGCTAAGTGGAGAAATAAGGATAAAATGGTTAAATTAATTTCTTATAAAGTCATTAAATAAATTAAAATTAAAAGGCGACTTTATATTTAATTAATCTAATTTTCTAGAAGCACAATTAATTATTGTATTGGAAAGGGGGAAGTTTCTAGAGAGTGCATTTTCTAGAAGTATAACTAATTATTGCTTTGGAAAGGGGGAAGCTTCTAGAGAGTGTAATTAAATAATATTTTATTTCCTTTTAGAATGGTAAGGGAAAAGAATAAATAGAGGCGAAAGCTTTATTGCTAAGCATATAATTATTATGAATTGCATTTAATATGAACTCGGGAGAAGAAACTAAGGGTTTCTGATTTTAGTTAGCCATTGGAAAGCGTCAATTCTTCAGTGTTGCAACCATTTGAGGTGGTGAAATATCCACTGAGTTTGGCATTCATGAGAGCTTCATTCTAGAGTTCTATTTGTGCTTAAATTGGAGAATACATTTGTTGTTGGTTGCTACAGTGATGTTGCTGCAATGACGCTGCTATAGTGATTTGCAACAAGAAATTCATATTTTGAGAGCAATTTCAAGTTTTAATCTACTACATTTTGCATTTTTTGAGAGCAGATATTTAGGGCATTGGTAGGGTTTTTAGCATCTATTGTAACCAAATTTATATTAGAATTTTTTTCCCTAATGTCTTATTGATGAAGATGCATATTTTTCCTATTTGTAAATAGTGTTATTAAAAAACAATTGCATCTTCATTGTTTGGTGTGTTCTTTGCAAGGATATTTATTAAAGTTTGGCATTTAGAAAGAAATCAGAATTTACATATACAATATATCTCTTGCTTGCAAAATGTTTGACAAAATGTCAAACAAGTGAATTAGAGAGGACCTCATGTTTGAAGAAGTTATAACCATCTAGGGTTATTATATTGGTATCAGAGCTAAATCCTGTCATCTTGAGGGTTTAGCAATCACATTTAGCCACCTGGGGAAAGCTTTGTTTGACAGGGAACAAGATTTTGATAGACAACTAGTCACTGTGGGTGACAGGCAAGAGCGTAGCCCACCAAGAGACAATAGGAATGAAGATCAGGAAACAAGGGAATTTTACAGAGCAATGGTTATAGGACAAGAGTGGATGGCTCAAGCTTTGTAGGCACTCACTACCATGGTTGAGTGCATGAACCTAGAAGACAGATAAAATCAAGAACAGAGGGATAATAGGAGTGTAGTGGGATCACCTAGAGCTCATAGAACTCTTTACAGAATAGCAGATAGGCCCACACATTCTACCTTTGTTAGAGAGGAACCAATACAGGAGCCAACAATGGAAGTTGAGGATGGGACATTTGCAGATATCCTTATGGTTGCTAATAATGAATGGGAATTATTGGCATCGTAGGTATGAGAGAGAATGACTTTTGAGAGGTTTGTGAACTAAAGAAGAGAACACTACCGTGCAATCAGATAGAATAGGAGAGCTCATAGCAAGGATAATGAATTAAAGCATGCTACAAGGAATCTTTCCTTGACTACATTTGATGGGAGTAGTAGAATGACAACACAAGCTTGGATTCAAAAGCTCGATACCTTCTTAGCATTGAGACCTATGATAAAAGTGGAGGAAATAAAATATGCCACGTTACATTTAGAGGGAGCTACGCATGATTGGTGGTACCATGGGATGGTTACCCTTCAGCATAACCAAGTGACTTTATATTAGGACTTTGTGGATAGGTTGGTAGAGAGGTTTGATAAGAAGGATCCAAAAGTCTACTTCAGGGAGTTGGCACAATTGAGACAGATAGGTAGATTGAAGTATTTCATTAGTGATTTTCAGAGGCTATCCATTATGGTGCCAAATATATTAGATAAGAGATTGGTTTTTTTGTTCATTGAGGGATTATCCAAACCACTGAAGAGTTGGGTAAAAGCCTTTGATCCATTCAATTTTCAAGAAGTGATTAAGAAGGCTAGACGTATGGAACAAGCAGCCTAGTAAATAAATTCAAGTCAAAGGGTGCATCATTTAGCAAAGACAAACCATTTTTCAAGAAACCTGGTAGAAATGAAACAAAGGTTGAAAACAAAGATAAACCATTTGCTCCTTTGGATAGAGAGACATTGAATGATTTAATGAAGAAAAAACTTTGTTTTTATTGCAAAGGACCCTATGACATGAATCACGACTATCCTTTGAGGCCAAAGGGGAAGAAAATAGGGTTAAGTGGGCTTATTATGAGGATTCTAATTTTGAAAATTCAGATCAACAATCTAAAAATGAGAAATCAATTGAAGAAAAGGAAGGCACAAATGATATAGGTGATAAGAAAACTGAGGGTATACTTAGGGAGGTGTGTCTCACTAGTGTAAAACAAGAGGGATCATTCAAAATGAGAGGGGTATTGGTTGGTCAGTGAGTTATTACTTTACTTGATATAGGTGCTACTCACAATTTTATTGATTCTAGATTGATTGAGAGGCGTTGGATATAGGGAAAGCAATTTGAGGGTCTGAGAGTGAGGGTAGTTGATGGCTACATCCTCAAATGTGATAGGAAGATTACAGGTCTACCCCTAAAGATCAATAATTTTGATTTCAAAGCAAATTTTTATGTCATTTTAACATGGGTGATATAGATTTGGTCTTGGGTATGACTTGGTTACATGGCATAGGGGAGTTCACTCTCAATTTGAGAGATATGGAGATGAAGTTTTAGTTAGAGGGGAAGACCCGTATACTTAAGGTCATTCGTGATAGTGGATTTAGGATGATGTCTTGCAGATGCATGGAGAACTTGTTGAGACATGACTAGGTTGAGTGGGTAGCCAGTTGCACTTTAATGCCACCACAGAGGCAACGAAAATTAGAATATCACCCATACATACAAGAACTGAAAATCAAGCACTACAAGATTTTTAGTGAAATGCCACTAGGTAGACCTCCAGATAGAGGCATTGAGGATATTATTGAGTTAGAGGAAGGTGCTAAACCCATCATGATCACACCCTACATGAATATAAAGAGATTAAAGGATGATATCGAGAAAACAATCAAAGAACTACTTGTTATGGGGCACATTAGACCAAGTAAGTTGCCTTTCACTTCTTTTGTGGTTTTGGTGAAGAAGAAGGATGGAACTCTTAGGATGTGCATAGATTATAAGGCCCTGAACAAGAAGACTATAAAAAATAGGTACCCCATCCCACGGATTGATGAGTTATTAGATGAGCTACATGGAGCATGTTTCTTCTCCAAAATTGATTTGAGATCAGGCTATCATCAGATCCAATTCAAAGAGTAGGATATAGAAAAGATGACATTTAGATGTCATTGTGGCCATTTTGAGTTTTTAGTTATGCCATTTTGGCTAACTAATGCTCTAGCTACTTTTTAGTCCACAATGAACAGGTTTTTTAGCATCAGTTGAGGAAATTTGTGTTAGTTTTCTTTGATGACATCTTGGTGTATAGTAGGACATGGGATGAGCATGTGCAACACTTAGACACCATGTTGAGCATTCTGAATAGGGAGTCCTTGTATGCAAAGGAGTCCAAATGTGATTTGGGATTATCAGAGTTATTATATCTGGGTCACATTATTAGTGCTCAGGGAGTACGTATAGATCTTGAAAAGATTTGTGCTATTATTGAGTGGCCTACTTCAGTGAACCTAACATAGTTGAGAGGATTTTTGGGGTTGTGTGGGTTCTACAAGAGGTTTGTTAGTGGATATTCTAGGCATGCAACACCCTTGATGGGCTTGATGAGAAATGGGGCTTTCTTATGGACTCTTGAGGCATAGGAGTGTTTTGATAAATTCAAGGAATTGATGACTTCTTGTCCGGTGAAGCTGTTGGAGCGGTGCTTATGCAGGACAAAGACCTGATTGCTTATGAGATTAGAAAGCTCAGGAGGCCTGAGAGGAGCTTCAACATTTATGATAAGGAAATGTTGGCCATAATGCATGCTTTGGTCAAATTTAGGTAGTATTTAGTGGGTAGAAAATTCAACATGAAAATCGACCACAATAGCCTAAAACATTTCCTGGGGCAGTGAGATCTTAATGACAGACAACAGAAATGGGTAAGTAAATTATAGAGATATGATTTTGATATTACCTATTTTAAGGGGACATAGAATGTAGTAGCAGATGCCTTGTCACAAAAACCCCACTTGAGCTTGATGACTGATATATCAAAGGATTGGAGACATTTGATCCTTATAGATTATGCAAAGGATACATGGGCATCGGGATTCATAGATGGATCAATCCAAAATAGTGATTTCACCCTTGTTAATGAGATCATCATTTACAAAGGGCACATTTATTTGGTGCTAGGGTCAAAGGTGAAGAGGATGGTGTTGAGAGTTTATCATGACTCGCCTATGGTAGGACATCCAGGTTTTTACAAAATGTACCAGTAGATTTGTGAGCATTTTTTGTGGAAAGGGCTCAAAGATGAGGTGTTGTAATATGTTAAAGAGTGTCCTACTTGATAGTAGAATAAACATGAGTACTCTTATCCATTCAACTTACTTAAGCCACTTCCAATTCCTGATAAGAAGTGGGATTGTTTATCCATGGACTTCATCACAGGACTACCAAGAGCCTAGGGTAGAGACTGTATATATGTTGTTTTTGATTGGCTTACAAAGTTTGTCCACTTCTTCCTAATCAACACTACATACACTGCTACACAGGTGGCAGATTTATTTTTCAAAGAGGTATTTGGGTTGCATGGTGTACCTCAGAGCATTTTCAATGATAGGGATAGCAAGTTTATGAGCCACTTCTAGTAGGAATTGTTCAGATTATGCAGGACAAAGATCACTTTGAGTATTAGCTACCACCCCCAGACAAATGGTTAGATAGAGATAGTGAACAAATGGGTGGAGGGATACCTTAGGAATTACATAGCAGGGCAAAAAAAGGCTTGGGTTAAGTGGATATATCTATGTGAATATTGTTATAATTCCACTTATCACATTTCTACCTAGATGTCACCATTCATGGCATTATATGGATATGAGGCACCTAGTTTCATGGATTTGTTACTATCAGATAGTAGAGTGCCTAGTTCTGGAGACTTACTACAAGAGAGCCAGAACATTGTGAAGGCTCTTAAGGATAATATCACCAACGAACAAAATCAACAGAAGCAGTATGCTAATCAAAAGAGGACTGGGTAGACTTTTGAGGCAGGTTATATTGTATATTTGATGTTGCAACCTTACTGCCACTCCACTCTCAAGAAGAGTGGTGTCGAAAAACTTAAGCCACATTAGTATGGGTCTTTAGGATGATTAGGAGAGTTGGAGAGGTGGCTTACAAGTTGGATTTTCTAGCAGAGAGAAAAGTCCATAATATTTTTCATGTGTCACATCTCAAAAATGTGTCAGGACACTAGATTATTCCTTCTATAATGCTTCCACCCTTAGATGATAAGGGGAAATTGGTTTTAGTACCATAAGCTATCATTGAGTTCAGGGAGAGGAATTTGAGGAGACATACTATCAAGGAGTACTTGGTGAAGTGGAAGGACCTGCCAGTAAAGGATGCCACTTGGGAGAGTGAAGGAATTTTGCAGCATCCAGAGTTGAGATTGCTTGGGGACAAGCAATTTCAAGAGGGGCAGACTGTAATGTCCCCATCTTTTTAGCATCTCAGTGGAGTTCTTAGCCTTTACATTCTCTGAAAGCAAGTGGAGAAATAAGGAGAAATTGATTAAATTAATTTATTATAAAGTCATTAAATAAATTAAAATTAAAAGGTGACTTTATATTTAATTAATTTAATTCTCTAGAAGCACAACTAATTATTGTATTGGAAAGGGGGAAATTTCTAGAGAGTGCATTTTTTAGAAGTACAACTAATTATTGCCTTGGAAAGGGAGAAGCTTCTAGAGAGTGTAATTAAATAATATTCTATTTCCTTCTAGAATGGTGAGGGAAAAGAATAAATAGAGGCAAAAGCTTTATTGCTAGGCATTCGATTATTATGAATTGCATTTGATATGAACTTGGGAGAAGAAACTAAGGGTTTCTAATTTTAGTTAGCCATAGGAGAGCGTCAATTCTTGAATGTTGCAACCATTTGAGGTGGTGAAATATCTACTAAATTTGGCATTCATGAGAGCTTCATTCTGGAGTTCTATTCGTGCTTAAATTGGAGAATACATTTATTGTTGGCTACTACAGTACTACTGCTACAGTGACGCTACTACAGTGATTTACAATAGAAAATTCATATTTTGGGAGCAATTCCAAGTTTTAATCTACTACATTTTGCATTGTTTGAGAGTAGATATTTGGGGCATTGGTAGGGTTTGTAAAATCTATTGTAACCTAATTTATATCAGAATTTGTTGCCCTAATGTCTTATTGATGTAGATGCATATTTTTCCTATTTTTAATTAGTATTATTTAAAAACAATTGCATCTTCATTATTTGGTGGGTTCTTTGCAAGCATATTTATTTAAGTTTGGCATTTAGAAAGCAATCAAAATTTACATATGCAATATATCTCTTGCTTGCAAAATGTTTGATGAAATGTCAAACAAGTGAATTAGAGAGGACCTTGTGTTTGACAAAATTATAACTAGCTGGGGTTATTACAGACCAACTTATGTAACATAGTACTCATTCAAAAAAAATTATCCTTAGTCATGTCAACTGTGGGAGGTACAATTTGCAAAATTTTGGATCTAGATTCTCCCCTTATGACCTTTGTAAATTTCTTAGGTTTTCCTTTCTCTTCTAATTGGTTGATCTAATTCAAGATTTTATGCAATTAAATGATTAGGTCAACTTCCTTCTCTTGACTCCTTTGTATCCTTTGCATCAGCCACTCTAGAACATCAATTTTATGATCCTTCCCACTATTAATTGCTTTTGTTCTTGCATTACTTTGTTATCATTTTTTTGCCTGAGCTCCTGGAATTTCTATCATTACTTTATGAGTTATTGCCTCTTCAGTTGGAATCTCTACCTCTATTGCACAAATTTCCACTTCTTCTTTAGGATCCTCTTCTTCCATAATCTCCCTTTCTATTAGTACACTGAAAATTTCTTTGGTGGTAACATCTTGTTCTTTGCTTCTTCTTTTTGCAAATCTTTGATAGACACTGATGTGTAGTCTATCTTGCATTGGTCTAGATGTGTGCTCTTCTTTCTCTATTCTTCTTCTTCTTATTTCTACTTATTTCCTAGTGAAAGTTCCTATCTCCTGGACACTTGGAGTTTGACTAGGCTAGGATGGAATATTCCAAGATCTTTTCCTCTTATGTTGTGGATCTTCAATATGAAGATTTGACCCACTCCTTGTTTTTGCTTCTTAAGAAACACTTATTCATTTGGGTTTCACCATCTAACCTTTCTACAAAACAAATAACTAGGAACGTGAATAAAAATGGATATAGTTTACCTTTACAAAAGAAAATTGAAAAATTATCAAAATTTCTCCAGTTCTGAAGGATAGAATTTTCTCACTTCCAAGAATTTTTTCTTTTTCACAAAATTTTCCAACTTCCTACAAAAAAATTCTTACTCTATCTCTAGCTCGTTGTTCTAACTATGTGTGATTATGAAATGAGTAGAGTTGCTTATATAAACTTTCAACTTGGAAAAGATTAATCAATTGCAAGCTAATTTTAGGAAATTATTTTTCATTGTCTCCAAGCTTCCTTGAAAAATGTCACTTTCCTTGAACTCTCTTTACTCTTTTTTTTTGGAATTTGCCTATTTGATTTATTTAACTTCACCATGAAGTTTGATCCATTTGCTTGATTTTTCAATTTGCTAAATTTAAAATTAGAAATTAATCCTAATATCAAACAATCTTCTCCCTCCCCCCTAAAGAAATGATTTCTTCCATTTGTTAACCAATTTTCTCTTTTTGTTACTTTTTCAAATATTAGTTATTTAAATTAAACCATGCGCATATGCTATTAGGAGTAATGACGGAGTGTTGGAGGTCGGGTGCTCAGAGAGGGTTTACAGTAAATAGCAGGAATAATGAGAGGTTTGGAAGGTTTGGAAAAGGTTGGGAGCCTTTTAGAAGACATGAAGGAAGGTTTTATTAGGGGAATAGGAATGGAATATGGGAAAATGGGAACATAAACTTCCAGGGAAGTTCTCAATGGAAAAATATGGGACAAAACAATAGGAAAAAATGGCTAAATGGAAGAGAAAGGCATAATGAAAATGGTTGGAGTAGACATCTGATGCAAAGATTCACATCTATGAATCTGGGTAGGAAAGTGGTTTTTGAAACTATAGCAAAAAAATAAAGAAAACCACAGGGATTGGAAAACCAAGAGAAGCAAAAGACTGAGGATCAGCAGTGGACTTGATGCATGGTAGAGAAAGTTGTGTTGGATAGCAGTTTGATAAAGGTGAGGAGTGACTTTCTGGAGAAAAATGCATTATTTCTATGGATAGGGTTGAGAAATTTTCCTTAGGAATACTGGCAAGAACAATGTTACAAAGTGATTGGAAACAAGCTAAGAACATTTATTAAGGCAATAGAAATGGTGGATAGAGAAACTCTACAAATGTTCCCAAGAATATATATAATGTAGAATGATAGCCATCCAATCTCAAAATAAATTGAGATCTTTATTGATGGGATAGTTTGGAGATAGCCGGTGTCTCTAGAGGAAGGGTTAAAGGTCTGTGAGATTTTCCTTTGTGGGGAACATAACTCTGAAAGTTGTAAACAAGAAGGACGTAATAAGGAAAATGAAGAGGAAAGACTACTCCAACGGGTTATAGAGATAACTAGGATTAAATAAAGTGAGAAGGTTGAGAGTAAAAATCTATGGAAAATGGATAATGCAGAAGTGGAGAATGTTATGATGCTGAAAAAAAGAGCAAATAATTGTCAAGAACGAGGGTCGAGGGAAAGTGAGATTATGGATGTGGGTTTGGAAGAAGTATTATATATGGAAAGTGACGAGGGCTCCAAAAAAAACACCACAAATTGAAAATTAAAGTGATGAAGACTTGCAAAGGATGTTGGTGAGTGAGACTGTCGAAATAAGGATGGAACTGGGGCTAAGGGAAGATAGGGAGGAAAGGGTGGAAGATGGGACTGTAGAAGAAAATGAAATAAGGGTTATAAGGGAAGTAGAGGGAGCTTAAAAACCCTAGGAGGAAGGATGCCAGATAGTAATGGTGCCAGAGAGGCTAGAAGCATCACAAAGGGAATGGGAGGAGAATGAAGGTATATGAATAGGTAGGATGGAGAAATTGAGGGGGGGAATGGAGAGCATTTTAAGGATATTGAAATCTCTCCAATAAGAAACCTAAAAGGAAGATCAGGGGCATCAAGCTCGAAGGAGAGTCTAAATAAGGAGGAAGATGATAGAGATGTAGATGGTGATGATGGCTTCTTTGGGATGGAGGAAAATATGATCGTTAAAGAAAAATGAACTATTGAGAAATTAGAAAGTAAAAAACATAAAGTAAATATTGGGGAGAGCCAAAAAAGGGGAAGAAGAACAATCAATGTATTGATCCAAATTATAGGAAGTGCCAGAGGTCAAAATAAACTAAAAATAGGAAGGGGAAATAACCCCTCCCAAAAGAGATGAAGATCCTTTCGTGGAATGTCAGGGGCTGCAATGCCCCCAACAAAATGTGCTTGATTAGGAGAGGCCTATATCAAGAAAAACCAGATATAGTTTTCATGCAAGAAACAAAGATAAAGTTGGATGATTTGGAGGGTATGAGGAAAAAGTTTTTTAGATGGGAAAGTGAATGGGTCGAGTGCAGAGGGAGCCTTAGGAGGAATGTGTGTTTTATGGAATAAGGAGATAGTGAATGGAATTGTAATGTAGGTGGGCAGGAATTGGCAGTGGTTAAAAGTCTCCTCAAAACAATTAGGATATGAATTCAATGTCCTTAATGTTTATGACCCAATTCATAGTAGAGAGAAAAGAGAACTATGGAAAACACTAATAGAAATGTTGGAAATCTTACAAGACGAAATCACTATAGTAGGGGGATATTTCAATGCTATCTTATACCCAGAATTAAAAAAAGAGGAGGTAAAGGTTGGAGGTCAACTACATAGGAGGACTTCTCAACATTTGTTATAGAAAATGGACTTATCAATATTCCCTTTAAACAGGGGGATTTTACATGGAACAATAGGAGACAGGGGTTTGTAAATATTGTTGAAAATTTGGATAGGTTCCTTTTAGGGGGAGATTGGACAAAAGTTGATTGGTCTGTTGATGCTGAGATTCTGCCTATTCATGGATCAAACCACTTCCCTATTAGTCTAAGAATACAAGAAGAACTCGCTCCTGACCAATGCCCTTTGAAATTTGAAGCTATGTGGCTGAGGGTGGATGGATTTAAGGAGATGGTAAAAAATTGGTGGAGGGGAGCACCTGAGTGGGAGAGGGTAAGGTGATTAGTTATCTAAACTTGATAAAGAAATTAGCAGTAGAATTTTTCAAAGACAGTTGTATGTAATAATTTTCCTTAGGGAAAAATTCATCCAAGACCAAGAAGCACAATAACTAGCACAAATAGACCAATAGAGTATGATCAAAATAACAATATGATATTCAATTCATTGTATAGTACACTAGAGGTGCCTGTATATAAAGGCCTATATGATGCATCTAGAATGTCTAGGAGTTAGCAGTATGATAAGCTCCACAACTAAGCACATGTCCACCAGGAATGGTTTATCCTCTATTAAGCATAGGAGTTAGTGCGATGATGAGAGGATAAGCCTATAAAGGTGTGTCATGTAAAATTATGTTGTAGACACCATGTGTTGAATTAGAGTTGCTTACTCCTATGTTGTCAACAAGAAAACTCATATGAGTACACAAACTCCTAGGTGTCTAACCTAAGAAATAATAAAATAACTCATTTATCCTAAGTAAACTTAAGTAAAGTGTAAATAATTATTATTTACACTAACACCCCCCTTAAGTGCAACTTAGGGGAATGCACTTAAGCTTACAAAAGCTATGATGAAATGTAGAATGGGTCCTGGCTACTAGGTCATGTTAGGTACCCAAGTACAAATGCATTGCAATGAAATCTCTCTGCAAATGGAGAAAGAGGCAAAACCTCATGGGAAAAACCCTCCTCCAAAAAGAGAGATATGTACAATATAGAAGAGAAGGATCAGGTGACCCCCCCTGGTGAAATATCTCTCACCCCCAAGAGATCTCACAAATGAAGATACTTGACCTCTGTGAAGGGCTTGGTGAAAATGTCTACTACCTGCTACTCAGTAGGACAATACTGTAATGCGATGACCTACTCATGGATCAACTCTATGATGTAGTGCATATGAACCTCAATATGTTTGGTGTGTTGATGTTGCACTGGATGTTTCAATATTTCAATAGAACTTTTTTATCATAATGGATGACTATGGGTCTGGGTAAATCAAAACCAAACTCCTTCATAATCTTTTGTAGCCAAATAGCCTATGTTGTTGCATTAATAGCTCCTTGATACTCAGCCTCAGTCGATGAAAGAGAAATATTGTTTTTCTTTTTACTCTACCAACAAATGGGGCTAGAACCAAGAAAACATATATCCTGAAGTAGACTTGCAAGAATCAAGGTCCCCTGCATAGTCAAAGTCTATATATCCCACTAACTAAAGTCCTATAATAGCTGCATAGTGTATCCCATGTGTATGTGTACCCTAGATATAATGTAGGATGCATTTGGCTACCTTCCAATGAAGTTCATGTGGCTCTTGCATGAAGAAAGAAACCATGCCAACTACAAATGAAATATCAAGGCATGTATGTGTCAAGTAGATAAGGCTTCCAACCAACTATCTATACAAAGTTGCATCAACAAGTGGAGTGAAACACTTTGTTTCTAACTTAACACCTAAAAGGAATGGGGTAGGTGTAGCCTTGCAGTCACTCGTGCAAAACTGAGCTAGAAGATCAAGAGCATACTTGGGCTATGATAGTGTTATCCCTGATGAAGACTGATGTATCTCTATACCAAAGAAATAGTGTAATAGACCTAAGTCTGTCATCGAAAACTTGTCCTGTAAAGTAGCCTTAACATTGTTAATGATGGATGTAGTACTTCCTATAATGATCAAGTCATCCACATAAAGTACAAGGAAAAAATGTGAATTATCCCTCTGAAGAATGTAGACATTCGAATCATAATGACATCTAGTGAAGCCTTTAGAGAGTAGAAAGGAATCCATCTTAGTGTACCGAGCTCTAGGAGCTTGTTTAATTCCATAGATAGACTTCTTCAATTTGTAAACCAAGGTAGCATCCTGTATGAATCCCTGTGGCTGCTCTCTCTCTCTCTCTCTCTCTCTCTCTCTCTCTCTCTCTCTCTCTATATATATATATATATATATATATATATATATATATCCTCATATAGATCACCATTCAAAAATATGCTCTTCACATCCATCTGATGAACAGCCCATCTCTGAGCTGCTGCAATAGCTATTGTGAAGCAAATGGAATTCATCTTTGCCACTAGTTCAAAGGTCTCAGTGTAATCAATGCTAGGTACCTGAGAGAAACCTTTTGCAACAACTCTAGCTTTATGTTTATCCACACTTCCATCCATTGCAAATTTGGTCTGCTAGATCCACTTACACTGAACCAATTTTCTTCCCTTAGGAAGAGAGACTAAGTCCCATGTATCATTTCTCATAAGAGAGTTATACTATTCCTCCATTGCTCTATCCCATATCGGAATACCTAATGGTTCTTTAAATGATTTTGGATCATAAGAAACTGCAATATAAGCATGTGGAAGTGAATTGTATTGTGATTTTGTCCTCCTTGAATTTGAAGGATTCCTTGCCAATGGTCCTGCCACATCCAATGTCTGCTTAGCCCATCTAGGTCTAGTGGAAGAAGATTTAGTAGGTGTATCCGCAATCTCAACTGGCTAATGCCTCTATGTTGGTTGAGGATGAACATCTTCCAAGTCACTATCATCACTATCACTCTCTTTAATGAAGGAGGAAGAGGAGGAGTTGAAGAAGAAAAGCTTGGACTTATTTCTTCAAAATGTACACTTCTCTCATAGAATATATCATGTATCTCTAGATCCATCAACTTGTAGGCTTTATGTGAGTATGCATATCTGACAAAAGTGCAAGGTTTTCTTTGAGCTTCTAATGCCTTACGTTTATGTGGAGGAATTCTAGCCCATGCGAGACAACCAAAGACTCTGAAGTGCTTAACTGTAGGGTTCCTGCCATTCCATGCTTCAAAAGGAGTTACACCATCCAAAGCTTTGTGAGGAATTCTATTGTGGATATAGTTAGCACAATTCACTGCTTCAACCCAAAAGATTTGATCAAGAGACTTGTGTAGTAGCATGGAAGTGGTCATCTCTTTGAGAGTTCTATTTTTCCTTTCAGCAACACCATCTTGCTGTGACATATATGGTAGTGAATTTTGAAGGTCAATACCCTCTTGAGTGCAAAAGTCTATTAGTCTTGTGTTCACATACTCCCCCCCATTCTCTGTTCGAAGAATTTTGATGACTTTCCCTAACTGTTTTTCCACTTGAGCCTTGAAGTTGATAAATTTTTCATACACCTCACTCTTATGAGCCATGAAAAAACCCAAGTGAGAGTAGTCATCTATGAAGGTGAGTATGTAGTGAGACTTTCCAAATGATGGCACTAGAGATGGGCCCACCACATCACTATGAAGCAATTCAAGAACACATTGTGCTCTCCAAGACTTCCCCTTTTCATACAATTTTTCTAGATGTTTTCCAAGTGAGAAACTTGAACAAACACCTTCTAAAAACTAAATTTGAGGTAAACCATTGACCATTTTCTTGCTACTAAGCTGCTAAAGATATCTGTAGTTGAGATGTTCAAATCTCTCATGCCACAATTTACTTTCTACATTTGAATGTAGTAACAAGGCTTGTGCGTTTGACTTTGGCACAAAGGAGGAGAAAGTGTAAAGCCTTGAATCATGATTGGCTTCCCCAATTGCAATCATAGAATCATCCTTAATCCTTTCACTACCACTAAATCTGGAAGAAATTCAACTTTATTTCCACCTCCATAGTGAGTCATTTGGTAGACTGAAAGAAGGTTGGAGGTAAGATTAGGAACATATAGAACATCCTTGAACACTCCATTGTCCATCTCAACTTCACCTTTTCCTTTAACTTTCACCTTAGTGTCATCACCTACAAAGATGTGTGGTACCTCTAAATGTGTCATGGAAGAAAAATCTCACTTTCACACACCCATATGATGTGTGGCACCTAAATCAATGATCCATTCTCCCTAACTAACAGTGTTTGTGAGTAAAGCATGCCCTTTTCCCTTAGAATCTAAGGATGAAGATCCTTTCTCCTTATAAGCATTACGCAGTGGAACATTGTGTTTCTTCATGATGTTCTTCAACTCATCAATCTGCTTATGCAAACACTGATGTTCATCATGACCCATTTTCTTACAATAGGCACACTTTTTCTTCTCCTGATTAGTGTCCCCCTTCTTGTTTATATTTGAGGAAGACTTGCCTTGTTGATTTAATGTTGTCATTGTCTTTTCTGTATCCTATTGTTTGTTATTCTTCCACTTCTTCTTTTTGACCTTTCCTTTATTTGAAGTTTGACCAGCTAAATTTTGAGAACCCTCATTATTAGCCACTAATCCCTTAGATGACTTGAGAATTCCCATTGATTGCAACTTCTTTTCTTCTTCATCTAAAAGTTGAGCATAATCATCAAAAGTGACTTCCTTATAGGTAGCCCCTAATATAGTCTTTGTGGTGTTGTAAGAAGAAACAAATGTGGAGTACTCAGATGGCAGCTAATTATGAATGAGATATATCAACCTATCATCTTTAATAGGACTACCACAATCATCAAGCTTTGTTCTTAATTCATTCACCTTAATGATTAAATCCTATATAAATAAAATGTCTTAGGATCTAGGGAGAGAAGCTCATCTTCAATTTTATAAGCATCCTCCTCAGTCACTTTACCATATAGGTTTTTGAGGGCATCCTAAGTTTCCTTGGACGTATTATACTTTTGAATCTGATAGAGGAACTTGTCTTCAACCCCCATCATAATATCACCTAGGGCTTTCCTATCTGCTTGTTCACAAGTAGTAATATCACTTTTAGATACTTGATCACCTATTGGTTTAGGAAGATTACCATCAACATAATAAAAAACTTCATTATGCATTAATTGACACCACATTTTAGTAGACCATGTGGCATAGTTATGTGGTGTTAATTTTGAAAACTTAAGATTTCCCATAATGCAATAAATGAAAGATAACAACAGAAAAAGAGGAACACAAGACCAAGAGACACTCCCCCTTTTCACTCAATCAAGAACACCCCCCCCCCCCCCCCCTCCCAAATGAAAGATTTTGGTGCTTTATACTTAGTGCATTTACAATAGTCACTTGCTAATTTTGGCCTCAATGGTCTTCTAATTTGTAGTTTACAACCTCCTTTTGGAGTCCAAATCTGAAACTAAGCAATGTACAACAATTTTGAAGCAATACAATGCAAAGAAAGGACCTATTTCTAAAAGTGATTTTTTTCCACACAAGCCTATAATCTGATTATAGATCTAGAAAGTAGACAAAAAATTATGAACTTTCAAAAAAAATAGAACCTAATTTGGAGTCCAAATGAGTCTGTATAGAGCAATTGAAGTTGCAAAATGCAAGATTGCACAGGTATAGTCACCCAAAACTGAAATTTCTAACAAATCCATGCACCAAAACCAAAAAAGAACTACACCACTAAATTTTTTAGGAAATTATAGCCAAAAAAAAAAAATCATCTAATTTGGAGCCCAAATGACTGAGATATGGCCTCCCAAAGTTGGACTATTAAATCAAAACTGAATTTGGAGAGGGGTCTAATCACCAAAACATGAGGTTAAATTTGATGTTCAAACAACCATCAAACTCAAAGCATCAATCAAGGATAAAATGAACCTCATTTGCAAATATTTTAAAGTTCTTTTAAAAATCTCATGAAAACTAAGAGTCCTAAATGGTTGCCAAAAATTGTCCTAAAAGCTTTGTTATTTGTTCCAAACAAATGTCTTGTTGCAAAATCTTGAATGTTTCTTAGGTTTTTCATGCATCAAAACAATCTAGGAATATCATTTTTGGGGCTTAAAATATGCAAACTATAACACAAAATCTTGAATGAAAACCAAAGTCCAAAGAGTCATTTTCACTTTTGAGTCCAAAACAATCTTGAATGATCTAAGGTTAAAACAAAGCACTTCAAAGTTCTTAAAACAACACACAAAATCTCAATCTTGAATGCTCAAAGGAAAAAACTTGAATGTTTAACCACTTGTCTTTGAATGCATGTTGCAAAAATCACTCTTGAATGCCATGGATTAAAATAAAATTTTCCTTGAATGCATGATTAAAACAACAAATCCAATCTTGAATGTCAAGGATCAATTAACCATTGCAATATCAAACACTTCATTTGGAGCTTCTAAAAATTGAACAAAACAAATCTCTTTTCCACATGCAATCTAGGTAAAGATTGATTTTTGGACATTTAAGAAACTTTGTTAAGTTAAAATACAAATTTGCAAAAATCAATTTGAGTAGTTCCTTGGACTCACCTCTTTTCTAATCACCCATCAAATATTAACCATTGGTTGCAATCTCAATGCCATTTATGGGGATGGGTCTACTTGAAAAAGGTGTTAAATGTTCCACAATCTAACTCACTCACTTGGTCTTTGAATGTTTGCTTTAACTTTATCAAAATTCTTAAATGATCAAAACTCTAGATTAAATCGATCACACTTCAATTTTGGGCACTAAAATTGAACAACAACTGACGTGGAGAGCCTCCAGGCGCGCGCTTGAAATCGAATTTCACACACTTTTGTTTTGGGTTTAAAACAAACTCACACTCAATCTTGAATGCCTTAAAGAAAATTAATCGATACTTGACGTGGAGGGCCTCTGGGCACGCAAGTTTTCTTTTGTTGATCCTAACTCTTCTTATTGTTTGCATTATTTGATCGATTTACTTTTTTTGGCGCTTCAAGTTGGAATTGAACATGTCTCTTAAACATAAGTTCTTGCAAAGTCTAGATTAGCACACATAAGAGTCAGTTGGTAAAAGAACAAGCGTATTTTTTAGCCCAAGGTCATCCAAGTCTTCTCTCCCCTTGTCGTCTTTCGAGGCCATCTTGGGTGCATAAGATTAGGATCCAAAACCTTGTTTCTTTTTAGGAGGCCTGCTTGGGGATTTCATCACCCCTTGGACGACCTCAACTCCAGCGTTCTGGCGGAGTATAAGAATCGGGAGGTGAATCGAAAGACACCTCTGTTGGGATCAAGATTTTGTCACTTGGGCTAAGCCTCAAGGAACTTTATACCCTTGAGAAGTGAAAGAGGAGAAGTGGGTTACTGCTCCTCTCAGCTGTGTGACATCTTTTTGGTCTCATCTACGGATTTGGGCCTCACGTACCTTGGGTATATCGAGGACTCCTTAGCTAAACCAACTGTCAGCCTTGTAGACAACCATCTAGGATGTTAATGTGTTTGAGGTGACTGATCGAAACATTTGTAGAACATACACACTCCTTGGTGCAAGTATCACTTTTTGAGAATCAAAAACTTCTATCTGGTTGTTTCTATTTATTGCTTGATCTTTTATTTGTTGAATGAATGTTTGCCAAACTTGGTCAATCCTAGCTTAGGGCATACTTAGCGTAGTCACTGCCTATTCTAAAAGTTGAACGAGTTGAAGCAAAACAACCAAGATCTCTCAAAGCCAAGCAAATTTAGGAATTGATGTCAGAGCAACCCAAACCCAAATAGAAGTTCCACAAAGTTAAACTCAAACCATCTCTAGCATACCAAGAACTTTCAGCCAAGAGAAAAGAAATAACACCAAGCCCACGAATTGCCAAACTCCACAAAGCAGAGAACAAAGCTACTGACGAAGCACTTCAAGAGGCCTGGTTAGAGCGCAACATCAAATTTAGCCAACATCTAGGAGTTAATCCTGCTTATGCCTTACCAACTAGGCATGATTTCTATGATTAGACACCCTTGTTTCTCCACATCTTCTTGGATAAGCTTCACTTTAGAGTCATCTTTGTAGAAAATCCAGCCATCTTAGGTTATCCCCTTAAGCATTATTAGCTCATCCATCTCATTTAGAATCAAACCATCTAGCCAGCAATCAAAACCTCACATCCAAGCCTTCAAAATTGTTGTCACTTTTGCCAAAAGTTTGCCACTCCTAAAATCTTCCAAATCCATCAATCTCACCAAGGTTATCCCTTTGACAGAGCTTTGTCTAGGGTAATCCAGCTTCGTCACTTGTTATCCCTCATCACCTTGAGCTAAAGGTTGGGATCCACAAGTGGTCAATCTCGTGTTCTTCCTAAAGGATCATCAGTTTATCCTTAAGTTGACACAATCACCACCAAGCTTGCACATAGGAAAGCAGACCTTTCGTGCTTTGGCAACATATCTTTGAAGTTAGAATCTCCAACCCAATCCTCCTTAGGTTTTTTCATATAGCATTGCCTTAACCTAGGAAGTCATTCGCATAGAGAAGCCTTCCCCCTTTTGCATCCATTAGCATTATTGCATCTCATCCCTAGGAGCATTTTTCATGCCACCCGTCACTCGCTTAGCCAAGAAGAAAGAAACAATGGAGCCCTATCATTTGGATCGAACAACCTCACCCCCCTTGAGCACTCAGCCATCCTTCAGCCCAGAGAAAGCTATGCCATCATCTACTGACATTGAAGCTTTCATGAACCAACCAGGAAATGCAGTATTGGTAAATGCCATTATAGACAAGAACAAAGAGACAATCATGGCTAATTTTCGAAGGGACAATGTAGGAACCTTTGACTTTGGAAGACCCCCTCCATTATCAGATCCATCTCACCCATTGTTTGGGCAGCTACCACCATCCATAGGCTCTTATGATCCAAATTATCCTTAATATATGCCAAAAGAAGAGCCTCCAGCCAATCCATATGATCCAACAGACCCAAACATACCATCATCCACCCAAGTTGAAATCTCCATGCCGCAAGCCAACCCAGCCACCACCACTACATCCTTGGTTCATACCTCTCCGCTCCAAACCCCCTTTACCCAAAACACCTCACCATTCACCCCCTTCACTATTGTTTCTGCTGCTCCCCAACCCAGCCTTCCAAATCCACCCATCTCCCAAATCAGTGCTAGCATCTTTGGCCAACCTCAGCAATATACAACAGGGATTCCACCCATGGGGCCAAGTAATCAACCTTTCATTACCCCCAGCTTGTTCACCGCAGACCAAAGCACAATCCCATCATTTCCATTAGGTTTTGGGAGCTCAATACCATTAGCCACAAATCTACAAGCTACTACCCTCACTCCACAAAGCTATCAAATCCCACAAGCTACTACCAATTTTCTACCAAGCTCCCAAGTGACCCCAGCCCCTGCCACCACTCTACCAAGCTTCCAAATCCAACCACAAAGCTATCAAACCCCATCAGTTCCATTCCCAAGCTTTCAATTCCCACCACCTCCACCACCAACTAATCCATTACCTCCAATTACCAACTACTTTTCAATGCCACTTCTAGGAGTTAATCCACCACCCCATCCAACCACCAATTATTTGCAGATACCATCCCAAATGGGGGCACAACCCACATATATTGGTCAAACCCCACAAGCCCCCCGATCCTTTCCCCAAGCCTCACAACCATCTTATACCTTACCTCCACAAAGCAATCCATTTATCCCACAGCCAGCTTATGTTCCTCAATCCCATATCAATAGCAAGCTTCGCAGCACATGCAGCAATATGCGCCACCTCCCCCTCAGCAACCTGTCATCCACCATGTAGCTGCCCAAACAATGTACAATCCCTATCAGCAAATCCCTCATAGCCATCCATATTCAGTGGCCCCATCCTGCACATACCTACCTCAAGGCACTCCTACATTGGGGGCACCCCAGCCATCACCTATCAATTCAGAATGAGAGCAAATGAAGATAGCTCTGAAAGCCATCTAAGAAGGGAATGATCCGAAGACATTCAAGTTTGAGAATGTGTGTCCTTACCCATTTGACAGAGCCATTACCATGACACCATTTCCCAAACACTTTGAGGTATCCAAATTTGACAAATTCAGAGGAAAAGGAGACCCTGTCACACATATCAAAGAATTTTACATGCACTGCCAGGACGTAGCATACAATGATGTCTTCCTCTTGTGCCTTTTTCCCAAAAGCTTAGCTGGACCAGCTCTTGAATGGTTTTATAGAATCCCCTATGGCACAATTAAAAACTTTGCTCAATTATCTGAGGCATTCGGAGCCCAATATGCTCATCTTGTTGAAACAGAGCTATCAATAGTTGACCTTGTCCACACTAAGCAAGAAGGTGGAGAAAGCCTTACTGAATACCTGCAAAGATGGCAAACCCTTACCACTCGCATATCGTACACCTTTCCAGAGCGCCATGTGGTGAAAATGTTTATTGATAATGCCCATCCTAGCTTGGCTCACCACATGACCATGAACTGTTTGCAGACCTACAAAGATATCAAAGAGAAAGGAATGATCCTTGAGCAAGGACTCATTAAAGATGGTGTGGTCAAGATTTACAAGGAAGCCAACCAAAATCAATCACATTCCAATGACAAGTCTAGGTATTGGAACAAAAACAAGCACGTTGCAACAGATGGCATCACTGACACCAAACATGTGAATATTGTTGGTCCTTCTCAAAACCTGTCCAACCCACCATATCAACCAAACAATCAAAAAGCTATCAATTACCAACAACATAATCACCAAAGCTATCAAAACCACAATCCAAGACCCAACTTTCAAGGGTCTAGCAATCAAGCTAATGCCATCAATGTAGCTGCAGGACAAAAGCCTAGATTCCAACCTACACCTAGAAACTATACACCCCTTGGTGAGCCATTGGATGTCATTTTTGAGAAATTAGTCAAGGAAAACCTCATCAAATTTCCTCCTACCCAGCAAATTGACCCAAGCAAATCCAAAGCTGCATGGTACAAAGATAATGAGTACTGCAAATTTCATAGAGTAAAAGGTCACACTACCCTCAGATGCATGAAACTGAAAGACTATGTGCAGGACCTCATTGATCGGAAGGAAATCACTGTTGGTGCCCAAACCTCTCCCAATGTAGGCTTACAGATCTATCAAAATGATTTTCCTCCACACCACAACCAAAATCCTGGAAAAGCACCTATCCAAACCAACAACAACAACACCAACAGCCGTCAGCCAAACCAACAGCATGGGAAGAACAATGACCACACTTCATCCTATATAGACTATGGTAGCCTTATAGGTTGTATATCCGAGAAAGAGCCTTCTGTCAATGTTATCAATATCCAAGGACCAAACAATGAGTGTGCAGTCACCACTCAAAGAGCGCAATTCAACATCGCAGGCCCACCCGTTCCACCAGTACCATCAGCTCCATCAAAAAGCCAGTACAATATCTTGGAACACCTTGGGAACATGCCAGCCCAAATCTCAATTTTAGACCTTCTTCGCACTAGTCTTGTGTACAAGAACATCCTTGACAGTGCTCTCATAGAATCCCGTGTCCCTTCAGATATCAATGCTACTAATTTTTGTAATCTTGTTGGACACCTATCCTCCTCATGTGCCATATCTTTCAAGCCCACCGACATACCCGTGGTCGAGCCAGATCACACCCTTCTGCTTCGCATAGCCATCATGGTATCCAACTTTGTTGTGAAAAGAGTAATGATAGCTAATGGATCAGCCTTGAATATTTGCACCCTAAAATTCATAAAACAAGTTGGGTATACTGAGGCAGATATCATCAGTGAGGTTATCACCATCAAAGCTTATGACAACTTGGAAAGAACCACAGAAGGAACTATTTTGCTGCCAATCAAGGTTGGGCCAGTCATCCAAGAGACACTTTGCCATGTTATTGATCTAAACCTACCATTTAACATCCTCCTCGGTCGCCCATGGATTCATTCCATGAAAGCCGTTCCATCCACTTACCATCAGTGCATCAAATTTCCACATCAAGGCACTAAGGTAACCATCCATGCTGATCCAGAACCCTTTGCTTACTGCAATGCGGTCGAAGCTTCATATAATAACCATTGCCCTAGAATTGATATTGGCACATCCATCGCCAGCTCATCCCACACTTATAATGACCCAGAAACCATCCTCGCCTCTACCCTGTCTACCGTGAAGATCAATAACAAAGGTTGTGGAGAGTATAGTCTGTCGGATGCATTTATTGTCGGGGCACTCCCACTTGATCCACATGCCCATGGACGACTGACATATCACAAAGCTAAGGAGATTCCACCTCCTCGATACAAATAGGTTGGCCCAACAACCTTTGTATCCTCGAAAATCCCTCTTCATGAGGAGCTCACTCCAGATATCAACAAATGGTTACATAAGGATGCACCTCAAAGAAATCAAGCACGCCTTGATCACTTCAGCCAAAAGTATCCCCAAGAACATAAGCTCATCACTGAAAAATGGAACTATCAAGGTGGTGGTCTAGGACCAGAAGAAAGAGGCATGCAATGCCCCATTGACACACACAAGTGGGAATTGAAGTCAGGTCTTGGCTTTGGCATACCCACAACTGGGGGCACCAATGAGAACGGTCACGCTTTTTTGAACATTCACCACAACCTTGTCGAAATCGAAGACATTCCTGAGGAAGTTGAAAAGAGAGCCTACGACGATATCCTAGACCAAATCTCCCTCAGAGACTCTGTTCTCCAAGAACTATCCATCCACCTCATTGACCTACCACTCGCCCATCCACAACTCATAGATTGGGACCAACCAAGTGTCATACACATCGATGAGTTCACATCAGAGGAGGAACTTCTAAGATTCATGGGAGCTAAAACTCCTCACAAGAAAACTGCCTATATCTACAAGCTAGATCCCAAGGGGTATTTTGGAGAAAATCTCCAACCTAGTTCCGATACACCCAAAACTGGAACTAAGGTTAATCTGAGACTAGCTAAGGCAACGAAGAGAACCCCTCAGCAAGAAAATCTAGAGCCACAAGAAGAACATGAGGATTTAGCATTGCCTCCTCAAGATAATCAACCAGAGGTGTCTTCTATTCTAATTGAGGATACCCGAGAAGTCAACATTGGTTCTTTAGAGATCTCTAGACTTGTTCACATTGATGCATCCCTATCACAAGACCAAGCTGATCTCCTCTTTGAAGTCTTAAGAGAAAACATTGGTCGATTTGCATGGTCATATCAAGACATGCCAAGGCTTGATCCAAAGCTTGTAGTTCATCATCTTGCAGTCGATCCAAAGATCAAGCCCGTCAAACAAAAGCTTAGAAAAATGCACCCCAAGGTGGCATTATTGGTCAAAGTTGAATTAGAAAGAATGTTAGCTGCTAAGGTTATCTGACCTATCGACTATTCAGAGTGGATCTCCAACATGGTCCCCGTCACTAAGCCTTCTGGTGACATCAGAATCTGCACTGATTTCAGAGATCTTAACAAAGCTTGTCCAAAAGATGATTTTTCATTGCCCAACATAGATATGATTGTAGATCTTACAGCTGGACATGAAATTTTGTCCCTCATGGATGGATTTTTTGGGTATAATCAAATCAAGATTGCAGAAGAGGATCAACATAAGACAGCATTCACTACCCCTTGGGGAACCTTTTGCTACAACATGATGCCTTTTGGCCTAAAGAATGCTGGGGCTACCTATCAAAGAGCTATGACAGCCATTTTTCATGATCTCATCCATAGCATTTTGGAGGATTATGTGGATGATATCTTGGTCAAGTCTCATACCTTCATGGATCATCTTGTTGACCTGGAGAAAGTCTTTGATAGGTTAGCCAAATATCATCTCATGCTGAATCCCAAGAAATGTGTCTTTGGGGTCACATCTGGCAAGCTTCTAGGCTTCATAGTTTCTAAACGAGGTATAGAGATCGACCCTAAGAAGTTCAAGGCTATCTTAGACATGCCTCCTCCCCAGACACTGCGACAGCTTCGCTCTCTTCAAGGAAAGCTCCAATCTATTTGGCGCTTCATCTCCTAGCTTGCAGATAAGTGTACACCATTTTCACATTTACTGAAGAAGGATGAGAACTTCAAGTGGGATCCTTTATGTCAGTGCAGCTTCGACCATCTCAAGCAGTATCTCATCAATCCCCCTATCTTGGTTCCACCAGTTCCTGGTCGTCCCCTGATTTTGTACATATCAGCAACACCTACTGCTCTAGGGGCACTTCTAGCACAGCTTGATGACTACAACAGAGAAAGAGCCATCTACTACATCAGTAGAACCCTAGTTGGTTATGAACTCAATTACACTCCTATGGAAAAAGCTTGTTTGGCAGTTGTTTTCTCAACTCAAAAGCTTCGCCATTACATGCTAAGTCATACCATCCAACTAGTCTCCAAGATTGACCCTCTCAAGTATATGCTCTCTAGAACAGCACTTACAGGCCGTTTGGCAAAATGGGTTATGCTCCTTAGTGAATTTGACATCTAGTATGTGGATAGAAAGGCAATCAAAGGGAAAGCTATAGCAGATCACCTAGCTGATGCACCTCTAATAGATGCTTATCCGTTGATCACAGAATTTCTAGATGAGCATATCTATCTAATTGAAGAACAACCCCCATGGAAACTTTATTTTGATGGCTCATACACATCTCATGGATCAGGGGCAGGAATATTGTTGGTCACACCTCAAGGAGATTACATTCCAAAAGCCTTCAAGCTACAATTCCCTAGCACCAACAATATAGCTGAATATGAGGCCCTCATAGCAGGATTAAAGATAGCTGCAGAATGGAACATTACTGATCTACAAATCTTTGGTGATTCTCATCTCATCATCAAGCAAGCCCTAAATGAATATCAAACCAAAGATGAAAAGCTATTACCCTACAAAGAGCTAGTTGATCAGCTAACCCAACATTTTACAAAGCTTCAGTTTACACAAGTGCCTCGAATACAGAACAAAGCAGCAAATGCTATGGCTACTATAGGCTCGCTCTTGGAAATTCCCCAAGCAGCTACATAGTATGAGTTTTTAGTGGAGCAGCTCCTCACACCCGCCTATGCGAATGAGGATTCAAACCGTGTTTGTATCTTGGTTGGTCCCCAATCCCCTTGGTACCATGAGATTCACGCTTACCTTAACGATGGTATCATATCCCCTCACCTCACACGTACCCAATGCCAGAACCTCATCCGAAAATCATCCCGCTATTTTATCATAGCCAATACCCTATATCGTCGGGGTTATCACGATACTCTCTCTCGATGTTTAGACCAAAATGAGGCCGCGATGGTGTTAAAGGAAGTACACTCTGGACTTTGCGGTGCCCACACGAGTGGTATTGTCCTAGCGCGAAAAATCCTTAGAGCAGGCTACTATTGGCCTACCATTGAAGAAGATTCATGTTACTTTGTCAGAAAGTGTCTCCCATGTCAGCAACATGCAAATCTTGTGCACGCTCTAGCACAGGATCTACAGCCTATTGCACCACCTTGGCCTTTCGCTTGTTGGGGCCTTGATCTAGTTGGAACTATCACACCCCTCTCATCTGATGGACATAAATGGATAATAACAGCTACAGACTATTTCACTAAATGGGTGGAAGCAGTCCCCCTAGTCTCAGCTACAGGAGTTCAGGTCTCCAAGTTCATCTTGTACCACATTGTTTGCCGCTTCGGCATCCCATCCACCATCTTCACCGACCACGGAGGTAACTTTGAAAATCTCAACATGGAAGAATTATGCACTTCCCTCCGCATCCATCACCGCTTTTCTAGCCCATATTTCCCATAAGGTAACGGCCAGGCAGAGGAAACTAACAAAACCCTCCTCAAAATCCTAAAGAAAGTTGTCAATGATTCCGGCCGTGATTGGCACCTACAAATAAATCCAGCCCTATGGGCCTATCGAACTTCCTTCTGTACATCCATAGGCACAACTCCATACTCCCTAGTCTATGGTGCCAAAGCGGTACTACCTATAGAGGTTGAACTTCCCTCCTTGCGCATATCTTTGCAAGGGAAAATATCAGATGAAGAATATAGAGTAGCTCGGCTCACCCAGCTAGATCTCTTAGACGAGAAGCGACAACAAGCCTATGATCATCTCACAGTCTATCAAACTTGTCTCAAAAGGAATTTCAACAAGAAGGTGCTTCCACGACACTTTCAGCCAGGTGACATGGTCCTTAAAGAAAACATGAAAGTCCAAGCAGATTGAGAAAAGAAAGGCAAGTTTGAACCTACATGGCTTAGTCCTTATGTTGTCACTGCTTCCTTTGGCTCCAGAGCCTATCAGCTATCTACACTGGAAGGAGAACTCTTGAATGATCCTACTAACATCATTCATCTCAAGAAGTTCTATGCTTGAAGATCCTTGGTATACCTAGCTTTTGAAAAATACAAAAAAAAAAAATAGTAAAGAGAAATAAGCGTCCAATGGTGAAAACTTGGCAATTCAAGCGCCTTGGATAGGTACCTTGGTGAAAACCTGGTAATTCAGGCACCTTGTGTACTAAAGACTAATCCATTATCTATCACTATCCTATCCCTCATCCATTCACCCACCATCCCATAAGACACACTTGCTTGTTCCCTTGGTGTTCCAACCAAATATCTAAAATCTGATGAAGCTTGTAAATACCTCCTGTATAGCTTGTAAATCTTGTACCAAAGCTTGTATTATACCTTGTAAATCTTGTACCATACCTTGTCTATCTGAATCTTGTCCAAGGTTTGTACCATATTCCAGCCTATAAATAATCTTGTATCCTAGCTTGTATACTATCACGTGCACACACAAAACCCCATTTTCACTTAAGCTTTTCGCAAACCATCTACCTATCCAGCTATCACCTATTATAGACATCCCATCCTTCACAAACATTTCCATCTCACAAAAATCAAAACATGAACAAACTTGTACATTTGTAACATATCTTGGTCCATTAGCTTGTACATCCTCTTTAGCTTAGTACCATTGTATCTATCCAGCGTTCGTGTCAGTTCGTCCTTGATCAGCATCTTGCACCCATCACACATCTTGGTTAGCTATTCCAACGCATCCTTTAGCTAGATTTCCTATCACCAAAGTGTTATCTTTCTTAGTTCAGCTTGCCAGACGCATCACTCATCCAAATCCACCAGCTTCAGTGCTCTCCGATAGGTCCTTGCAAGATATAGTTTTCCTCATGTCTGATCTTGGTCCATTAGTACCTTGTCCTACCCATCTTGTTGGCAAACGGCTCTCTTTTGGATTTTCACTTTCTTTTGATTTGGGATCTTCCCTTTTGGGTCTTGAAGTATCTTTTCCAAGCAATCTCCTTATTCCCTCCTCAAAGTTGCCACGATCTTCCATATCATGGTATGCTGCGAATGGGGCAATTAGAGTGTAAGGTCTTGATCAGGTCTTTCGTTTGTTTTTATTTTCTGCTTGTGGGTTCTCCAGTGTCGTTTCCACGCTGCTTCCTTTAGGATTCATGTGTGATGCTGGGGCAATCCTTGCGTGTTTGTTTTGAGTTAGTTTTTCAGTCCTTTAGACGGTTGGTGAAAAGGCCTTGATGTTCTTGGTAACCTTGGCAATTAACCAATAGTCCTATAGCAAATCTAGTGCTCAACTACATGGTGGTACTTCTCTTTGAAGTATCCCCCTGCTCAAAAAGCTTCAATGGTTTTCCTTCATCTCCATTATCCCCCATCCATATCCAGCATCTGTCTCTCCTACCCCAGCTTATGCATCAGTATCTCTTTGAATCACTCATCACTCTTAGCTTTAGGGATCCACAATCCTAGTCTTAGGGATCCACCAATCCAAATCAATCCACCAAGCCTCATCTTTCGAGATCCACAATCCTAGTCCTAGGGATCTCCGAAACCCATCTTCTACCAATCTGACTCTTTGAAATCCTGTTGCATCAGCTTTATAATCCCCTCATCCATCTCCCTATCCTAGATTCCTTTTTATAGCGCTTTGCTCCTTCATCCTCCACCTTCCCTAAAGTCTTAAGCTTGCTTCCTCTTCTGCATCTGATTCTCCTTTATCATTCTCCCATAGTGAGAGTTTGAGCTAATTCAGCCCCTTCTCTTTGCCAATCTGAGTTTCCTTGCTCATCCGAGATTCTTGTACTTTTCAAGAAGCCATCGAGCCTTGCTTTCTCTCCCCGCTACCTTCTTGAGGGGGCATCTCACAGTCCATTCTCTCCTCTTCTGCTCTAGCCTTGGGCATCTTATTTTCTTATCTTTGATGCCATGCCACTTGCGGCATCACATCAAAGAGGGGCAAAATGTAGACACCTAAAAACCTTTAGAAAATAAAGTATTTTTATTTTCTAAAAAAGTCCTGATGACATCATCATTTATTAATTAATTAATTATTTAATTAATTAATTAATTTTTATGCCATTAAATCCCTTTATCTTAATTAAAAATATTTAATTAAGGAATCCCTCCCAAAAATGTTTAAATCTTATTTAAACATTATTTCCTTATTTATTAATTATTTAATTAATAAATTGACCAAAAAACCCAAAATAAATAAAAAATTTATTTTTTGCCCAAAACTTGGCCAATTTCCTTAAGACCACTAACCTCTTCCAAAATCTTCTAATCCTTCTTTAATTTTAATTAAAGGCTAATCCCATCATTTCCTACCCCTAATCCCAACTCAAAATATTTTATTAAGATTAAATATTAATCCTCATGTTTATTAAAAAAGTTTTAATAAATATCTCCTCAACCCAAACCCTTGAAATAAATAAAACTTTATTTATTTCGTAAAAATCTAATTTATCCTCATGCTAAGAAGTTCTAGACTCTTCTATAAAGTCTTCATCCTCATCCTAGGAAATTCTAGACTATTCTAGAAAGTCTTTATCCTCATCCAAAGTCTAGACTCTTCTAGAAGATGTCTTTAAACCTAATCCTAATCCCCTCCTAACCTTGTCACATTCTCTAAAAATGGGTTAAGAATTACTAACCCAAGCCAAAGTTAACAAATATCTCCTCCTTCACCCACCCTCATTAAATGCCATCCACTTGCCTATCCCTAAGCTAATCCTAAACTATCCTAATCCATCCTCTAATCATTTGCACAAGCCTAAGCAAGCTTAAAACCCTCCTAATCAAGTCCAAGTTGAAATTGCTCTCATCACCCTCAAAATATCTCAACCATAAAACTTTATGAAGCCCACTAGGCCATAAATAACTCTTCCAAGCCCTTTTATTGCTCTTACAAGTCATTATGAGGGTCTTTATGAAGATTTTATCCCTTGAGCCTCCTTTGTTGACTCATCCTTCCCCTTTCCTCCATCCTCTCACCATGTGACATGTGTCACTCTTTGATTGGTTGTAAGGAAGCACAATCCATGTGCTCTCCTCTCATGCAATCTTAGCCCTCCATGAGCTTTTTCCCATCCTTGCATCTTAGCCCTCAATCCCTCAAGCCTCTTGCCTATAAATTGGATCCTTCCCCTTTGCAAAATAACACAATCCATGAAGTAAAGTTATAATGCCATTTTGAGAAGCCATTTTACATCAAAACCATACATTCACACCCAAATTCCAACTCCATTTGAAGCCCTTTTTGAAGCATAAAGCTTGAGCATACATCCTATCTATTTAGACAAAGCTACTCAACAAGAGAGCTTCTCATTGAGAGAGCCCATTAATGGCTCATATTCTCAATTGAGAGCTCATCTTAGTCTATTTTGAAGTTTATGAATTTTGTTTAGTTTGTAGAAGCTTTATTTAAATTTGGTTTCTATTAGCATACTAACATTGCTCATATACAAAGACAACTCATATGAGTACGCAAACTCCTAGGTGTCTAATCTAAGAAATAACAAAATAATGCATTTATCCTAAGTAAACTTAAGTAAAGCGTAAATAATAATTATTTACACTAACAAGGTAGAACTGAGGATAAGGAGGAGACTTTAGATGAGAAAGTTTTGGAGTGCATTCAGAAATGTATTACAGATGAGCAAAATGCAAGGTTAAATGCTAAAGTCTCCAAAGAGGAAGTGAAAAATGCATTATGAGGTCTGGGAAAAGACAAGAGTCTTGGGCCTGATGGTTTTATAGGTAGTTTTTTTAGAGTCATTTGGGAGTGTATAGAAGAGGAAATGTGGGAGTTGGTGGAGGAATCAAGAAGACAGGGTTTGTTCTAAAAGATTTGAATAATACTTTTATTGCCTTAGTTCCAAAAAGGGATGAATGTGTTAGATTGTGGTGACTGATCAGGAAAGTACTGTACATACTTCATAAATAGTGGGGTTTAGGGCATCGCCTCGAAAAAAAAAAATTTGGGAAGTAGCTGACATGGTAGCTGACATATTATGGCCGACATGTTATAACCCTAAAGCGGTTTAATACTTGTATAAAAAGGGCTTAGGGTTGGGTATTTTTCATGTGTGGTGATACGAAATTGGTTCTTGCGACGGTATTGAGCTGTAAGGGATTACTAGTTGTAATCAGGTTGTAATCACTGGATTGTAATAAGATCGGACTTGCTGTTTGGTGGACGTAGCCCAAGGATTGGGTGAACCACGTTAAATCTTGGTGCCTTGTGTTCATTTCTGTGTGTTCTATTATTTTCTATTATTGGTTATATTTGCATGTAGTTTTTATTTCTGTCCGTGGTTTATCCTAACAGAATGTATATCCTTTGAGGATTTTAGACCAATCTCTATATGTAATATTGTGTATTAAATCATCTCAAAGATAGTTGCCAATACGCTTAAAGAGGTACTAAATGATGTAATATCGGAGGAACAAAGTGGATAAGCTTGAGGAAGGTCAATTTTTGAAAAGGTGATTATTGCCCATGAAATGATCCACTCGATCAGAACAAACAAACTCAACAAAATGATGGTAAAGCTGGATATTAAAAGAGCTTGTGATGAGGTAAATAGAGTTTTTTTGTTCAAAGTTTTGATAAATTTTGGTTTTAAGGAGGAATGGATTAGCTGGGTAAAGGGATGTTTAACCTCTATAAGGTTTTCAGTGATGGTTAATGGTAGTCCCCAAGGTTTTTTTGAGTTAGAGAAAGGGATTAGGCAAGGTGGCCCTTTATCTCCTTTCCTATTTATAATTTGGCTGAAGTATTAGGGAGGCTAATTAGAGAAAGAAGGGTTAGAGGTTTGTGGAAAGGGGTAAAGGTAGCAAGGGGAGTGGACCCAATTTCACATTTACAGTTTGTGGATGACACTTTTCTTACGGGTGAACCTTCAGAGCAAGAAGCTAGAATTATGAAAAAAACTTTAGAAATCTATGGGAAAGTATCAGGACAAAAGATAAATTGGGCAAAGTCTGAAATTTTGTTTTTTAGCACCCCTCTTTATAGAAGAAGAGCTATTGGAAGAATTATGAATATAAGGCAAGGAATTCTTTTGAGTAAGTATTTGGGAGTCCCTTGATTTCAGGGGAAAAATACACGTGAAGTTTGGAAGGGATTGGCAGAAAAAATGTCTGAGGAAGATGGAAGGATGGAAAGGTAAGTGGTTGACTTTTGTAGGAAGGATCTTGATGCTAAAATATATGATTTCAGCAATGCCTATTTTCTCAATGATGTGTTTAAAAATCCCAAAAAAAGGTGATTAATTTAGTGGAAAGGCAGATGAGGAAATTCTTGTGGAGTGGGGTGGGAGAGGAGAAAAAGTGGCCTTTACTTAAATGGGAAAAAATATGCAGGCCCAAGAAGTTTGGAGGGGTAGGAATTAGAGACTAGAACACAATGAATACAACTTTAGGGGCTAAGTTGGTGTGGCAGATGGAAAATGATGCAAAGCAATTGTGGATAAGGATTCTTAAAGCTAAATATTTGGATTCTAATGAGAATATAAGGATTTTAACTATTCAAAATCCGATTAGAGGTTCTACAATATGGAACTTTATTCTGTCACATAGACATGTCATAACAGACCATATTTCATGGGTCATAGGTAATGGTAATAGGGAAAAGTTTTGGGAGGATTCATGGAATGGAAACAAATCTTTAGATGAGGAAATAGGGGATAGAGATATGAAATGGATATTATGTGATTTGTGGGACAATGTGAGAAATTATATGGAGGAAATTGAAGGGCTATTTGGGAAAAAAATGGATGTGAAAAGATTGGAGAGTGGAGGGCCTAACTGAAGGACAACAACAATCCCTAAGGGAGATCTTTAAGAGAAGAAAGGTTTGCATAATTAATAAGGAAAATAAGATTAGCTGGTGTGCAGTAGCCTCAAGTAAATTTTTAGTTAAGCTTGGATGTGAAATCTTAGACACTAAGGTGGAAGAATTTTTTGAAGCTAGGGATTTGTCTTGGAGTAAAGAAATTCTCTCAAAGGCAGGAACATTCACATGGCTAGCAATATAAGGCAAAATCCTAACAGGGGATAGGGCCCTACAAAATGTGTTATACATGGAAAAGAAGAGGAGAGTGTTGATCATTTATTGTTAAATTGTGACATAGCAACAAAGTGTTGGAGTTGCCTTCAAGGGAAATTGGGTTAGGTTGGACCATGGAGCCCCTCTCTTAAGGCTTTCTTCATTTCATGGCCGCAAGGAGGAAGAAGAAATTTATTTGAATGCATTTGGAAATTAAGTCCCTCAATTTTTATATGGGAGGTTTGGAAGGAAAGAAATAGAAGGATATTTCAGGATAGATCAGAGACAATTGATCAGATTCTAAAATAGATTGATCATTCTATTAAAGAAGTGATGAATGCAACAGTCTTTAGAATTTTTTTATCAAAATGTGTGTTTATGAACTATGAGAGGGAAATTTAGAAAATGTGGCCAGGGATTAAAATAGGAAGGGCAGGAGCTAAAGGAAAAGCAATTTCTAAAACCAATAAAAGGGAGGATGCAAAATGGGTAGCTCCTAACAAAGGCTGGTTAAAAGTAAATTTTTATGAGGCTTCTAAAGGAAACCTAGGTAAATTAGGTGCAAGATGCATTATTGAGAACTATTTAGGGGAGACAGTGGCATATGGAGCATTAAGGTTGCAGGATGGGACAAATAATGAAGCAGAGTTCCAAGTAGCATTGTTAGTATTAAAATGTGTAAAAAGATGTGGAAGAAAAAAAATGTTTTAGAAGGGGATTCGATGGTGTTTGTGCAAGCTATGAGTAATAATTCAATTCATTCATGGCACCCAGGAAACTTGTTAGTGTCTATTATGGAAGAGTTAAATGGTTTTGAGGAATTTCAAATATGTCATGTTTTTAGAGAAGCAAATAGAGACATAGATGTTCTTTCAAAATGGGCAGTAGGTTTAATAGATGATGGAAAGCCAATTTTTGAAACTTGTAACCATTGGAAAGTATTGGATGAAGAAGTTTTTTGCATTGATTAAGTGGTGTTCTTTTTAAGACTGGTCGAATGCTTTTGAGAAATGATGGAATGATGACTAACATCATAAAGGACTGTCAGAAAATTGATGGAGAGATATGGAAATTGGCAATAAATGGTTTCATCATGACAAGAGGTGAAAAAAGGGTTTGTTTGATTTGTGTGGATGAGTGATGGGATGTTTTCTTTAGTGTGAAAGCAATTTGAAAGCAATATATAGCAATGGTAGAAAATCTATTTTAACCACCTAAACAATGAATCTAAAGAAGTGATAGTGACTGAATTGATAGGTAGATGGAGGCAATGTTTACCTTTAGAATTAGCAGACAACAAAAGGCTTTGTTTGGATCGGTGTAGGACAAGAGATTGAAATTGATGCTCAAATGCCTAATGCCAGGAGTAATGGAAGTCATTCAGGAGATGGTTGGGGAGTTGTTTCAAAACTCCTCTCATCATTGGAATATTAGCATGGATATAGTGGCAAAAAATATGGCATGGGGGCTGGAGATTGCAAGCCTGGTGGAAGAGGTAGAGTGGGTAATGAAAAATTTGTTTCCAGATGATTTAATTGTGGGAATGGAATTCTTGTTAGAATGGGTTTCACCAAGGAAAGGCTTTGACTATAGTGAATGTTATGAAAATTATGAAGAAGGCACTAGAATTGGCAGGGTGGGTTTTCTATGGTGATCAACTAGGGTGGATAAGGAAGGTTATAAAGCCAAGATAAAGTTGGCATGGGCTAAGTTGTTGGTAGAAATAGGAATCTTCCTAGAGCAAAGTGGTCAAAGGGTTAGGGGCTTATTCATTACTCACCCAAGGAAGTGGAGAAGTATGGGAGGAAGAAGGATTAGGAGGCTGGATAGGGTGAAATTCCCAGTGAGGGTGGAAGAGTGATGAAGGAGGAGAAAGAAATTGCCCATTTTGGTTTAAATTTTTTGTGTCTAAATTTTGATGGGCAAGGATAAACGAGACCACTAAAGGAAATTTTTGAGGAGGGATAGTGGAACAAAGCAACGATGCAGATCAAATCAATGGAAAAAAAAAAAAGATAGTTTTTGAGGGCAGTTTTTGGTAGACCAAGGAGAAAAAAGAAGAGAAGCGCAAGAATGAAATGAGGTCAAGGAGAAGCAATGGAATGGAAAGTCGAAAATGGGAAAAAGTACAGAAGAACAGGTGGTGGACACTCTGTTCATTTTTTATGTTTATGTTCATGACCAATTATGAATTGCCAAGATGTAAATGTGTTTAGTTTATTAAGGTAGAGGGTTTACGAGAAAGATAGAAGTTTTATTATGTATAGTTAGATGGTTTCATGAGATGAAACTTGTATGTGCAAAGGAAGGCTATAATTTAAAGTCCAGTTGTAATTTTGTAAAAATGATATTTTAATAATATAAAAATATATTACCGACCAAAAAAAAATTAGTTTTTTAAATATCAATACGAATCAAATATTAATTAATTCTAAAATTTAAATCTGAGACACTTCAACAATTCCAACTTACCCACTTTCATCAAATTTTGCTTTATTGATTTAGCCAAAATTTCAGTGATTAATTAAATATTAAATAAAATCTAATATTGAATTAATATTGTAGACACCTAAATTTGATTACACCACTTTGGTAATCTAATTTAGCCATCTCTAAAGGCATCATTAATTAAATTCTTATTTAATTAATCCTTTGCCATCCCTAGCTGATTAATTTAATTAATCATCTATAGTGCTAATTGATAAATCAAATAACCTATTATTTATCAATTAAATCCTATTCTTCTATCTAATTCCAAAAATCCCCATTTATTAAATAAATCTATTTGATAAATAAAATTCTCAAATCCAAAAACCCCTAACCTATCCCTAATCCTCCATTTAGCCTAATCCACCCCATCCACTCATACTAACCAAGCTTAGCCACTAACTCACCCACTCTCATTAATGCCATCCACTTGCACATCTCTAACATCCCTAATCTAATCCTAAACCCAAGCCTAATCCACCCCCTAAAGTTGTCACATTCCCTAAACAAGTTTAAGACTTTCCTAAACCAAATCAAAGTCTCCCCTCAAAAATCCCAACCACCAAGTCATGAGTGCTCTTACAAAACATAAAAGACTCTTACAAGCCCACTCATGACTCTTACATCCATCTTCCACACTCTTCCCTCTTCCACACTCATTCCTCTTACATCTCTCTTACATACTCAACCCCACTCATCATGACTTTAACCAACCCCTTACCCTACCCTCTCACACTCATCCTCCTTGTGACAAGTGTCACCTTCCCATTGGTGCTAAACAAGCACAATCCATGTGCCCCCCTTTGAGTGCATCTTAGCCCTCCTTAACCATCTCCCCATCCTTGCATCTAAGCCCTCCATCCCTCTACCCCTTGGCCTATAAATTGAATCCCATCCCAAGCCATATCATCAACAATCTTTGAGCTAAAGTTACCATGCTATTTTGAGAACCAAAGCCATCAATCTTACCCTTATAATGCCAAATTGAGAGCTCAGAAAGCTACCAATTTTCCACTACCCACCTCCATTGAAGCAGCTTTTGAGCATCTTGAACATACATCCACATCAAAAGGACACATCTACAGAATCAAGAAAGCATGGAGTGTTTTCTCTTGTGAGGTTTGCACTTTTTGTTTGCTTTTCTTTGTCTAAACATATATGTGAATTTAGTTTTGGTTTGTGAATGTTTACTTTATTTATTAATGTTCTTTGCATACTAAATCTTGTTCTACAAATATTACCCCTTTTAATGCTTAAAAACATTTTTTTAATATTTTGCCACTTTTTAAATTAATTAAATATTCAATACTAAAGTCCATATTTAATTAACTATTTCTTTTCTTTTCTTAATTTAAAAGTTTATTGATTAAATAGTAAACAAAATTTAACATTTTATTAACATTGACTTTAAATCAAAAAAATAAAAATTCCTTGTCATTTCACCTCTTTTTCAATTTTCATGAATTTCTACTCTTCTTTTTTTATTTTTGAAAGCGTATTAATTTAATATTTAATATTTGATAACTTTTCAAAATCCTGCTTTCGGTGTAGGCAAGGAGGAAGCAAGAAAGTTTGTGAAATTTGGTTCCTAAAAGCTCCAAGTCACTGATTTTGTGCATTTCCTGCAATCATTTCGACCCTTCAGATTGCATCTTCTTGACGCATCTTTCAAACAATTCAACCTCGTTGTTTAAGATTCCACATATTAAATGTGTGTGGCGACCATGGAAGTGTTGGCAGAGGTTGTTAATCTTGTGCTTGGTGACTACATGTGATTTCAAGTTTTTATGTTTTATCAATGTAGCTTGCCATTGTGTTTGTCACTAGCAGTGACTTAATTTAATTCCATTAAGGTGACATCTCTTTGAGGAATTTTGTCAAACATTTCACCTACCTATTTATGTTTTTACATCTTCCATTCATATATATTCCATGATGGTTATTTCAGTGTTCTCATTATTTGAAAAGTGGTGGAGTTTAGTATTATGCCTGCTAATTGTGTTTGTTGGAGAGTTTCTAAAGTCCTTTTAACAAAATCTATTTTATGCATGTCATGCATTTCCATCTCTTTGATTGGCTTATTGATGTATCCACATTCTACATACATATCCACCATGACATTTGTAAATAAGAAATTGGACATTTTTTCAACATTCATGTTTTAGTTACTTTTTGGAAAATGGTACATTTTTCTTTGGTGTAGAAGATATATCACATTAACAGTCACTCGAGATATATTCAAAGTTGGAGAAATTGGCTTCAGAGATAGAAATCAAATGGGTACTTTTAAGATTTAAAACATTTACTTAATGTGGTGGAGGACAAAGAAAAAAATTATTCTTCTACTATCATAGTGAAAGGTTGATAATTGTATTTGGTTTGTTAAACATATTCCTAGCACAATCATTAAAGTTGCTAAGAAATTTGAGTATGTATTGATTGCCACAAAACAATGATATTTAACTCCAAATATATTGCAAGACATTGTTTTCAAAGATGGAAAAAAAATCCATCATTTTAAGTAGTGACATTGTTCTTACAAATATTATTAGTGGTACTAAGTAAGCAATTTCAAAATCGGCTTGAATCTTAATAATATGCATGGTCTCCTTGTGATCCATAGTATTGATGAAATGACAAGGTATATATTGTTCCTAGAAAGTTTCTGATTCTTTCTTATTTTTAGTCATTAGCAATGTAAATCATTGGGTGTAAACATTATTGGAGTCAATAGTCAAATACTTGTCTATGATAACATGGATGCTTCTTGAATTATTTTTGCAAAATCCACATATATGAAAAACACAGAGGAGCTCGAGAATGGAGAAAAAAAGTAAGTTGAGAAAAAGTTTGAGTAAATGGAAAAAAGATATATATATATATATATATATATATATATATATATATATATATATATATATATATATATATATATATATATATATATATATATATATATATATATATATATATATATATATATATATATATATATATATATATATATATATATATATATATATATATATATGTACATTTGTATACCAAGAAGAAAAGAAAAATAGGTTTTAGGAAGAATCTAGAATTATGAATTATAGAACTTCATCTCACACAAACTTGTTTGGCAACTTTACCATTATAAGGATACTTGTCTAAGTCATAATAAAGATTTATGATGAGTCAACTCAATCTATACAATAGAAAAATGGAGTTTGTTAGAAGTGTGTTTTATTTTTGTAAAAGCTAGATTCACTTTGTAACTATAATTAATAGTATGGCACCTTTGGTCCCAAGGTACAACTAAAATTGTAAATGAACATTTTTATGTATGTGTTAAAAATGATTGAACATTTAATGCAAATAATTTTATGGTCATTATTATAAATAAAGAACCTCTCAATTTATATTATAAAATTGAGGCATGTGGCAATTGCTTTTCAAATCATAGAATATAGAATATATATATATATATATATATATATATATATATATATATATATATATATATATATATATATATGATGAATAGAATTTAATATTTAGAAAATCAACAAAATTATAGGATGCAATATAGGTTAATATGTAGGTCATACAAATTGCTAATGTCACAAGTTAATGGAAATGTCTACTATCTACAAACTTAATATGAGTTGTCTTAGAAATTTCAAATTTAGGTGATTGCGACTTATATTTTTCTCTGACACCTCAAGGGAAAAGTATTAGTTAGTTTGTAAAAGCCTAGACATTTCCTAAGAGATGGGAATCCTTAGTTTGTACAAGCCCAAACATTTCCTAAGAGATGGGAATCCTTAGTCGATATATGGTTAATTTTGGAAGGGTGCTTTGGGATGAAATTAGGAGAGTGTTTAGGTATTTGAGGTATACATCTAAGTAATCTTTATGTTTTCATGGTAGTCCTACTAGACATCTACATTCAGTTTGGATTCATGGATATATGGATTCAGATTCGGCAAGTGGCTTTGACAAAAGAGGATCCACTAATGGAGATGTTTTCATGATGTTTGGTAGCACAATTAGTTGGATGACTAAGCAACAAGTTCTAGTTGTTTTTTCCACTATTGAAGTAGAATACATGGTCACTACTCATGCTTGTTGATGAGGCATATTAATGTCTTAATTTTGATATAGTTTTCATAGTTTACACTTACTCTTTGTGCTTTGTCAAAAAAATTTCCAAAACATTTGTGTAAATATCTTGTGAACTTATGCCAGAGACATATAGAACTTACTAAACCTATAGGTAGTGTGTATGACATATTTTGCTTAATATTATACATAGAATGCAGTATTTCATATAAATATCTTAAGTTATGTTCTAATATCTGAATAAGAGTAGGAGTGTTATCTTGTATATATGTTTCAGATGTTTCTAACTTTCAAGAAAATGAAGAGCGATGCAAAGGGTGGTGATTATTGCATTAAAGGAAGAGGATGATGGAGACCAATCGTGGCAAGGAAAGTGCAATTTAGTTCCTATGGATAAGTTGCACCTGCAGAGGAGTTACTGTTCCAGAAAATCTAGGAGACACAACTTGCTATATTTCTTGCAAGTTGTTATTATGTTGCTTAGTAATAAACGTACTATGTCATGGTTGATCTTCTGCCTTCTTTTCTGATGATGTTTGTTCAAGACTTTTATGTCATGTTTTTAATAAGTATCCAATTATCTATATAATGGATGGGTATTTTCTTAGTAAGCTAATGAGAATATAGACAATGTTGGTTTAAGATTCAAAAGTTACTCTTTTCTGTTCTTCATGAATTATTCAGTTGATGTAATCAAAGAAGGACTTTAATGAAAGAGTGATTTGGAAATACTTGTTGTGTTTGTAGTTATTTGAAACCAACCAAGGGGGCCCACTAGGGAGATGGAATAGATTTAGGAAGAGTAGATTCATTCTTTCGAATTTCCTATTTTCAAGATAGATTTACTGTATTAGTCCTATAGCATTGTTACTGTGAAATTTCTTGCAACACTTGCAGAAAATGATCATGGTGGATGTTTTGAGTTGTTAACTAATTTAGGTTCATTTTCCAAATCTTTCTACAGTTATTTGTTGTTAGCCCAAGTATGTTTACTATTCTATAATAGTAGCATAGATTATTTTCATGCATTTTACTTTCCTACGGCATAGGTGTTAAGACTCTTAAAGGAACTTAGTGCACAGACTGTGCTAATCCATTTCAAGTCCTACATCCCTGGGTTGACAATTCAAGTGTATTTCATGATGGAATAGGTAGTCTTCAGAATAGATATAGTATCCTTGAGAGATAATGGTGTGATTTTTTTTTTGGCATCACTGTCGGGGATGGTGTCAAACTAGGAACCTTCATGAGTCCTTTATTTTTAGATTAGTTTGTTAGCTAAAAACCCCAGAGTTTTGGGCTTGATTAACATGTCACCAATTCAATTGCATGCATCGAAGAGGAAGACAATGAGATGAATATGGCATATTTCTTCCACAAGAGTCTGTTAATTTGAATGAAGAAAATGAAGAAGAAGTTGAGTTTTCTTTTGAGGATGCAAGCCCTAATTTTCCTGTAGGATCTTCCTCTAGAGCAAAAACCTTGGACATAAGTGGTCTTCAGCCTTTTGCTAAAATTTTGGCCAGCTTTCTTAATAGTTCTGGTCCAAATCCACCTATTGTTAACAATCTTGTAGCCAACGCTCCTTTTCAGCAACAACCCCATAATCAAATACCTCCAGTAATGGCATAACCTACTTTTCCATTTCCTCTCCTGAGCCTCATAAACAATGATGATCTCAAAAATATACCCACAACTACTCTTCCAAAGTTTTATGGCCTTGTAACTGAGGATCCTAATACTTTCTTTTTTGATTTTGACATACTATGTTGTAGCTTTGACTATAACACTGATGGCCATAAGCTCAAGTTGTTTCTAGCAATACTGAAAGAATCAACCTTATGATGGTTCATGGGCTTAGGAGCCAATGCACCAAGTACTTTGAATGAAATGAAAACTTTGTTTCTGGAGAAATATAAAGAGTATTGCAATGGGAATGATCTATTAGAATATCACAAAAGGAGGATGAAACATTGGAAGACTATGTTTCACATTTCTTGTATACACTGTAGAAGAACCCCTAACATGTATTGGCGACGGATTCACAAAAACTAGTCTTCTTGAGAGGGGTAAACAATAATTGTCTGGAGGCATTAGACCTAATGGCTAGTGGTGATGTATATCAATCCTCTTGGGATAACCTCAAGAAAATTTGTCTTAACTACTCAAGGTAAACTATGAAGAAAGGCAGAGGACATCGGTCCACAGTTGCCAAAGGGATCGATCAGGGTATTTTAGAGCTCGAGATATCTAATCTACTCTCAGATTTTGAGCAGGACATAATGACTGCAAAGAAGTGGTGATAACTTTAAGAAACCCCTCCCAAAAAAAATGCCTTAAATGCTGGCGAATCCAACATTTTGTGAGTAGGAAAATTTTAATGTCGAGGGCAATTTTTTTGTTCCATATAGGGAAATAAAATATTATATGTTGGCAATTTTTTCTTTCCCTAGCAAAAATCATTTTAAATGTGGCAAATTAATGTTTTTTATTGCTAACAAATAAATAAATGATGGCTATTTTTTCCCTTGCCAAAAATGAATTAATAATGTTAGAGGCGAATTACTTATTTTTTAGGAAAATGAATAATAATGGTCTTGGCTAATCTTCAGTGGTAAACTAAAAAATTGTTTAATTTGAAAGCAAAATTTGCACATGTATTGGCTAGTGATTGTACTGACTACTGAGTAGTCACTTGAAGTTTCAACTTGTGTACTATCTTAAGTCTATTATTAATAATGTCGTAACGTTGCTATGTCAGTGTCACTATTACCAAGTTGGCTACCGTCACTTTCGTACTGTTAATAGTAAATACAATAGTTTTATTGACCATTGATTAATTAGAGATCAATGATAGAAGATGCATTTTGGGGCCACTCACTTGAAAAGACCTGGAGTCCGATGAAATTCTCTAGAATGAAGACATGTGGAAAGGTTTGCATGGAAATCATTACTCAATGTCAGGCACTATTGACTATTTGACATTAATGCCAGTACATTTCGATGTTTCGTACACATAAAAATTAATAGGAATACAAAAAAATAAGATATGAAAGATCCCGAATGCCAAAGAATTTAATGCAACTATCATTAAATAGCCTCTCAATTCCTCTTTCATTATCATTTCTCATATTCTTCTAACTGAATTCTGTCTACAGTTGCACTTTGTAGAGTTTCTTGAATCTTAGTCATGGATACACCAATTCGCCTGAAATGCACTACAGTTACTCTACAAAAGCCCTTTTTGGGCAGGATACCTAACGATGTCCTTGCCATGGTTTGCAAGCCAGATGCCCAAAGTCCTTTAATCTTCCATGTTATATTCATGGTCCTCAGCCATGAATTCTTGAGAAATGATAAGAGGTACCGTGTGTTTGTGGGTATTACCTCTCGCTTCCTCACATCTCTTCTCAACCTTGGAGGCAGTCAAATAGACATTTTGATACTTTTGCGTAATTTTTTTAAGAAAATATTTTTAGAAGATGATGTCAAAATTCTTGTATTGGTTGAGTAGGTACCAAGGCTGGGCATTGGCATCCCTTTTGTAGATGTAGCAGACAAGTGTTGGGAGGAAGGCATAGGGTGCCTTATACATAAGCATCCTTTCCTGCTCGATATGAATGAATGACAATTGACTCACTATCAAAAGTGGGTGTGGCTCGGAAGGGATTTTCTACAAAAGTGGTTGTTGTTGGATGATGTCAGCGAGACCGACTTCACATGGTTGGATGAGTTCAACGACATCATCTTCTCCAACAGATTCCTCATGGAGGGACTTGAAGACCTTTCTAATTGAAGGCTTCAAGCCCTTGGCCCCTCAGCCCGCTAATGCTTCCAGCCTCCCTAGTTCCTTGGTTCCCTATTCCATGTTTCTTGAATATCATTTCCTTAACCATTGTTGTTAGGGAAAAAAATATTTTTAAGATATTTGTATTTTTCTTTGGATTGGACCTTGCCCTTTTTTATAAATTACAAAATAGTAAAACCAAGCCGATTTAATCAGCTATTTTGAATATTTATGCTATGAACCAATATTATGTACATTGTACAGTCTAAAATATTATCAATGAAAATAATAGTTTTTGGCTTCTCAAATCATTGGTCTTATTAGTCTACGACTTTGTTTTTGGCATCTTGATTCTCAATGCACTGTTGAAATGTTAGTCTGTGACTTTGCTAAAAATAATTAACTATTAATAGTTATAAAGTTAGAACTTATAACTTAGAAACAAAAAAAGGGTTTCAACAATCTCAATTCCCTTTATGGTTTCATATAATATATGTGATTGATGATTTATAGTAAAAAATTGTTCAATCGAAAATTATCCAATTAAAAGTTTTGTAATTTCTAAAACTAGTTTTCTTTAATCTAATTGGTTAAAACAAATGGAGCGATAAGAGTGGATTTCAAGGAAAACTAAAGATTATACCCTTAACAAAGTTAAATATAATTTTGATAATTTATGTGTCAAATTTTTATTTCATACCTATTTTGTCACTTATTCCTAACTTTTTTTCATTATGAAATCTTTTAAATGATGAAGAATAGTTTATAAAGAATTATCACAATTTTTAATATATGTTAATAATTTATAGATAATTAAACTATATTACATTTTAATTTTGAAACTAAATAATAAATATGAATTAAAATATAGCATTTGTAATTATATTTTTTAATTGTAATTATTTTATTTACATTAAACTATTGTCATTATTATTCCATATCTTGCACCAATTTTATTTTACAAAATTTAATATATCTTCATTGAACTTTTCATATCATCTTTACAGTAAAAAGTGTATGATAGAAAAGAAAATCATTTCTATAATAGAAAAGAAAATCCTTTATTTGTATTATATTAAAACTATTATAATAATGGGGAACTGAAAGATGGCTCTGGTGCGCAGAATGGCATTTTGCGTGCCTAGGGCCGATGTGCCTTAAGCCTACCGGTTGCAAACATTGGCTGCTACGTTCGGGGTTGTTGTTCCTGATGTTGGCCACATGCTCAATTTTGTAGACAATGTAGGGGTGTGTGTGGGGCTGAGGTGGGGTTTTGGGCAGTTGTTTGGGGTCGAGGCCGGCTGGGGCTAGACGTTGGGAGTGGGGTCTTCAACCTGTGGTAGTGTGGGGTGCATAACAGGTTGTTGATGTTTATATAAAGGGTTTTGACTTGGAGATAGGGTCTTTGGCTCTGGACATGGAGCAATCAGAGATCCCTAAGTCTCATATTTTATCTGATGATTTAATAATGGTTGATTCTTCTATTCTGATGTGGGGGGAGGTTAAGAGCCAGACTGACAATATCCCATCTAGGGTGAACGCTTCATCATCGAAGGGTTCTATCTGTATTAAAAAGATGAATGGGTGTTTGGAGCAATCTGATGATTGACCAGTGTTGTTTATTCAACCAGAGTAGATTTCTGAGGATGTGGAGTACTGGGGCAAGCATGCACTCATTTGTAAGTTTTTGGGTCTTCGGCTTTCTCTTCCTGTGTTGGAATCGTGGGCGCATCAGATTTGGAACTTGGAAGGAGATATGGAGATTCTTTTGGTAGCCAATAATTATTTTATGGTTATTTTTTCAAATTTGACAGACAGGAACAAGGTTTTCAAAGGGGGGCCATATTTCTTTAACCAGGTAGGGCTTTTTATCAAACCTTGGCACATCGGGTTTAACTCTATTAAGGAGATCCCATCTAGGTCCTAGTATGGGTTCGTCTTCCTCAACTGCCTTTGGAATTTTAGAGAGAGGATATTCTTCATTCAATCTCACTTCTGCTTGGGAAGCCGGTTGGGTCTGCCACTCAAACCCAAGATCGAAAGGTGATTTCATATGCACGAATTTATGTAGAGGTTGATCTTAATAATCTGTTGCCTGACTCTATGGAGATTTGCTTGGGCTCTACTTCATGGATTCAACAGTTGGACTATGAGACTTTACCCTTTAGATGTAGAATATGTTGTGAGTATGGGCACTTGCAACACAAATGCCCTCGGAATAAATTGTCTCAATCATTGACCTCCACTGTGTCGACCCCTAAGGATGACAAGGGTAAGGCCCCTATGCCAGAAGGTTCTTCTGGGGATAAGGAGGGTTTTATCCCAGTTAAGACACATAATAAAGGAAAGGGACAAAAGAGAACTTGGGTGGATAGACAAAGTGATGGCACTTTTAATAGGTTTAATGTTTTGGATAATCTAGTACAGGAGGAAGGCATACCAGTTGAGATGCCCCCGGGGGATGGTTCTTTTTAGGGGCCCCTAATGGAGGAGGTGAGGAATCTACCCCGGGTTCTTGAAGAGGAACAAGGTCAACCAGTTTTTTTGGATGGAGTGGTTCAAGAGATAAGTTGTGATATTCCCAGTGGGTCACATCCCAGTCACATCCCAGTGATGCCCCAAATATCATAGCTTCTTCTCTTCCTGGTAAGAAAGGGATGCCTAACAGCACAAAAGGCTCTAAAGCTACAGTATCTTTAGGCTAACAAAAAAATCCTTTTAAAAAAGGGACCTTAGAGAAGTCAGCTAAGAGTTAAAGGAAGACTGATCAGGAGAAGGTTAAGATGATGGGAGAGACTTTAGTTGAGGCAGGATTTGTAAAGCCCATTGACTCTCACTTCTTGCAATCTTCTAAATGATTATTCTTTCTTGGAATGTGAGGGGGTTGAATAGCATCCTTAGACAAAAATTTTTTCATAGACTGATAGACTCTCATTCTCCAGATATTATGTTCATTCAGGAAACTAAGCTTACAGTTAATGAATTGGATAGCTGTGGACCAAAGTTATGGCCCCATGGTAGCTGGAAAGGAGTGGGTGCTCAAGGAAGCTCAGGTGGACTCGCTTGTCTTTGGAATCCTAAGAAGGTGACTCCTTTGTGGTGGATTTCAAGTAGGTCTTCTATCTCTCTGATGGCTTCTCACTTTGAGATAGGAGAAAGGTGCTTATTCTCCAATATTTATGCTCCGAGTGATTTGGTGGGTAAATCTATTATGTGGTCACATATTACATTTGTCCATTCCTTGGATCCTTTCCTTCCACAAATTGTGGCTAGAGATTTTAATGCTATTACTAATTTAGAGGAAAAGAGAGGAGGGATTGCTCGATTGGGCCCTTCGTCTAGTATGCTTAGAGATAATATTGGTTATTTGAATCTCATTGATGTTAAACTTGGTTCTGGTATATTCACCTGGAATAACAGAAGGAGTGGGACAGAGGCTATTTCAAAAAGGCTTGATAGGTTCTTGGTTTCTTCTTTTTGGCTAGATATTAGATGGTCTACCAGATCAGAAATTCTTGATTAGAGAGGCTCAGATCGCTGGCCCATTAAGCTCTCTGTCACTCCTTACAAGACTTCTAAGAATCCTTCTTTCAAATTTCAGCTAATGTGGTTGAGGGATCCCTCTCTACAGGATCTTATAATAGCCTAGTGGCATGAGGGTAGGCCTCCTCATGGCACTTCCATGTTCACCTTTGAGAAGAGGCTTCAGCATGTGAAATGCAGGCTTAAATAGTGGAATAAACAGTGTTTTGGGAACCTTCAAGAACAGTTGAGGGTGGCTTAGGCTAGGCTGGACAGTGTCACTCGCCAAATCAGTGTAAGGAAACTCAGGTGCGAAAACAACTTCCTACACTAATCTCATAAGGAAAGTATGATGCAAATCCTATTAAAATCTTCTACACTTACAGATTCAATATCATGTAAACAACAATATTGCAGCCAAACATGCATACAGAAAATAGACAGAGAATAGGAATTATACAAGGTTGAGAAACCTTATTCCTAACAATCAGGGACCAAGGAATGACTCAGAATTTAATGTATGAAGAATCCTCAGCTCATAGGGAGTTAGAGGAATGGGAGCTTTGGGAGGAAATATTTTGGAAGCAAAAGTCTCGAGTGGATTGGTTGCAGGAGGGAGATAGAAACACTGCTTTCTTTCACAACACAGTTAAAGCTCGCAGGTCTAGTAATTCTATCACTTCTCTTGTTTCTGCTTCTAGTGATCAACTATTTTCCAAAGAGGCAATTTCTCTAGAGTCCACTAGATACTTTTCTCAACTCTTCTCTAAGGAGAAATCTAGTTTATTGGTGGAGATAAAGACTATTTTAGATTGCATTCCTCAACTGGTGTCTAGCAGTATGAACAGGGATCTGCTAAGGCCTATTGTGCTTGAAGAACTAGAGAAGGTGGTCTTTGGTATGAAGAAACATAAAGCCCCATGCCCTTATGGCTTTCCCATTGAATTTTTCCAAGAATTTTGGGAGATTATTAAATTTGATCTTCTAGAGGTAGTCCAGGAATCATATCAGAACAAACAAATGCTCAAATCTTTGAATGCTACTTTCCTGGCTCTTATTCCCAAGATTGATGGGGCTAACAGTTTGGATTAGTTCAAACCTATTGCTTTATGTAATGTCACTTACAAAATTATCACCAAATTAATTGCTGAAAGGCTCAAGCCTTTTCTGGCCACTTTGATTTCCAAGGAACTAGGAGGCTTTGTTGGTGGCAGGAAGATTATTGATGGGGTGGTTATTGCTTCAGAGGCTATTCACTCTATGGCCACGTCTAAGGAAAAGGCTATGTTTATTAAGTTGGATTTATCAAAAGCTTATGACCGAGTTAGTTAGGAGTTCTTGGGTCAGGTTCTCCTCGCTTTCGGATTTGAAATAGAATGGGTTGATTGGATTCTTAGTTGTGTGACTTCCCCATCCTTTTTGGTTCTTATCAATGGAGAACCCACTGAGCTATTCTTGACTTCTCGGGAACTTTGACAGGGGGATCCTATCTCTCCATATCTCTTTATCATTATGGCAGAAGGCTTAGGCAGATTTATAAAATTTCAAGCAGAGCAGGGGCTTTTCCAAGGGTGGAAATGGCATAATAATATTCTAGCGTACACGCACCTCCAATTTGTGGATGATACTGGACTAATGGGCTTGGCTACTATTAATGAGGCAAGAAACTTTAGAATGATTTTAGATACTTATTTAAAGGCTTCTGGACAACAAATTAATGGAGCTAAATCATCTATTTATTTCTTTAATACTCCATAGTCGATCCAGCTCAGGATTGCTAGGATTCTCAGGTTTCAAATTGGTTCTCTTCCTTTGATCTATCTTGGAGTTCCCTTAACTTTGGGGACCCAGCTGAAAGAGTATTGGCAAGGTCTATTGGAAAAATTCCATAGCAGGGTGAGTCACTGGACTCACAGGTGGCTCTCTTTGATTGGGAGAGTTATCCTTCTCAAGACTGTGGTTCAGGCTCTTCCCATTTATAGGTGTCTAGTGCAAACTCCTCCCATTGGAATTATGAAAGAATTTGATGCTTTTTCATGACAATTCCTTTGGTCATGCAATCTACTTTCTTCTAAATGGAGCTTAGTCAACTGGGACATTGTTTGCTTGCCTAAGTTTGTTGGGGTCTAGGCCTTAAATGTATGGCTCTTGGCATCAAGGCTCTTGCTGCTAAGTTATACTGGAGGTGGTGCAAGAACTAGGATCGAGATTGGGCTAAGATTCTTGCCCAAAAGTATTTTTCGGGAGTGGAATATTAGGATATTATGAGGCTAGCTCTTGATGGAAAAGGTTCTTTTATTTGGGATACTCTTAAAAGGGGAGCTTCTCTTATCAGGGAAGGCCTTTTCTAGATATGAGGGATCAAGTGTGTTATTTTGGCAAGACTCTTGGGATGGCCATCCTCCCATTCTCTCTAGCTAACTCCATCTCCAGCCTCTGTGTCAGATTTTTTCTGCTATAGGATGGACCAAGGTTGCTCACTTCAAGACTATTAAGCAGTGTGGATTGATAGATGTGGCTGGTTGGAAGGATCCACATGAATGGCCTCTAGGGGGTTCCTCGAAGATTTGGGTTGAGCTAGCTAATCTTCTCTCTATCAAGTTGTGCAGTTCCTCTAAGGACAAAGACATCCTTGCTTGGGGTCCTTGTCCTAAAGGCAAGTTCAGTGTGGCTCAAGGATATGTTTGGTTGGATAATCAATGCCATGGAATTCATGAAGTTACCTGGTGGAAGAAGGCTTGGAATAAATTCTCTTGGCCGAAATGTAATTTTTTTCTATGGTTGGTTGTTCAAAAGAAATGTCTTACTTGGGATAATCTTCAGAGAAGAGGGTTTTAGGGTCCTTTCTGTCCCCTCTGCATGCTGAATGGATAGAATGTGTCTCATTTATTTTTCTTATGTCCTCTCTCTAGAGAAATCTGGCATAAGTGGTGGGAGGCGTGGTGTTATGGGTGCATTCATGTTGAATCTCTTATTGAATTTTGGGACAGCCTTGGCAGACCCCCGACGAAAACTACGTTCCTCTAGGTGACTTGGAATGTTGGACCTACCTTTATTCTTTGGAATCTTTGGCTGGAGCGTAATCGTAGGATTTTTTGTAACTCCAGTTTGGGAGTCACTAAAATATGGCAACTGATTTTAAGAAGACTTCAGGAAACTATCTATGCTAAGTGTGATATGACATAACTTGTGGATCCTGGTGACTTCAGTATAGTCAAGAATTTGGGATTGATGGACAAAGGATTGGGATGCACAAACAGCAAGAGACCTCAGTCACTCAAGAGAAAGGTTTGTAGGGTGGGGAGATGGAGACCTCCACCGATAGATATCCTTAAAATTAACACAGATGGTTCTTCCCGTGGGAACCCTGGACAGGCTGGTGTGGGGGGGATTGGGAGAGATTTTGATGGCAATGTTGCTTTCATGTTCTTTGTTCACAAAGGAGTTCAATCCAATAACGTGATGGAGGCCTTGGCCATTAAAGTGGCTATGGAGTGGGGATGCTCTCTTGGTTGGAGGAAATTGGTGTGTGAGTCAGATTCTCAGATTGTAGTGGATATGATAAATAACTAGAGTGTGGATGACTCTAACTGGAAAATTGCATCTATTGTTAGAGAGATTCTTCACTTGAGTAGATTTTTGGATTGGATCTCCTTTTGTCATATTCCTAGGGAATGGAATGGAGTGGCTGATGTCTTGGCGAAATGGGCTTCGGGGAAAGGAGCTGGTTGGGATATTTCAGAAAGGGATAATCTTCCTACTGATTATATTGGGACTTTTGAACAATTAGTGGAAAAGGATAGAATTTAATTGTTTTGGGTTTGTGTGTCGGTGGTCTGGGCCTGAGGCCTTCTGTAATTTGGCTTTGATTGAATAAAATTTTACCCCTTTCTCCAAAACTATTATAATAATAATTATAAATTATATTATATTATATATATATATAATATTTTATATAAATAATTAAATTAACATCATGATTTTGACATGCTCAAGCTTAAAAGTTAAACAAGTATAGATATTTTGAATAACTATATCTAAAGAAATGTCGATTGATATCCACTACAAAAAATATATAATTTAATTTACTATATCTAAAATTATTTATATTCCCTTTATCTCCATTTATTTAGTTTTTTACGGATATTTTATGTGGTATTTATTAAATTATTTTTAAAAGTATATTCTCTTTATAATAAGATTTAAATTTTTGACATGTAGATGATTGTCAAATTTAACCTAGAAGAATAAAAGTTAACATTAACACGGTCACACCATCCCATTTCCCCATTCTGCCATTGTAGAATGCCTATCGGCATTAATAATAATAATTAATAACAATTTCTTTAACAATATTTATTTCAACATTTTTCTCTAGATTAATTAATATGCTATATTTATTTCAACATTTTTCTCTATATTAATTAATATGCTATGTAAATTCTTTTCAATGACTGCGCTTCTATTTCAGGCCAAATTTTATAAGATTGAAGATAAAGTTTATTCCTACCCAAAATCGGGACACATGTACTTGAAGATTGTACCTAAAATCCCGACCGTTGTACAAAAGAAAGATTGACGACTCGAGATGAATTTCGGGCCAATTTGAAGAATATTTTCCCATATACCTAGATTCATCCAGAATCGTGACATGTGTCCACTAATTGGAAGACTTGGTTAATATTATTAATAATTATGTTTATAAACAATTATCACAATTATAAATATATGTTAATAATTTGTAGATAATTAAACTATATTACATATTAATTTTGAAACTAAATAATAAATATGAATACAAATATAACATTTGTAATTATATTTTTAAATTTTAATTATTTTATTTAAATTAAACTATTGTCATTATAATTTATTATTAGTACTTGATGGTAGGCTTAGGCCTAAGAGCTAAATATTTCATTTTCAATATGATTCATTAATGTTAATATTTTTATTTTTTTAATGTAAGTACATTGGTTTATATTTTATATTGTAATAATGTATTTTTATAAATTATAATATATTTTTTGTCATTCAATTAAAAATAATATTACTTATATTGTATAATCATTTAAGATTTATTATTATTATAAAAATATTATTATTTTTATATTATAATTATTTATTATATAATAGAACATATAATACAATATAATTATAACCATATGATATATATGTAATAGAACATATATATCAATGATTATATTTATGAACAAATTTAAATTTAAATTAGCATCATTACAGAAAAAAATAATTAAATAACATTTTTATTAATTAAAATATTTTATATATTATAATAAATTTATTAAATTTAAATTAGATTTATATAAAAACTAAAGGCAAGTACTAATGGCACTTGTTTCATATCTTGCACCAATTTTATTTTATAAAATTTAATATATCTTCATTGAATTTTTCATATCATCTTTACAATAAAAAGTTTATGATAGAAAAGAAAATCATTTCTATAATAAAAAAGAAAATCTCTTTTATTTATATTATATTATAACTATTATAATAATTATTATAAATTATATTTTTATATATAAGTTTTTTTATATAAATAATTAAATTAACCCGAAATTGGGACACGTGTACTCCAAGATTCTACTTGAAATCTCAACCATCAACTAAAAGAAAGATTGACAGCTCGAGATGAATTTCGAGCCAATTTGGGGAATGTTTTCTCATGTGCCTAGATTCATCTGAAATTGCGACATGTGTCTGGTCATTGCAAAGCTCAATTAAGTGTCAAGCCTCGATTAATTTATTAATAATTATATTTAGTCTTTAAAAAAAATTATTACTTAATCCCAACTCAGCAATGTCGCGATTGTTAAGTAAAAGGCAGATCAATGCCAACGGAACGACCCAGAATGAATTTCATGTAAAATTTGGATCCGCTATCACTATTGTCAAGAAACATCTGGAATCGTGACACATGTCCTTGACAAGTGTCACGATTAACATGTGTCACAATTCCAGATGACTCTTGACAACAACGATAGCATTTCACAAATTGAGTCAAAAATCATACGATAATTAAGTTCAATTTTTATTAATTTATTTATTTAAAATGAAAAAATTTATTCAAATGCATATTAATGTAATAAATTTTTACTTTTTTATTATTATTGTTATGTACATTACTAAATTATTGAGTCTTGACTATTTATGTCATTTACATGTACATTGTACATACTATTAGTAAAGTACCTAAGACCATTAATTACTTAATAATTTTGTTTTAACTTTTAACTATTAACCTGTTGCCCCACTTTTCACCGTGTATCCATCTTGCAAAAAGTAGAAATTTTTATGTCTTAGTTTGGTCTAGGGTTGTCTGGGTCTAGTTTTTCCCCTTAGGTGAAAAGAGTCTTCATTGAATTTTACATCTTTTCCTTCTTCCACATTTTTATGGCCGAGTGGGTTTTTTTCCTCGATGTCATTAGTCTATGGGTAGCTTAGTACCTAATTCAATGGAGATACTTGCAATTCATAAAGCTATTCACAAAGCTGAACTTGTTCATAGCTTATAATGATTTTCTTGTGAAAGAATGAAGTTTGTGGCAAATTGAACATCGTCTTCTTCTCGGTGGTTTTTCAGCCCATGAAGGTGATTTCTTGCAAAGATTAACAAATGAGGCTTACCATTGAGGTAAGAAGATAATGAGTTGTTTTATGGAAAATTCACATTTTCATTACAATTTTATGCCTTGGGAAACGTTCGAGATTCATCATGATGCTCAGAATCATCCTTAGTAGAAAACCCAAAAATGACTTCTCCTCGGCAGGCTTTCAACCCATGAAGTTCATTTTTCACCAAGAGCAATTGTGAAGGAAAGAGGCAAAGAAGTGGGCCCCCCTATGACTTTTGTAGTCCTTTTGAGATTTTCTAAACCCAGAGTAAATGTTAACTCAAAAGGTAGAGTATAAATAAAGCCTGGGCGGAAAAATGAAAATTGCCTTCTCCTCGGTGGGTTTTCAACCCATGAGGGTGATTTTTTGTATTCACAAAGAAATCAACTTTTTAAGCAGATTGGGATCACTAATTACACACGAGGCATCTCAAGATGTTAATGGAAATAATCTATCCACTCTTGGAAAGGTATACTGGGTAGAATCCAGCTAAGCAAATATTTCCTTACAGAATACTCTGTTCTTAATTCTCTAAAATTGAAAGAAAAATGGAAAGAGAAATATGAAAAGAAGGAAAGTTATTGTTGGGCCAACAAAAATAGTGAAAAGACACTGAAATGTTCGTTAGAGGCTCCCACATTTACTGATTCAACGAATTTATCCTTTAATTTGTTAGTGTGGCACAGATCTTGAAGATTAACGGATGAATTAAGATTTCTATATAGAGGGAAACATAACAGCTTTTCAAACTGCCACTTTTTCCTGAACTGTTATGTTGTTAAATTGCACAATGTTTTCAAATTTCTTGTGCTTGTGAATTCAATCCTCTATGCCTCATCCAAATTCAAAGTTTCAATTTACTTCTTTCTCAAATAGAATGGCAACTAGATTTGCAAGATTTGATTGGCTTAATGGGATTAAGTCCACATTGTAGAACTTCATAGATACCTCACTCCGCTTTTATGATATGTAAGCTTTCCAAAGGAGGATGAGGTCGGAGCCAATTCATTCTATAATTGAGAAGCTCTAAGGAAGTGGGCTAGTAGAGGTAGCTGGGTTCCTAGTGATAGTCCAAGCTCCATAATTTATTATTGAATGCTTAAATCACTACAACCCAGATACCAAAAAAAATTTGTTGCCTGATCATACAGTTCTAATCTCCATTGATAGGAAATCTATGAAGAATTGCCTCCAAGTCCCAGAGTAGGAGGAGTTTTCTAAATTGACAGTAGGAGGAGCAATCTCTGAGTACTCCTTAAACAAGATGGTGTGGAGGAAAGAAATTATGCAATCCTAGTTTCAAAAGTCATGGGGCGCCAAGATTAAGGTTCCTAAAACTCTATATCTGGCACTGATCTCAAGCCTGAGATTGTAGACATTCTAGTTCTCCTGCACAGATTGAAAGGTGAGGTATTGATCGAGAGGATATTTTCATCAAAAATTGAGTATCTCTCGATCGCCCATAATTAGCACCATGTCAAAGTTCTCATGATTTTGAATCTGACGCAACTCGAATGGGCGAAAAAGGAGTCTGTATGCTCGAGTTATGGCAAGTCAAAGTTGGGCCAAACCTTAGACTAAAGGCCGTCAGAAAGGCAAAATTTGGAACTCTCCAAAATTGGTCGAGGTTGACACCAATTCGAAGGTCTCTTCGAGAGGTTTCCAAAAATGTTTGTTTCGTTGAAAACGGAGCCCAGACGCAAAAGTTATGCCCAGTCAAATTCATGGTCAAATAGGCATATCAGGGGTTGACCAAAAATAGGCATGAAATTTTGACCATCTCCAAATCAATTGAAAATGGCATCAAGTCAAAGGTCTCATTACCATGATTCCAACTCCGTTTGTTTTGTCGAAAATAGAGTTCATATGTAGGAGTTATGGGTGGTTAAAGTTGCCAGGTTGACCAGTGATGTGGCAGGTCTGTACAATGATGTTAGCATGGTGTTAGTAGGTGATGTGGTAGTTTATAATGATGACACATGTCATGACGTGGTAAAAAAAGGTGCCACATTTTTGTCAATGAAGCCCACGTGGCATGATGTCATCAGCGAGACACGTGTTAGGACAGTTTGTAGGTCCATGTGGTGATCTCAACAAAGTTGATGTGGCAGCAAGCCAACAAGCAATGGTCAGCAGGGGTCGAACCCCTAACCACAAGCCACCTAAAATAGTGGGTGGCTATTACGCCATCGATGGCCTTTAACACCTATTAGCGCCATTTTCTATTTAAGTTTAAATGCTGCGAATTATGGAGAAAAGACTGCCCATGGGGTTTGAACCCGCGACCAGTGGTCCTTCCAAAAACTTACCGGCCATTGCACTATTTGTGCATTTTATTACATATGCGACAAAGGTTATTTTTAAGTTATAACCACTTGTCGAAACCTTTATTAAATAAGGTTTTTGTTATTTAGTTAAGATTTTAACCTCCAAAAATATTGAAAGGCCAAAAACAAAAAAATGGCCAAGGGATATTTCGAAGTGGTAATTTATTAATAGGCCTATATTTAAATTATTTGGTTAAAGCCTATTTTAGGCAAATTTTTATGTATAAAAGAGAGGGGAGATTTTTGTTTAGGGCCCATTTCGAAGAAGAGATTTTTGGAGGAGCCATTTCAAGGGCACTCTAGATGCATTTTGTATCAGATTGAAATGATGCCAAGCGGATTATGAGAGTTTCTCTAGTCAGGAAGAATTTTGTAGGAGGAATGAAGGAGATGGGATGTAATGATGTTCTGTGTGTGTAGTCAACCCTTTTCAGGTGAAGTCTTCCTTGCTCTTCAATAACCAATATTGTGCCCTGAGAGCTTGTACGCAAGATGGTTCGAGTTAGGATTTATTAATGACTTTGCAGATGGACTAAAATATGTTATAAATCAACTTTTAAGAGCATCAATTATACATTGGTCACTCGGTTGAGCTATACCTAGAGATGTAGTCTGCTTAGTCGGATGAACTCTGAAATCAACTCAATTTTCTCTCTCTCTCATCTCTCTTTTTTCTTGTGCTTATATGTGCTATTATTTTCAATTAACTATCATTTAAGTTCTTTATTCCACATGGAACTAAATTGAAGCGGTTAATTATGGTGGCATAGAGTTCGATGTTTGAATGCATTGCACTAGCACATTGGGTTTCAAAATACTCTCTTTCTCTATATCTAAAGAAATCATTCTCTCTTTCTATTGTTCATGTCATTCTTAATGTTTGACGTCTTTTCAATTAAAAAATTAGACATTGAGTATCTGTACACTTTGATGCAATTTTCACTAGTATATAATTTCCTAGATCGTAATCAAATTAGGTATAGGATCTCAATTTTGTTGAACAGTATTTATTTCTGGTACAAATAATGTATTCAGATACACAGTATATTGATTGGGCCCATGAGGTAAGTGAGCATCTGTCCAGAGCTCTTAGTGCCGCAAAGTTTTACAACACCTTTTATATGTTGTCCTTTCTGATTTATATGTTGGCCTCTCTACAATTGTGCCTAGGCCTTCCAAGAATAGAGAACTTTCCTGATGATGTTAAAAGTTATGAGTTCTATCCATGTTTGCAATTGTAGAATAGTTATGCGAAATATGTCAAGGTTAATGACGTGTTTACAATGAGAATTTGCAGGGAACTCCAAGGATGCCCGGAGAAGAGGTTCAGCCCAGAGGTAATGGCGGCTATTAGTCAATTTGGGAACTATTTTATCCAATTCTCATCCTTCTCATATTTGTGTCTTGTAGCTTTCAATGGATTCCCCTTGAAGCTACCCAGGTACCCGAATGACATGACTGTGCTGATAGAGATCGTGAGGCAAGTGGTGCAAGTGAATTTGCTAAGTGGAAGCTTGAAGAAGAAAGGGTATGAATTCCCTATGAAAGTTGGAGCTTATAGTTGTGAGTCCCACTCTGATGCAAAGAATTTTCTCAAGTTGTTGGAGATGAAATACAAATTGGAGGCATATGAGGTCATGATATGTATGTTTAACCAGAATGGATATGTGAGGGATGTGTTGTAGATTGGAAATGTGATCAAACACATTACCACTATTGAAGACTATTGGGTGGACTGTAAGGATGAACTTGAAAGTAGAGATTGTACTTTTTCCAGGCTCATGGTGGAGCAGATTAAAACATATGGTATCAACTTCAATGTGGAAGGATTGGAGGACGATGAAAAAAATATGTATAGTAATACCTATTTAACTAAGTTAAGGGGCATTCCTATCAGTTCAGAGCCTTGTGAAGATGTTGAGGAGGATTTAGATATTATGATGGCTAGGATCATCAAGAGAACTGGGAAGTGGGTCGAATGGATGACTAAGAGAAGTTGGAGTAAAGGTGCAGCCACTCAAGCCTCTCTAGCAGTTGCAACACCTTCTTCCTCCCAAAGTGCTACACCAAGTGTAATAATAGCTACAACTCAAGGTCTAGCTCAACCTTCAATCAACCTCTAGACAAGAACATTCCCATAGACAAGACTTGTCATGATGGCTCCCTCCTAGTCATTGGAACCCAAACTAGTGCCGAAGAAAGAAGATAGAGGAGCCAAAGGATAGTGCTACTGCCCTAGTTCCATCCCCCCATGTCACACTAGTTCCTTCTCCTCATGTTTCTTTAGTTCCTTCTCCCCATGCTACTCCAATTCCATCTCCTCATCATAGCCCCGACCTGCCAACAAGTGCTACACTTCTACAACCAAGTGGCTCTACAATACATATAGTAGATTTGGGAGATGGGAAGAGCAATAGTAGTGAGTCTACTAAGTCTGATGAGGCAATGAAGAAAAATCTAGAAATAGATAAAGGCCAGAGCTCTTCTAAGGTCATCTCTCAAGATCTGAAGAATCCCTTCTCTTTGAATGTTGTGACAATAACTTTAGCTAAGAAGAAGATGTTTAGTATAGAATCACTTGGGATGGCCTCCAAAGTGATAGGTATTGATTCTTGGTTGAAGGACACTTTGGAAAGAAAGAGGAAAAGAAAAGATGAAAGCACTTCTACCAAAGACATTGTATCCCTTATAGTTTGTTTTGGATCTACATTGACCCACGTAAAGAAGCAAATAACCTTGTCTATACTTGGGCAAGATCCAGAAATAGGGCACCGAACAATGGAGATAGCCAAGCCCAACAAAGGAGGAAGGATTGAAGACATGACTATTGATGACTTTACTCTGCACTCAATGGACCTTGGAGAGGCTAGGCATGATACCAAAGTTGGTTTGTGGAAGTCAACCAACGAGGTGATTGAGGGACAATTAGAAGTTTGAAGTTGTCAAAGACCAGAATAAAGTTTGAGATTGAAGAATTGAATAGGTTTATCAGGCAATTGGTTACTCCACTGGCAGCTATCTCTGGTGTATTAGTAACCAAAAATCCAATTGCTGCTGAGGTTCAGGCCCTCATCTCTCAACTTCAGGAAGATAGGCATTTTGGCCAGATTGGTAAGGAATGGATTGAGAAGCTCAAATCATAAGGAGCTGCTATTATAGAATAGATTGGTAATGTTATCCTAAGGTTGGAAATGAAGAAGGATAACATCTTATCAAATAGCAATACTCTAGCCGAAGAAAGGACAAAGTGTGATGATTGTGTCTCCCTTCTAAAGATGATCATTTAGATGAAAGAAAAAGGAGCTATTGAACCAAAAATCTTGCCAAAATGAGATGAATCTCTGTTCGAGTGGCTTTAGAGCATGCAATTCAAGACAGAGGTGATCTTGTTAGTAAAGAAAGGGCTTAAAGAAACAGAGGATAAAGTGAAGACAACCCAAGACAGAGGATTCGAGCTCATGAAGGGGTTACATACAGATTCACAAACTAGTGGCCAAGTAAAAGCACTCATCGAGATAAATGTCATGAAGGAGAACTCCAAATTTTTGGATAGTTTGTCTGGTGTATCTTCCTATAGTCAAAACAGGGTTGTTGAACTCTAGACACTCAACGAATGCATACACGTGGCCACAGAGGAGCTACCAAATCAACTAAATGTTGTGAAGGAGTTGGTCAAAGAACATTCCAAATGGCTTTTGAGATACACCAATATACATGTGCCAAGGCATAAAGAACTCATCCCAACCATAGTTGTTGCTAAGGCCTATAGAGAAAAAGTAGAAAAGGGGAAGAAGTCGAAGTGATTCACATCTTGCCTCCTTTTTGTTTTCTTATGTAATTATTGTAATATGACAAATTAGTGTCTTTCCATTTGTCATTTTTGAGAAGATGAATCGATTGAACTTCCATTGTAACGGTCATCTCAAAATCATATATGTATGAGATTGAAAGATTAATAAAAGGTCAGCAAATTTTTGGTGTGAAATACTTGATGTTGTAGAGACAATTAATGGTATTTTTGTATCAATTATTTTCTATTCCATTGTTGTTAATTATAGTTTTATGCTTTCTCTTTTGTCTGATTAAAGCAAAGGAAGAACAAAGTTTCGTTTCTCTATTTCAAAGCAGCGAACAAAATGTGATAAGTAGTGTTATTGTATGTTCAAAGATAGATCTTTAAAATATTTTTCCTATTAAGCTAACTGTAGTGCAGATTAAAATTAACTAAGTTCAGTATTGATAAACATACTTTTAAGCTTTATGAGTTCATAAGATGTGTGAGTTCATAAACATAATCAATTCTTCATAAATCTTTTTGCCTGAGTTGGATTCTCTTTAGGTTTGGCTTGGTTTACCTCTTCTATTCTCGAGTTAAGAACATACCCCCATTTAGTTTTAGAAACAAAACACAATTCATTGCAAATCTACCACAGGGAGTTGTACCTATCAATTCAGAGAAAAGCCAATCTACTCATAAATGGCTTTTCAACTGTTTGTAATCAGATATTGTTCCTAATTTGGGCATTCAAGAGTCATAATCAAAGAAGAACAAATCTATTTACCAACATAATCCTCTATGTTTTTAGAGTATGAAGTTGAAAGTTCTCCAAGTTGAGTCTGATACAATAGGGTTTTCAAATTTCAAATTTTCAAAGACTGGAAGAATTCCATTTTGTGTTCTAAAGACTAAAAGTGTGAAACTTGAGTATCAAGCGACAACACCAATTATCCAATCTCAATTCTGGGTATTTATTTTTTATTTTTTTAAAATTCATTGCAATTTGCAGCAATAGAAATCTTGCTTTTAATTTTCTTAGGTTTACACTTTACAATTATTTTAAATAGGGCTTGAAGAAGAATTTTGTGTAATAACCAGTACCAGGCATGGGAAAAACAAATTCAAAAACCTTCCATATGAGTGCAAGTATAAACGAAAAGAAACACATTATAGAACTCAAGCAAGTGCTACAAACCCCGAGATTCACCGATAAATGTCATGATATTTTTTATCCTATTATCCATGGAGATTTTGGAATCATGGGAATTATACATTCATTATTTAATAAGTGGAAAGATCCACTAAAGGGGAAAAATTATTAGAAATATAACAACAATATTCATGAACATACAAATAAACTAGCTGCTCTGGTTACTAGATTAGCAAACCTCACTATACCTAAAATATTCCCTTGCCCTGAATTTGTAATGCTATGCGCTCAAAATTATGATGAAAATAGAAAAGCAATTGTAAACCAAAACACTCAAGAAGAAATTTTATCCATAACTGAGAGTGAATTTTTCACTCTGTTAGACCTAGGGCTAGGGTTTAAACCAGAAATGTTTAACGAGCACATTGACTAGGATAAACTAGCACAGGCTTATGACAAACTGGAAAGAGTTTTTCAAGATTCATTTATTAAGGGTTTAATAAACTCAGAGTCCTCTACTAGTGTTACACTGGACATAGACCATAAGCCTCCTTATCAGTGTGACATTTTTGTGCCATGGGTTCAGAATACTATTTCTTTGTTATCATTTTTTCTAGGATTGGACAGTAACAAGGAAGTGTGGGCCAATGTTTTTGAAATGATTTATAATATCCATTATCGAGGTTAGTTAGTTGAGAAGGTAGATGTAAGATATAATCTTGTTTAGCACATTGTTGAATCTATGCAACAAAAATTACTAATGATTAAACAAAGTACAACTACAGGCAAGACAAAGACATTTAGGTTCACAAGTTACTTGTGCTACCTTCTTTTAGCAAAGCATTGCCCAATATTTGAGATGGAGAACAACAAGCTTGATATTGAGGTTTATAAGTTTGATGAGAAAACCCAGAAGAAATCAGAGACTCCAAGTCTTGTATATGAGTGGACACATAAGATGAGGATGACTACTACAAATAAAAACTACAACCATTTTCTAGACTTCTTTTTGGCACATATTTACCAAAAAATCATAAGCACTTTGATGCCTAGATTGCCTATCTCTTGTAAGGATTACATTCAACTGGGAAGTCAAATTCAATTGGTTGACTGATTCCTCATGGAAGAGTACACTATCTTAAGGTTTTACGGTTCAGCAGTTGAACCCTGCAAACTTCCATTGCATGTTATAGAAAGGGTTTTTACACTAGAATATGTACGACAGATGGAGAGCGTAGATGAATTTTTCAGTGGACAACAAAAGAAAACAATATTTCCTTCCTTGCCTTTTGCAATTGGAGGCCTCACATTTGAGAGAAAGGCTTTCAAAGTGGCAAATGAATTGGTAACTTTTTTTGGCTTTGATTTTGTCAATCACTAGAATTATGATCCACTGAACATAATAAAAACAAGACTTATTGCCAATGGGAACTCTACGAGAAAACATCAACATCAGGAGATGCCATTGATAGAAAAGTTTAAAAACAAGGATTCATGGGATGAGGTTAAGAAAGAGATGGAGAAAATGCAATAGAGAATAATATTTCAATGCAAGAATTGTCATCCCAAATTATGACATTGCACATATCAGAGTCACACAAATCAGAGCCTCTAACATACTTAAATTTCTATGAGAAAGCATCTGAACCTTCTAAGAGGTCTATCTTCTTTGTGGTGTCAAACCAAGATGACTCATTTTTGGAAAATGAGGTAAAATTTGGGTAAACTAAGGACATCATCAAGTTTTGAGGAAATTAAGGAGGATGAACTTTTCAGTGATTATTGGAATAAAGAGCATCCAATTGTACAATATGATTTTGGCAATGATAGTGATAATCAAAGACAGAAGGACCTCAAGTCTGATGCTGACATTCAAGGTATTTAGGATTCTAGGTCAACCAAGGGTAGAGATATTGTTAAACTTCAAATGAGTAATTATATTAAACAAATGTATAGTAAAGGGGCAACTATGATACAAAAAATGAGTTATGCAGGTATAGGGCCCATTAGTGCAAGTGGTGAAGGGATTTGGAATCCAATTTTAGTACCAAACCCACCCAAAAGAGGATGTAAACCAATCATTGGACTCTTTGAGGTTGAAGATGATTCATTTAGAAAGGGAAAAAAATATTATACTTCTACTTCTGAAGGTCATCCCAACACATTATTTGTTAAATCTTCAAATCCAGTTGTAGTTGATCCCACTGGCACTAGCATGGATGAACCTTGAGCAAAAAAGCAAAAAGTTATGACAATTACACTGCCATCACTGTTAGCGATTACTTCACCAATGTATGCACTAGTAGCTTTTGTACAAAACCCAAAAAATAGTCTTAAAATACCAGGATTTGGAATGGGCCGTCTTCAGTCTGTTGGCAATCCTCAAAATACAATTGTAGGTGGAGTAAGTTTAAATAGAGTTGGAGGAGCATACAACGATACAACTGATAATTCACCTTTCAAACACTTAATTGTGTCAGCAAACCTAGATTTTAATTTGAACGAGTTAGCATCACAGTTTGAACAGACAAGCAAAAGATATAGGCAAATTATGAAGACTTTGAAAAGTGATGTAGTTGTTGAATGTCAGGGATCTACTAACAGAATATTTCCAACATATGATCCAAACAATGAAATGATGAACTTCATGGCTGTTATGCCCCTAGGTAGAGATAATAATCCATCAGAAAATGTAATAAATCGTAATGGTATACAAGTTACCAATCTTCAAATGGATTTATCAAAAGTGAAAATATTAACAAAATCAATATATCAAAAGAGAGCAACAAAATGATTTACTCTACACTTTTGAAAGCGGAGAGGGAAAACAAAAGGCTTACAAAACAAATAGAAAATTTACAGGTAGACCTTGATAAGGTGAAGGCCAAGGAGAAAGCAACAGACAATAGGTTAAAAGAATTGCAAAATAGGATAAATAATTCTTCTCCTATAGAGGCAATTGTCTAGCAAAAAAAGATGAATGAACAAGTGCAAAATTTGACTAAAGAATTGGCTGAGTGCCAAAAAAGACTTCAGCATGAAAAAGCCTCTACTACACAACTATTCAAGTCTGTAGAGAGTAGTGCATAGGTCAACAATAAATTGAAAACTGACTTGGACTCTGCTGTCAAGGAAAATAATAATTTGAAGATTGAATTGGAGAATGAAAAGAAAAAAGAGGAGTCTAAGGCAAGGATGATTTATAATTTGCAAAAGGAATTGGGGAATGAGAAGAAAAAAGAGGATTCTAGTGCAAACACAATCCACAATTTGAATAAGCAATTAGAGAATATGAAGAAAAAAAGAGGAGTCAACTGCAAAAATAATCTTTGATTTGAAGAAGGAATTAGAGAATACGAAGAAAACGGAGTCTAGCACTATTGCAAGCACTAACACAATCCACCATATGAGGAGGGTATTGGAGAATACAAAGAAAAAAGAGGAGTCAGCTGCAAAGAAAATTCTCGATTTGAGAAAGGAATTGGAGAACGTGAAGAAAGAGGAGTCTACTCAAAGACTCCATGATTTGAAGAAGGAATTGGACAATGCGAAGAAAAAGAAGGAGTCCATTGCAAAGACAATCCATGATTTGAAAAAGGAACTCAAGGATGAGAAGAAAAAAGAGGTAACTACTACAAATAGAATCCAAGATTTGAATAAGAAATTGGAGGATGAGAGGAAGAGAGCAACTAATTGGCAAGGACAACTAGAGGAAATACAGAAAAAGAGTGAAAAATAGATGTTTGAAATGAAGAAAAAGATGGAGAATGTAATTGCACAAAATAGAATGACCTCTTTCGAAGACCATCATGTGAAGGATACTATAATAAACATGGTTAAGCTTATCAAACAAGAAAATTGGGACAAAATAATGAAGAACAGTGATAGTTTGTTTGAACGGCTTGGTTTAAATAGCAATCTCAAACTTGTCTTTGAAAATGTAAAAAATGATGTTCAAGGTAAAAGATGAATCTTCACCAATTCCTTAAAAAATCTTGCTAACCAAATTTTGAATAAAGTATGGAGATCTAGTGATAGGGATTTGGCAAACCATGAAATAAACAATCGTTTGGATGCCTCTGTAATGATCATTGATGTTTGTCACAATTGTGAAAAAGTAATGGAAATAGATGAAGGTCTCAAATTTGCTTCCAAAGACTTGATGAAGATGAATCACATCATACTAAACTTGCTAAATGTTGGATTACCAAATCCAGCTAACTTAGATGGTAGATTCATTGGAAAAGAAGATTACATGAAAAAGTTGCAGGACAACATGAATTTTGATTTAGGAAACTTGCCTGAGGAAACCACTCTAGAAAGAATTGCAAGTTGCATCAAGCCACTATCAATAATGAATGAAGTTATAGATAAATTCCTTGATTCATGTGAAACTATCTCTCTGAAGTATTCATTGTTGACGAGGTTACAACTATTTAGCTACAATCTCAAACAAATGGAGCTTCCAAATGATGCAGAATGGAGCTCCCTAAAGAAATTCATTGAAGCTAGGTCATCTTCTCAAACTATTATTATTGTTGTCAGTGGCAGTCATAGATGATAGCACTAAGAAGTAACAACTTAGTAAGTGATAGTACTATAATCGTTTTGTCACTTGTTGCTCTTTAATTTCAATTTTTGGATTTAATTTCAACTTTGTTTAATGTTAATTATTATAGGAATCAAGAACCAGCATATCAGGATAGTTGGGCAGCTAGGCACTGGCATACTATTACTACATAGAGCATATGGAAAAAATTTCCCTACCACTTGAAAAAATTGTACAATTGACAATGTGGCAAATTGGCAATGTGATTGTATACACATACATAATGTATTATGTAGTAATAATCTGATTATATATACAATTACAAACTGACCTATAGCTATTGTTACTCCCTTGTATCTGCAAAAGGGAATTCAAGGTCATTTCAATTTGACATCAAGTTATTTGCAAAGGGTTGTAATTGTTTGTAATTGTTAAATGTATTATGTTATAGGTTGATTTATAATTATAAATTATAATACAATTTTTTTAAATACAGCTTATTATATTAAATACATTATGTTACAATTTCTTAAAGAAACTAGAATCTATGAAAATCTCAACATGCAAGTTTGTAACATCAACATGTTCAAAAAAAAAAAGCATCTATAAAAGGACAGTGAATGAAGGCTATAAATTGACTTCTATAAACATAATTAATTAGTAGATAAAGTCTTAGATCAGAGCTACTACTACTAGCCTACTACTTGACTCACGCAGAAGTTAGAACTTGAGGTTGAGAAGCTGCTATAGATGCCAATCCACCTGAACCGGCTCAGCATCACTATCATCAGAATCCTCCTCATTTATTGCATTTAACATTTCATTGTTCATTGTGTTTTCTTCAGATTCACTATCAGCATCAATATGCATGCCAAAGTCAACATTATCTTCATTGCTTCCAATATCAGGACATGAACCACTACCATTGCCACTACCACCACCACTACCACTACCATTACCACTACCACTTGGGTCTAGAATGTTGGAAATCCCTCTTCTTTGACATTAGTTTCTCCAAATGCTAAGAGCCCTATCATAAGGGAAACTATCTACCTCATACCTAAAATCATAGAGCCTTAAACAATTATCCAAATTTTTGTCTAATTTGTTTCTAACCTTTGACTTCAGGAAGCCCAAAGTACTAAAAACTCTCTCATCCTCCACTGAACCCAATATCATTGTCAAACATAAATCAGGAAGCTTGAAATATTTCACTCTCACCAAGGTTTTTCCAAAGCTTTGTTACCGCTCCCTCTTCATTTGGGTTCTCCATAAAATCATATTGTTCCCTCATTATGTTTGCCAAAGAATATGATTGATCTCTCAGTCGAGATTCATCTAAAATCCCATTTATAGTTACTCCATTTATTACTTTAGGTTTGCAAAAATGTTGAATCAAAGTCATCATCCTTCTTCAAAAATTAGTCAAACAATTTAGAGACCAATATTTGTGGAAAAAAAATTGACATTGCTTCGAGTAGTTCCTCTAGGGGGAATCTGAATCTAATTTCTAATAAAAGATTGTAGCAAACTCACTTGACAGAATCAGGCACAATCTTTGATCTTCTTGAAGTCTTCACTTGTAACAAATGAAAGTACCTTCTCTAGTTCTAATTCAACTTTGCTTCTTGCTTCATTGGGGTTGGAGTTGGGGTTAACATAGGCATAGTATTGCATTGGTATGTCAAATCCATGTACCCTGGCATAAACCTCATCATTTGCACCAATATGTAAAAATTTCTTAGGAGTGTTCAAATCTGTGATTTCTATCCACTTTGCAAACTTTGATTCATCTAATCATAGTAATTGATACAGAGTATCCAGGCTATTACATGTCATTTTAAGCAGCTTATTATATTCTGCAATGTACATAGCTCTTTGTTGAACATTTTTTATAATATTTCTTATGTCCTATAGCATGGGGAGAATAGCTGCTAAAGTTAAGAGTATCTTAACATTAGATAGACTTGAATATAGCCAAGGGAATCTATCTCACATAGATTGAATTAGTCTAAGCAATGATGGATATTTAGAGATTACTCGATGTGCTGGTCCTTCCAAAGAGATCCATCTAGTATCATTGTCTTTAAGAAGCTTCCTCCCATCAATAAGTCCTTGAGCAAAGTGTTGAAATTCTCGGACTCATTTTGGACTTCGACAAAAGTATTGGTAAATCTCTTTGATTAGAGATTCCACTTTAATTACACAACCAAAATTGCTGACAATTCCAAAAGCTAGATTCATTTGATGGGCCATGCAATGAATGGGAATAACATAGGGTGACAAATCATTCTTGATCTTTTTGCAAAGACTGCCTTTATGACCTTGCATAATTGAAGCTCCATCCGCTCCAACACACACCAACTTTTTGGCAATCTCCATTTTATCCAAACCTCCTCATTCAATTAGAGTACTCTTTAATAAATCATATAAATTTTCAGTTGTTGCACTACAATTCAATTTAGCAACAAATAGTAGAAAGGGTTGATGACAAAGATTGTTTATAATAAAAACATGCATGCACACCCATGAAGTATTATCAATTGTTGTAACTTCATCTAGAGACAATGCAATGAAATTTGAGTGTTTTTTTTTGTCCTTCATATCTTCTTTTCCAACCTATGCAAGACATCTAGCCCATTCTCACTCGTTGTTTACTGACCAGTGACTATTTGGATAGTTTCGAAGTTTGAAAAAGTGCAATAAGGTAGTAATTAAAGGGTAGTCCATCATAGGACATCCTCTACTCAAAATATAAAAGACCACACTTAATTGAACTACTTTTCCCATATTTTGCACTTCCATTGCTTTTCCAATGAAATCTTTAATGGAGTCGTTTACTACAGAATGCTTCTCCCGTATTTGCTAGTGTAACTCGTATATTTCAGCATTCCTAATATGCAGATAGTTGTCCTTTGTTTTCCAAGTTAGCACAGATTTTTCAACTCCATCTATAGTTTCCTTTTTGTAAACTTTATCGACATGCTTTTCTATGGTACCAATTTTAAGCTACAACCTCTTCTCCTTCTTTGTTATATTTGTGCAAATCTTACATCTGCATTCTATAGGAGGCTCACCATCAATTGGATTGGCCACTGGTTCAATGAACCAGTGCTTTTCCACCCATTCTAACTAAAAATTCCTTTTGGACAGATCCCAGTGAGATCAATCTTTCTTTGTTTCCAATTTTCTTTTCCCCTTTTGTGCATGAACATGATTTATGGAATCACTTTTGGCTTTCTCACTCGACTGGTCTGGGACTGACTCCAACTCTATAATATCAGTTTCTGACTCCCTACTCAGGGGAAGTGCCTCCAAATCATGTTCAATTTTTTCCTTGACTAAGATATCAGGTTCACCAACTTGAACTTCAATATGGTCTGAGTGTCCAACTTGTAATGAATCTCCTTTTTCAATAAGCACTGGAGATCTAACTTGTGAATCTTGTAGGTTGCCAACATTTCCACGACCAAAATATTTTGTTATGCTTCTATGTTTTGGTAATGGTAGCCTCTCTTGGCTTTTAGGGATCCTACCAGAATCCCTATTACCCCTCTTGTTTGACATTGTAAACTAATAAAGGCTGCAAAAAATAAATCAACATAGTTGTTGAACAAAAGACTTGAATAGTGACAACTCAAAGACTGTGAATAGTGACAGTAGACTACTTAGACTACCTATAGAAATAATAATATGATTCATTCTCCAAAAAATGGTACTACTGCTACGGTACTACCCAATATAATTTGCAAACCTATAGGCTATCTTAGCTTGTGAGATGTCTAGTCACCAGTGGACACTGGATAGTAAAACTAAAAAATAACCAGTACTATTGTACCAGTATGGTAGTACCACTGTCGATAAAAAATAATTTAAAAATCACTTGCCTTTTATGAAAACCAAGGTCCACGAGTCAATGGGCAATGCACTCACCACTCTGAAACTTTGGCGGCAATAACAAATGCCAATCTCTAGACTAGAAAAGAGTGAATTATGTAGAATAATAATATCTTATAGTCCAATCTAGTTTGGAAAATTATGTGGGATTAATAAGCGGGAATTTCAAATGTAGGTGAAGCACACCTTCCTATGCAAGCCTACAATAGGAAACAGTTGGCTAAATGGGGTTGGTGGTCGACACATGTCAGGAAAATGGTAAGCAATGCCCAACCCAAGGGAAAATTATTTGGTTGTAGTAATGGCGAAATAATGTGGGCCAATAAGAAACAAACATGCAAAGGATGGCAAAATGTTTAAAATAAATGTATCCAAAATGTATATTGCATTGGCGATTGGACCAATATTTTGACCAATCATGTGATAACTAATGGATGACTACCACAAGCGTTGAACCCAAATCTGTTAAACATCTGGCGACGTGGTTGGCCTATGTTGCATGTGCTATTTTCCAAATGACGATCAACCCATGAGACGAGATTGCCAAAAGGTGAATATTCGCCACTAAAGTAATCTCTACAAAGAAGAAGCATGCAAAGGCTAAAGTGCAGTTAGCTGAGTATTATCCACACTATTGGAAGTAGAAGAAAGATTGTTAATGCAAATTGGTCGCTAGTGTGAAGAACCAGCATCTTCCAATTGAGTACCTCATGATAGAAGGAGAGGATGAGAAAGTATTCTTCGCTTCTCATTGTTGACCATGGCCCCACATCAAGGTATGCCTCAAGACCCTTTACAAAATTCAAATCCATATGGTAATCAATGGAAAAACCATAGTGTCCAAGGTCCTCCACAATATAGTCAACCTAATTAGAATAGTGCTTGGCAAAATAATCCACAATAGCCTTAGTACTTCCAACCTTCCTAACAAAACTAGCAAAACAACCAATGGCCTAACCAGAAAAATAACCAATGGCAAAATCAGTAGAACCAATGGCAATTACCAATAGAGAAATTGAGGCCATTCTAACCAAGATAGTGCAAATACATAGGAAGGATTGGAGTAGCAAGTTAACTGAAGCTATTTGGGCATACCAAACTACATGGAAGACAACAACTAGATTCACTCCATTAAAACTTGTGTATGGAAAGGCAACAATGTTGCCTATTGAATTTGAACATTGAACACTGTGCACTGCTTTGGAATTGAACATCAGTCTTCCTGCAACACAAGAAGAGAGACTTCTCCACTTGAACTCACTAGATGAAATGAGAAAGACAACTTTGGAAAGAACAAAGATCATTCAATAGCAGCAAAAGAAGTGACATGACCCACATATTAGTAATAAACAATTCCAAGTGGGAGATTGGGCTCTCCTATACGATTCTCATTTCAAGGAGAATCTAGGAAAGTTGTAGACTCAATGGCTAGGGCCTTATGACATTCAATATTTATTCGATAATGGAGCAATCCAGCTGACAACCATTGATCTTGTCTAGTTCAAATTGATTGTAAATGGCCATAGGTTGCACCTCTATCATAAACCACAGACTAAAGATGAGTTCCTACAACAGTTCCAACTAAATAATTTACCAGCTCCTATGGACATAGTTCCTACAGTAGAGGGTGCAAACCTTCTTCCTACAGCTGTACTATGACAAAACTTCAACGAGCATTCATAATAAAGCCTCATTTAATATGAGGTCCATTCTTTCATTCATTTTTCTTTTTCTTCATATCAACTCATCTCATTTATTTATCTATCATCCACTCACACTCCATGTTGCCCACAAATTCTATTTTTATTACTTTCAATAAAACATACCATCAACACCTTTTATGCAGTCACTAGACTTCACCACCTCATCAATTTGCATGTGGAAGTACACTCTAAATTTTTCAAGTACAACATTTTTACCCTTTATTCATTTTTAGCACATAGGTTTCGACATTTATATATAATACTACATTAAATGTATCGTATAAGCCTTAAGCCAGTTTCTCATTCGTATGCCAAAATTTTTAAGTGTGGACACTTGTCAAAATTTAGTGGGGGGCCGAGAAAGTGTATTAATTTCCAAATGTCATCTCCATGCTACCTTAGTCATGTCCACATTATAGGTTGTACTTTGGTAATAGTTTGATTTTAATTTTAAAATCTTTTTGTATCTCTCGTACCTTTTCATTACGATTTTGGGAAAGATCTGTTGTGTTTGACATGACTGAAAAGGACTATGATTTATTATGAGAACACTTCGAGTTAAACCTTGATGTACTTCATAATTGATTGCATCATTATTTTACATGCCAAAAATAACAAAGTCTTGTTAAGAGAATGTGGTATCGACATTTCTCAGAAAGATCAATTTGAAATTTTGAGAAGAGGGTATTTGCAAAAGTGTTAAGTGGTAAAACTTATTAGGGTGGTGAGAATAGAGAAATTTGAGGCTAGGAATTTTGAAGATGGGAGGAAAATTTTTGAGACATGAGTCAGTTGTTCATAGTATTCTACTTGTGGATGTGGAAGCAGTCCGACGATTTAATGCCTATGGATGGCTTGGCTACTTCCTGTAGTTAACAGAGCTCAATGAAGAAGTAGCAATGGAGTTTATGAGGATATTTGATGAAGGAGAAGCCATAGTATGTGGATTAATAATAATTTCTACTGAGGAGCAGATAGCAAAAGTCACAGGACTACTAGCTAATGGGGAGCATTATATGAATAAACATGATGCTAGGTTGTTGTGAGCCTAGTTCTCTTAGCCAGGTGACCCTCTACTGGAAATTAAAAAGAAAGGGTGTAAAAGACTCTCTCTTCTAGATCTGTATTCAGAATTGGCAACCCGTATCATTAGGAATTTGACCTATGAAGGCAGGTTTTCAAATTTGCATGCTCACCATTTTAAGTTGCTTAGTTGTGTAAGACATAACATTCAAGTTAATGTCCCCAATTTCATTTATAACATGTTGTATATTAGCACTGAAGAAACTCGAAAAGGAAATGCAAATTCTATTTCTCATCATGCCCTCATCAAAATTTTAGTTGAAAGGTCTCTTAGGGATTCCTCCCCTATATCATGGGTAGAATTTGTTAAATTTAGAACCTTGCAGCCTCAAGCCAACCTTGTTCTGCAAAATTTAGGGAATAAGGAAGAAATTGCAAAGCCTAGTCAGAATCTAGCTGAAATAGAAAAAGAACCAACATTACCCTCTCTTGATAAACTTGGTGAGCCTATTTCAGAGGGTGATATACCTAGCTATTCTAGAAACATAGGCAAGCATAAGGTTGGTAAAGAGAGCCCTAATCTTGAAAAGGAAGCTCAAAACCCTTTTGTTAAAGTGACAAAGAGAAAAAGGTCTATTCCTACAGCAACCACTCCTGAAGCACCTATCCCAGTAGTACCTAAACCAAAGTGGACCACAAAATAGTAGAAGTTAAAGAGGTTCCTGTGCATCGAAGCCCTTATATGTGAGGTCAAGTATCCCCAATTTCCATTGAAAACCTAAATGTTTCAATTTCAAAATCTCATATAGAATTAGTGGTTGAGAATATTCTAGATGACTCTCCTGTATGGTTGGAACCCCAAAATGAGGAAACAAATAAAAATGAGCCTGTCAATAAAATGCCATAGGGAAATCAGGAAATGTGTGAGTCGAACCTTGTTGTTGTCTCAAAAAAAGCCCCTAAAAATGATCAAGCTACTTTGCCACCAGTCCTTGTATATTCTAATGTTTCTATCATGCCTTATAGATCATCCTAGTATACCCATTACTTCCAACAAGTTGCTAAGGAACAAAATAAGAAATCTATGGCTCAAGAATTCCCTTCATCTACAATTCAATCTATATTATTTGGTGTATACAATCACTTCATTTTTCAAAAAGCCTTGTGGAGGCAAGAAAGAGACCAAATGCAGAAAGTAATATTTGACAAAGATAAGGAAATTGAGTCACTAAAAGAGAAACTTGAGAAATAGAAACAATGAATGAATAAGGCTTTACAGTTAGCTAACCAGGTAATGGCCTATAGGCCACCACCGAGGGTGTATTCCATTTGTCTAAAGGAGCAATTTCTACTATTTTAACTAATGATGACAATAAGGGATGTTGATTGTGAATTAAAAAATACTCAAGATTTCTACAATGTGCATCAGACTTTGCTTGAGGACAAGCATTTGAATAGTGAGGGGCAAATAATGAGGCATATTAATGTCTTAATTTTGATATAGTTTTCATAGTTTGGACTTACTCTTTGTGCTTTGTCAAAAACATTTCAAAACATTTGTGTAAATATCTTGTGAACTTATGCCAGAGACAACTAGAACTTACTAAACCTATGGGTAGTGTGTATGACATACTTTGCTTAATATTATACATAAAATGCAGTATTTCATATAAATATCTTAAGCTATGTTCTAATATCTGAATAAGAGTAGGAGTGTTATCTTGCATATATATTCTGGATGTTTCTAAATTTTAGAAAAATGAAGAGCGATGCAAAGGGTGGTGATTACTGCATTAAAGGAAGAGGATGATGGAGAGCGATCATTGCAAGGAAAGCGCAGTTCAGTTCCTATGGATAAGCCACACCTGCAAAGGAGTTACTATTCCAGAAAATCTAGGAGACACAACTTGCTATATTTCCTACAAGTTGTTATTTTATTGCTTAGTAATAAATGTACTATGCCATGGTTGATCTTCTGCCTTCTTTTCTGATGATGTTTGTTCAAGACTTTTATGTCATGTTTTTAATAAGTATCCGGATGGGGATCGTCTTAGTAAGCTAATGGGAATATAGACAATGTTGGTTTAAGATTCAAGAGTTACCCTTTTTCTGTTCTTCATGAATTATTTAGTTGATGTCAAAGAAGGACTTTAATGAAAGAGTGATTTTGGAATACTTGTTGTGTTCATAGTTATTTGAAACCAACAAAGGGGGCCCACTTAGGAGGTGGAATAGATTTAGGAAGAGCAGATTCATTCTTTGCAATTTCCTATTTTCAAGATAGATTTACTGTATTAGTCCTGTAGCATTATTACTGTGAAAGTTCCTACAACACTTGCAGAAAATGATCATGGTGGATGTTTTGAGTTGTTAACTAGTTTAGGTTCATTTTCCAAAGCTTTCTATAGCTATTTGTTGTTATCCCAAGTGTGTTTACTATTTTGTAACAGTAGTATAGATTCTTTTCATGCATTTTACTTTCCTACAACATAGGTGTTAAGACTCTTAAAGGAACTTAGTGCATATACCATGCTGACCCATTTCAAGTCCTACATCCCTAGGTTAACAATTCTAGTTTATTTCATGATGGAATAGGTAGTCTTTAGAATAGATATAGTATCCTTGAGAGACAATGGTGTGATTATCTTCATCCATTATGAAATCATACACTTGTTGTCAGCCCCTATTTCAAACAAGTCAAAAATTTAAAATATATATATATATATATTCACTATTTGGTTAGTAAAAAATATGAGTGTTTTGTAAAAACCATTTTCAAGATTTGTCACCATGTAGTGTTAGCCAAAGACACTCATTTTGATAGGTAAGTCAACATGTCTCTAATTTTTGCAAACTGTGGAAATCATCACAAATACCCAAGTCTAATTATTACATCCAACTTGATGATTAAGTCGATAGGCTTATTCCTGGAAGGACTGTAGTCAAGTTGTTCTAATTTTTTGGCATTGTCTTAAACTGTGAGTTTTCTTGCCAGCGTCGAAAGTATTGCGTGAGCAATCATTATCCAACATGGAGATGGTGATCATTGTAGGGCATGCTTTGTAGAGGATAATTTATACATATTTACTAAAATCCACATGAAGTTCAATGCACACAAAGATCTACCATGCCATATTAATGTCTTAATTTTGATATAGCTTTCATAGTTTGGACTTATTCTTTGTGCTTTGTCAAAAACATTTCCAAAATATTTGTGTAAATATCTTGTGAACTTATGCTAGCGACAACTAGAACTTACTAAACCTATGGGTAGTGTATATGACATACTTTGCTTAATATTATACATAGAATGCAATATTTCATACAAATATCTTAAGCTATGTTCTAATATCTGAATAAAAGTAGGAGTGTTATCTTGCATATATATACTAGATGTTTCTAACTTTTAGGAAAATGAAGAGTGATGCAAAGGGTGGTGATTACTGCATTAAAGGAAGAGGATGATGGAGAGCAATCATGGCAAGGAAAGCGCAGTTCAGTTCCTATGGATAAGCCACACCTGCAGAGGAGTTACTATTCCAAAAAATCTAGGAGACACAACTTGCTATATTTCCTCCAAGTTGTTATTTTGTTGCTTAGTAATAAATGTACTATGTCATGGTTGATCTTCTGCCTTCTTTTCTAACAATGCTTGTTCAAGACTTTTATGTCATGTTTTTAATAAGTATCCAATCCTCTATATAATGGATGGGGATCGTCTTAGTAAGCTAATGGGAATATAGACAATGTTGGTTTAAGATTCAGGAGTTACTCTTTTTTTGTTCTTCATGAATTATTCAGTTGATGTAATCAAAGAAGGATTTTAATGAAAGAGTGATTTTGGAATACTTGTTGTGTTCATCATTATTTGAAACCAGTGGAGGGGACCCACTTAGGAGGTGGAATAGATTTAGGAAGAGCAGATTCATTCTTTGCAATTTCCTATTTTCAAGATAGATTTACTGTATTAGTCTTGCAGTATTATTACTATGAAAGTTCCTAGAACACTTGTAGAAAATGATCGTGGTGGATGTTTTGAGTTGTTAACTAGTTTGGGTTCATTTTCCAAAGCTTTCTATAGTTATTTGTTGTTATCCCAAGTGTGTTTAATATTTTGTAACAGTAGTATAGATTATTTTCATGTATTTTACTTTCCTACAACATAGGTGTTAAGACTCTTAAAGGAACTTAGTGCATATACCATGCTGACCCATTTCAATTCCTACATCCCTGGATTAACAATTCTAGTGTATTTCATGATGGAATAGGTAGTGTTTAGAATAGAGATAGTATCCTTGAGAGAAAATGGTGTGATTATCTTCATCCATTATGAAATCGTACACTTGTTGTCAGCCCCTATTTTGAACTAGCCAAAAATTTTTAAAAATATATAAATTCACTATTTGGTTAGTAAAAAAATATGAGTGTTTTTTAAAAACCATTTTCAAGATTTGTCACCATGTAGTGTTAGTCAAAGACACTCATTTTGATAGGTCAGTCAACATGTCTCTAATTTTTGCAAACTGTGGAAATCATCGCAAATACCCAAGTCTAATTATTACATCCAACTTGATGATTAAGTCGATAGGCTTATTCTTGGAAGGACTGTAGTCGAGTTGATTTGATTTTTTGGCATTGTCTTACACTGTGAGTTTTCTTGCCAGCGTCGAAAGTATTGCACGAGCAATCATTATCCAACATGGAGATGGTGATCATTGTGGAACATGCTTTGTAGAGGATAATTTATACATATTTACTAAAATCCACATGATGTTCAATGCACACAAAGATCTACCATGGCATGAACTATAGTAGTTAGTTGGAGGATGGACCACCTTATTGATCTTCTTATACATTTTTTGATCATTTTGTTTATTACACATTTTTTCATTCAACTAGGACATGTGTTAATTAGAATCAAGTTGATTCTTAAATTATAGAAGATTATTAAATTGAATAGATTTATGCTCAAGTATGTTTTTTTGTAAACTAAAAACATTACCAGACAAGGTATATGGGTTTTGTTAGGTAATGATGCCTTGATATTACTATTTCGCTCATGTTTCAATTGAACATATGTATATGCTAAGCTTAAAGGCATTGAAACAAATTTTTATCTATTTCTCTAAAATCTAATTTCCAATCATTTATTTTTTCTATTACACACCTAAGCTTTTGAAGCAAGCATTTATCTTCATTTTCTCTAAGAAACAAAGTTCAATATTTTCTAGTCGACTTTTCTAAAAAGACGAGGAAGGCAACTACATAAAAGTGGATGGTTGAATCACCTAAAAATAAATAGCATGTTCACTTGCAGCCTATGCAGACCTATATGTAGTGATGTGTTATGCTCTAGTTACTTGAATCCCCTTATAGAAAGAGTAAAGTAGACCTATACATTAATTTAATGACATCTCATTACAAATACAAATGACATTATAAATACTGGACTTTATTCTCCAAATGCAACAAATAATACATTGTAGAAATTATTAAAATGTGGTCATGTGCAATAAGAGATGTAATGAACCTTGTAAAAACTTGGTTTTTTAATTCTAAAAACTATTTGATATTTATTTGATCGATTTTTCTACTACCTTTTATTAACAAAACAATATTTTATATTACATGATTATTGTAACGAATCACTTTCTTCAGATAGATTCCAAATAGCGTAATCTAATTTATATCTCCGTATGAATAATATTAAACGTCTTTCAAAATTTCAATCTATCCAATTAATTTACACTTGTATTGGACTTTTTCCAATAATTAGATTTATAATTAGTTAGCATTATGCTCATAAACCATTTTAGTGACATTTCTTATGTTTCAATAATTTCAAGTGATAACAACATGAATAGATAAATAAACCAAAACTTTAAACTTAGTCAAATGTTTCTTTTAATAGATTTCAAAACACTAACGCACTTAACAACCAAACCCTGCTCTCTACCATTATATGTGTTCATGTTATACATCATTAATGTAAAACAACTTGTCTAATAGTATAGATTTTGATAATAATCCCTTTTTTTCTCCACATCTTTATTCAAAATGATGAGTAACGAAAGTCACTTTAAAAAATAAATGAAATCCTGGAGCTTCCTCTGCAGTTAAACCTAATTTGTGCAAACCTTAATGTTTTAATGTTTATGCAGATTAATTCAAAAACATAAATATGTTGCATGTTATTCAACCACCAAATTTATAAATATTGATCATTATGTGTTTTCTTTTGCAATTTAGAAAGCTCTTTCGACTGTGAGATATTTCTTTACTCTTGGTATGTAAGGCATGTATTATTGAATAACCTTATTGTTAGGATTTGAGATTACATGATGAGGCAAGAGATTTCATTTACATAAATCGATGCACTTGATAAAAAAAAAAGTTACAATATTGCATGTTAGAGTAATTAGATATTTTTCTAATTAGCTTTAGTTTACTTAAGCTAAACTTTAGGCATCTAATAACTAATTCTTTTATTAATTATGATCATGCAACCTAGGTTTTACCTTTTAGGGTTTTGATGTCCTTTATAAGGATTGATCTCTTTGTAATTATCATTCATTCACTTTTTATTAATAACAATTTATCTTTTTGCTCATCAAGAATGTCTCCTCTATGGATATGTGAATTCCAGCCTCCATAGCTTTTCCTTCTCTCTTTTTGTGACAGGTGTTTGCATGTAGGTGATTCTTGGAAGATGTGGGGTTGATCTTTCATGAACTTCAACATTGTGTTAGAGCTCCAGATCTCCATGCCCCTATTTTGTTCGTGAGAGGTTTGATTTGGTTTTCATATCTATATTTTTTCTTTTGAGAGTTTTAGTTTTCAGATGTATTTTATATTGGATATGGGGAGGACCTTCATTTTGGGTTGCTTTGAGCCCAAACAAACATCACCATTGAGCTCAAAATGCCCAAAAACCCCCATTTTCATATAAAATATATTTAGTTTGGAAATAGTTGAAATCTAAGGCAAAAATAATTCACATATGAGGTGGTGATATTTTTTTAATTTTTGGATTTGATTGTGTAGAGTTTTTTTCATCAATATTTCTGCTCATACTACATGATCCATCATCATGATACAAGAGAGCAAGTAGAAATCATTGATATGGATTGTGGAAATCCAATAGATCTAATATTTTATTATTATTAAAAAATATTTCTTAAATTTCTTTTTGATTTTTTTATCGAAATAATTTGGACACTAATGGAGAAGTGAAAATGTTGGGGGTCTTTTTATTTGGTCTCACAGGCCTTTCTCGCCTACTAGACACTTGCGAAACCCATATTTTATTGGGTCACATGCCCTTGTGGGTATCATTTTTCTATAATCTTCCTTTGAGGCGTGCACTACCCCTTTTTAGTGACAACGCCTACCTTGGTGCTTATGAAAAGTCTTTCAAAATCCTTTTGTACCCTATCTTTGGCCCTCATTTGGTGGCCTTGCATACCTTTTTTTGTCAAAGGCTTATGTGGCATCAAGCATTTGCTAGGTCAACGCTTGAGGTATACTTCCTCATGCAATGTTTGTACCATTTTTTGGGAGGTGCAAACCTTTTTTTGGTGGAGCCTTGTTCTGTTTTGTTGGGCCCCACACCTTTCTTTGACTATGCTCAACAGGTCTGCAGGCTCATATGTGTAATAGTGCAAACCCCATGTCAGAGATAGCTTGCCACATGGACACACAAGGGTGTGTTTATTTTCATATTTCCACCCTCTTTCATGGTGCTTGGTTTTCTATGCAACACATTTTCACCATAGGATTCACATCATGTGGGAAGTCAACCCAGTTTACGCCTAGTCACACAAGCTGTTTGGGGGTAATTGAATGGGAGAGGCACAATTTTTTGGGATTGAGGCCCTTGTCAACATGTACGTTGATGTAGCTTTCTTCCCACTATGATTCACATGCTCTAATCTCCTCACATGCTACAATCTCCCTGATTCACATGCTTTCTACCATGCTCCAATCCACAGGTGGGTTTGGACTTATGTTGGTGTTTTCCTACATTTTTTTTTGGGATTCATCGGTTATTTTTGGTGGAGACAAGTTTTTAAGAGTGCTCATTTGTA
>CM053792.1:3945000-4117500 GCA_028749045.1 Cupressus sempervirens
ATACAATCAAAGAAAACATGCTCAAAACTATCAAGCTTGTTACACAAACTGCAAATCATGGGCTCAACATTAATAGAGGATAAAACTGAACCAATAGCAAGATTTTTAATCAACAACAACCATCTAAAAAAAATGACTTTAGGTTCACAAGGGCCACTTCAAAAATAATCAAAGAAAAATTGTTAGTTTGAGAAAAGGACATTTATAACCCCAACACTTAGACACATATACGAACACATAGTGGTCATTATTAAACATGTTGTAAATATTCTTAGTAGAAATATCATCAATAGTAGGACCATCCTTCCATTTTGCATTTCTAACAAAAGTATCACAATTCATGATTTTCCCAACTTTCTCCTTACTAATCACTTTGGACAAGAGACTATATGTCTTCTTTTGGGATTTGGGGATATCACACTTGTTGAAGATTTCATCCCATGACCCAAACTTGTTGTTAACCAATAGATCACCAATTAGAGAAATACCTTTATCATTCCATTTTTTTGCAGAACAACTTTGAGTAAGAGCAAGAGGCTTGTTGTTCAAATACAATCCCCACCAAATTGATCTGTCAGCAACAACATATTTAGGAGGGGCCCCAATAGCATTCGTAAAGGATATGAACTCCCTCACTTGCATCCAAGTAGACCAGAGGGAATTGAACACTTTAGAGCCAAAGATTTTCATCTTAAAATCTCCCATAATGATATCCCAGAAAGGAATGTTAGACCATTGTTTACCTTTTTTAATCACTGACTGTTCAATATTATTTCTCACAAGAATCTTACATGGCTCAATCCCCTTGAAAGCTTTATAAATTCATTTAGCAATAAATCCCTTCGGTTCTAATATCTTTAAGCCCAAGGCCCTCAAGCCATTTAGGGAGGAAACACCACTCTCATTTAATGCAATGCCTCCTTTTAGATCCCATACCATCAAACCACATAAAGTGTCTTAGAATCTTTTCAATCATATTAAATTGAAATTTAGAAAACAACCAAGTAGAGGCAAAGTACAGGTGATGGGGAACAAATGACCTTCTGAACAACCTACACTCTCCTCGCAAGAAAGAGGGAATGATTTTTCCATCTAACATGCTTCCTATTAATTTACTGAAAATCCACTCCCACATATTAGAGAATGGAGGCTTTAGAGAAAATGAAATACCCAAATATCTAGTGATAGTTTTAGGCCCAGTCTAGTTCCAACCTGACTTGGTTAACCAACTAGGAGGCAAATACATCTAGCCAAGAACAAAAGGCTTGTGGGGGGCCACTTTGGTGCTAGAAGCTAGAAAAAAGAAATTAAGTCTGTTGAGGGCCAAAGAGAAGTTATCCTTAGACAATTCCAAGTAAAGAGTAGTATCATCAGAAAATTGGGCATTAATCAACTCGTTTGAGTGGGGGAGAGTAATGCCTTTTATGGGAGGTCCCAAAGAGGTATCTCTTACAATGCAAAAGAGAGCATCAATAACAATCACAAAAAGGGAGGGGGCAATAGGGAAACCCTACCTAATAGATCTTTGAAGAATAATAGGCTCTAATAGCTCCCCATTCACAATAATAGCAATAGAAGAGTCTTGAAATAAAATCTCAATCCACCTGCATAAGTAAGGAGGGAACCCAAAAGCTTTAAGCATTCCACTGGCAAAGGGCCACTCAACTCTATCATATGCTTTCTCAAAATGTAGAAGAATCATAGCTATATTATGTCCTCCAACCTTTGCCTAATCCATAGCATCCCAACTAGTGATAACATTCTCAAAAATACATCTTCCCTTTATGAATCGATTTTGAGTAATCAATACAAAATTCTTAGTAATATGTGCAATTCTTCTTGCCAAAACTTTTCCTATAATTTTATAAGATAGATTAAGTAAGGTGATAGGCCTCCAATTCTTGACTAGGGATTTATCCCCACTTTTGGGGAGCAATTTGATGGCCCCATTATTCACATTGCTACCAAGAGAGCCATATTCAAAAGTGTCATTATAAAATATTAGAAGTTCTTCACCAATCCACTCCAAATTTTCTTTATAAAATCAAATTGGTAGCCCATCAATTCCTAGGGACTTATCATTAGCCATAGCTTTGATGGCTTCTTGAATCTCATCTATAGAAATGTTCCTACTAAGTTTCTCACTTTCCAATTCTGAAATCTTTTTAGGAATCATCTTCAAGTATTCATTCAAAGTCTTTTGTTGATTCTGACCAAATTCTGATGCAAACAATTTAGAGTAAAAACTAAAAAAAGCTTCCCTAATTTCATTAGGATCATTAGTTGTTCCTCCCTCCACTTGAATATCCTTTATCAATTTTGCCTTTTGTTTTTCCCTAATGATGTTAAAAAAGTATCTAGAACCTATATCTGCCTCTCTTAATCAATTCATTTTGGCCCTGATCCTTTGCCCTTGGATCTTATATCTTTGCAAGTACCTCAGTTGATGCTTAGTAGAGACCAAAAAAATGTTCAAGCATGGGGTCACCCTGTTTATTTTGAAATGCATATTCTACTTCATTTAATATAATTTGCAGATCATTCTCCTCCTTTTTCCTATCCCTAGCATTCCTTTTTGCAGCAATTTGATACATTTTCCTCCATGTATCCACTAGCTGATTCCATTGCTTAACTGACCTTTGAAATTGATTGCACATTTTAGACAAGACTGTCACCATTCTTATAGCCTTCTTAGTATCAGAGTCCTTAAGCAGAGACATGTTCAACTTGAATACTCTGTTCCTAGAAAAAGAACTGAATTCTGGTCCATTCTGATTGATAAAAATCCTACGATAGGTAGGAGATTGATCCGATATAGAAGCAAGTCAAACTACTATTGGAGAATGGCTCTCAACGACTTGTAATGAGAAAAAAGAGGACTCACTATAAACCTCGTCAAGTGTGTAGAAAACTCTATTGTACTTTCCTTGATTATTACACCATGTGAACCATATATCTTTGAAATTATCTCTTTTATCTTCAAGAGGATCCACCAAGTTGAAGCATCTTTTGAATTTTAACCAAAAATAGTGTTAATTACCTTTCCATGAATGTGGTGCTTTTAATCCCTATAATATGTATAAATAGTACTTTATTAGAAATATATATTTTATTTTATTTTTATCTCAAAGGTATAGAGAATCATTTTAGTGTTTAATAACTATTTTGATTTTCTTTTCTACAAATGTTTAATTAAAAAAAAATAAGAATAAGTTTTAAGTAAAGTTATATTAAATTTTTATCATTTAAAAATATAGTTATTTACAAAATATCATTTCATATTTATTGTAATTAAAATTTAATGAAATTTTTAAAAATAAAATTAAAGGATGTTGGAATTACAAGTGGAAAGAGTAAATTTCTGGGGGGGGGGGGGGGGGGGGTGTGGTGGATCAATAGTTTAAACTTGGACCCATAAAACTTTCACCATTCATTCATCATATGCATTCAATATGTAAACTGAAATAACATGTAAAGCATCTACATCTAAATCATGTAAACATGTAAGCATTCAAACACATAACACTAGATATGATTACCTAGAAACCCTCGAAGTGAGAAGGTAAAAATGGGGTGGGGATGACACCCACAAATCTTCACTGCTACAGTTGTAAAGTGTATCCAATCAAGGTTACAATGTTTTGACCATGAATCATGGCCTACCCTGTGAAAGGTCTGCCCTATTAAAGGCTTACAAAGACTGTAAGGTCTCACCTTGTTAGAGGATTTCAATACCCTGTTAGAAGTGTCCCTTGTTAGAGGACTTCAACTTACAACTAAGTAAGTACCCTGTTAAAACTATTTTGTTAAGAGATTTAACTAAAATCACCTTTCTAAAATGTCTTAGCATAGATCTTGTGATTGGCACTTGCTTGCTTGATGACAGATCACCTCTAAACACTTATCTTTTGATCCTTCACAATCAGATGTCTCAATGTTGTATCCTTCTCTCTATCCTCTTTTCTTCTCTAACTGATTCTACAATTCACTCTTACTTCTAAGTCACCTTGAATGCTCTGCAAACTATCTTGTTCGCTCCTCCAATTCAATTACTCACCCATAAAGAGTTTAGGGCTTTGTCCTCCTTAAAAAGACTTAGGTGGCTAAGGGTTAGGTATGAATCTATGACTGAGATTCATCCATATTACCGCTTAAACCTTTCCATTTTATGATTGGCTACATGTAATTGCATAGGGAATCCAAATATAGACTCATCCTTATCTCCAAAATATCGTAATCTATCCTTAAGTCAACTCAAAAATAGTTTACATAGTTGTTTGTGCCATTACAAACAAATATGTCAAAACTGTGTCACTCATCATATGAAGTCTCTGACACTCGACATGCACTATTTTGTATGCTATGACTTGGCACCTACATTACTCAACATCCACTATTTACTCAACTCTTGAATCACTCGACGTGGTCTATCTGCTTAGCATATGAGTGACTCAACACTCATTGCAACTCGGCATGGTCTAATATTCATATGTTGTGCTCAACATGTATTACTAGTTCGACATGAACTAAGTAAATGGCTTAAGTGTGTTGATACTCACTTGTCAAAAGCAATCTGAGATCAATAAAGGATATAAAATAACTTATGTAGATGAAGGTTTATGAAATATAAAAATATAAATCTATTACATACTATCATTAATTTCTTATTATAAAATAAATACATATGTTTATATGCATATATATGTAAATTTTTTATTGACCAAATTTTTTATATCAACAATACAATATCATTATATAAAATATATAAAATTGTCATCTAAGTTCTTGCATCCTCTAAGGTGCACGTACTAGTATTAAAATTATCTTAATGTTGGATAAAAATTAATTTATTTGTCATTTTTTTGAAGTGCATAATTTTCAGAGAGAAATCAAGATTTACTATTCTAAGGTAGGCTTATTTGGATGAAAATTTCACTTTCAACATTTGTTCTATTTTGGCCTATGGAGTACTTGTAATATTCTCACCCTTTAGAGATCTTGTGTCCCAATTGTATTGAGTTTGTTGTAGCTTCCTTCTTGTTGTTGTACTAATCAAAATCAAAAGTCCACTTGGTCAAATTGAGGAAGTGGCAATTATACTCACGCTACATATAAAGTGCCAAATTGTCTCTTTAGGGGAGGTTCTTTCATTAGTTGCATTTTGGAGGTGAATTATTGATGTAAGCATGGAACATTTTGCTCTCATATAGTTAACTAGGGATACTTATGCATCATGGGCAAAAGACATCATTAGACATTGTAGATGGATTAATATCTTGCTTCAACTTTATGGACTAACACCTGAGCCAGAGACATATTGGAAGAAATATGCCTAGGAAGTAAAATTTGGGCATACTAGAGGTATTAATGAATCGAGTCTCCAATCCTTTGGATATCACATAGTCTACCATTTTTTCATGGATGATAATAGGTTTAGTGTTTCCCCTCTTTCATAGTGGAATATTATTTGGGAATTAGAGTTCATTACAAATCTTGCAAAAATGGAATGTCGTGATGATCCAAATCCTAAAGTTGCACCTTTCACTCCTCTAGTTGAGATCACATCTATTGTAGTTCATGATGATGTTTGTATTCACACATTCATGTTATGATTAAACCACATATATAAATAACAATTACATGTAAATATAACCAATAACAGAAAATAATAGATCACACAAAAAATAACACAAGACAATAAGATTTAACGTGGTTCACCCAACCCCTGGGCTACGTCCACCAAACAACAAGTCCAATATTACTATGATCCAATGATTACAACCTGATTACAATTCATAATCCTTATAGCTCAATATTGCCGCAAGAACCAATTTTTGCATTACAACTGTGAAAACACCTAACCCTAAGCCCTTTTATACAAGTAATTTTATGCCTCTTTGGGTTACAACATGTCAGCCATATGTCGGCCACAACATCAGCCATGACCCAAATTTTTTGAAGTATGTACAGTACTTCCCTGATCAGTCACCACAAAATAACAATCTCCCACTTAGGGACTGATCAGACTCCAAACTAGACAATAATCTCCCACTTGGAGACTGATCTTGTAGCTATGTTGCTACTCCATGAGGCTCCCACTAGATCAAACCACCTCGGACTTTGTTGTTATTGTATTAATGATCAGTCTAGAAGACCAATTGAAGCTAAAGAGGAGTTCAACTTCTCCTTTATTATCACCTTTATAAACATATCCACTAGATTGTCATATGTATGTATCTTATCTAGCTTTAACTATCCATCATCCAAAACTAACCAAATGAAATAGTACCGCAACTATATGTGTTTTGTCTTTGAATGTAGAGTAGAATTCTTTGCAAGATGAATGACACTTTGACTATCTATAAACAAATAATTATCCTTTTAAAGATGTCCCAATTCTTCCAAGAAGAACTAAAGCCAGGTTGCCTCTGTATCAACAACGTACTCTGCCTCTGTAGTGGATAAAACATTAACCTTTTGTAGCCTACAAACCCAGCTCACTGTTGCCCCCCCAATAGTAAATACATAACCTATAGTACTCCGCCTAGTATCAATATCCCTGGCCAAATTTGAGTCAACATAGCCCTATAGATCAATAGTGGAGCCCTCAAAGTGTAAACACTTATTCATATTCTTCTCAAATATCTAAGAATTCATTTGACTGCATTCCAATGCTCAATTCCTGGATGACTCATATACCTGCTAACGACTCCCACTACATGTGCAATATCTGGCCTTGTACATACCATAACATACATCAAGCTTCCTACAGCTAAAGCATAGGGTACCTTTGACATCTTCTCCTCCTCTTCTTGTGTCTTGGGACACATCTCCTTGGTCAACTTCAAATGACCAGCTAAAGGTGTACTAACATCTTTAGTATTGCCCATAGAGAAATGTTGCAACACCTTCTCAACATAATCAATATGAGATAGCGTCAATTTTCTAGTTCTTCCTATCTCTGCAAATCTTCATACCAAGGATTTGTTTTGCTGCCCCCAAATCCTTCATAGCAAATACATGTGTTAACTGGCGTTTCAGCCCCTAAATGTGATCTATGTTAGACCTAGCTACAAGCATATCATCAACATATAAACATAAGAATAATGTAGTTTTCATCATCCAACCTCTTAAAATAAACACAATGATCTAAATGACACCTACTATATCCATGCTCATGCATAAAACTATCAAATTTTAGATACCATTACGGAGGTGCTTACTTCAAGCCATATAAACTTTTCTTCAATTTGTATACTAAGTTCTCCTTACCTTTGACCTCAAATCCTGGTGGCTGAGCCATATATATATCTCTTCATCTAAATCACCATGAAGGAAGGTTGTTTTAACATCAAGCTGCTCTAAATGTAAATCTTCAGTAGCTACAATACTTAAGACAATACAAATAGAAGTCATCTTAACAACAGGAGAAAAGATCTCATCAAAATCAATGCCCTTTTTCTATGCAAATTCTTTTACAACTAACCTAGCTTTAAATATTTTCTTACCTCCATCTTCTTCTTTTAACCTGTAAAGCCATTTATTCTGTAAAGCCCTTTTACCTATAGGCAACTTGCATAAATCCCATGTCTTATTTTTCAGCAAAGAGTCCATTTTGTCTTTCATTGTAGACTCCCACTGAATCTTAGTATCCACCTACACAGCTTCATCATAACATTCAGGTTCACCAGCATTAATAAGTAAAATAGAATACAAAGAGGGTGAAAATATTTTTGGAGGTCTAATTTGCCTTGTTGGCCATCTAACATTCACTGGTGTGTGTGGTATTTGTTGTTGTGGTTGTTGCACATCATGAGGAATGGCTAGAACATCATCTTTTGGAATATCATTTAGCACTACATAATCATTTTCTTTATTCTCATGTTGTTGCAATAGATCATTGTACAACACTTTCTTATTGAATATGGCATCCCTACTTCTTACAATTTTATGATTTTTAAAATCCCAAAGCCTATAACCAAATTCATTAATGTCATATCCAAAAAATACACATTTCTTTGACTTAACTTCTAGCTTGGTTCTATTTCCAGAATCTATATGAACAAACGCTTCACAACCAAAGGTTTTGAGAAAAGAATAACTGACCTTCTTGCCAGTCCATGCTTCCTCTGGAATACCATAGCCCAAAAGAGTAGAGGGACCTTTATTAATCAAATATATAGCAATATTGATGTAGTGCCTACCCCTAGTTCACATTTTGTTTTAATTGCCAAACTCTTTTAGGCCAGTTTTATACTTGATGTTTAGTAGCATTACTTTCAGATTATCAGATGTTGTTTTACACTCAATTTATTATATGATGAGATGACTTGGTACTCTATATTTCATGCATGTATGATGATTATTTAATGTTTTCAATTATCGATGATGATTAGTTAGATGGTTTATTGTCACATGTGCTTTCTTATGGATACTTACCCCATACTGCATGTGTATGGTGTGTGTATTTGTTTTCTTTATGTATGGTGTTTCTGATGTGGTTAAGGAAGGGAGTCGTAGTCACCTGCTAGTCGGGATCTACATGATGCACCACTTTCTGCCATTGTTTGTTTAGCTTAGAATATTGTGTCTGTACATGCGTGAATTTTATGCAGGATGCAGGTACCGGGTATCGACTTCCCTAAATTGCCAGGATGAGCATACCCTATCGCATTATCTCAATGGTAAGAGAGGGGAGATAAACTCTTAAGTCCAATTCCTAAACCCTTTAGCCAATTGTCCTAATTGATAATTAGGGCAAGTATCTGAGTTAAGTACCCTCTGAATGCATCAAATGATGTTATTTCATGATTATAACCCTTTTGTTTGATTTAGTATGTATTTTTCTATGATGGGTTTTCGTATGTTGCTTTATGAGTCCTTGATGTATTTTCTATTAATTAAGTTTAATTAAAAGGATTAATTAATGATTTAATTTAATAGAAAATTATTATGATATTTTAATAATTGATTATATTTAATTAATTGAGAAATTAATTATATAAAAAGAATTAAATTTGGAGATAAAAATTTTAAGTATAATTTTAGAATGTGATAATATTTATTTAATTTAATAATAATATATATTTAGAGTTCATTTTTTTAAATAAATGCTAAATATTATTATTAATTGAATTAATAAATATTTTATCAATTAAAGTTTCTTAAATAAATTAAAAGTGGAAAAGATATTAAATTATTAAAGGTTTCTAGATCGCATGATCTAAGCATGAGTTTAAATATAAAATAAATTAATTAAAACGATTAATTAATGATTTAATTTAATAGAAGATTATTATGATATTTTAATATTTAATTATATTTAATTAATTGAGAAATTAATTAAATAAAAAGAATTAAATTTGGAGATAAAAGTTTAAGGATAATTTAGAACATTATAATATTTATTTAATTTAATAATAATATATTTAGAGTTCATTTTTAAATAAATGCTAAATATTATTGTTATTTAAGTTAATTAAATATTTTATCAATTAAGTTCTAAAATAAAGTAAAAAGTGAAAATATATTAATTATTAAAAGTTGTAAGATTGCATGATGCGAGCATGTGTTGTAAATAAAGAAATTAATTAAAAAGATAAAATAAGAGGAAATTATAATGTTATTTTAATTTCATAAAGTGTGCATGGGTTTAAAAGTAATAAAGATTAAAAATAGAAGTCAAGTGGAAAAATTAAATAAAGTTATTTAATGATTCATTTAATATGCATTAAAAAGATAAAGCAAAGATTAATAAAAGATAATTTTGAGTTAACTCAGTTGAGCAAAGAGTCCTCTCGGGTGAACGCACAATTAGTGCCCCGATTTGAGGAGAAAACTCCTTATCACAACTTTGGGGTTCATTTTTGGGGGACATGAATTTGGACCGTGAATTTTGGAGAGAGTTTTTGGAAGCAAATTTCAGAAGGAGAATTCTAGGAAAGATTTTCAGAAGAAAGTTATTGAAGAGGAGCGAGTTCTCTTACAGATTTTGGGGATTGCGTATTAGCATCAGGTTCAGGTAGGGTCTGATATTTTGACCCCTAAATGATTTAAGAAATTTAATATGTTCTGTCTACTTCGTGATTGTAAGAATCTTGTCTTCTTGAATGTATTATTTATTCGTTCTGGATCTTTTGCTATTCGATTTCATTTGTAAATCTAGATTGAAAAATTGTTCAGGAACATCCTTCAACCAAATTAAATCAGGATTTAGGATTGTATTAAAATAGAGAAAAGAGAGAATTGATTTGGGGAGAGTTTTGCGATTAAAAAAAAAATTCGTAGGGTTGGAATTATTTTCTCTATTAGATTGCAATTGTTAATGTTTATAAAAAAATAGAAATCTTAAAAAGAAATTCGATTGGTTCGATTTATTCTCCTATCAGATTAAATTGTAATCTTTTATAAATAAATAAATAAAAGAATAATAAATATATATATATATATATATATTATAATAATAAACCATATATTATTAAACCTTAATCAATATTGAAAGGAATTGTGTGTTAAATTTAGTTTATTTAAAAATAAATAAAAATAAAAATAAAAGTTTATAAAATAAATAAATTTATTTTTAACTTTTTTGCAAGCATAATATTAATGATAAAATAAATTATTAAAAAAATATATATAAAAATCTGGGGGGGGAACCTGGCCCACCCCCCTACCTACCTGTCGGCCTGCTGCGTGTCGCAGCAAGTACTGCTGCGGCAGCAGTACTGCTGGGACAGCAGGTACTGCTGACGCAGCAGTAGCCTGCGCTGCAGTCTCTGCAATCAGAGACTCTGCTGTCAACGATTTAATATTGCTTGACGTGCATTTTTTTTAAATGTGTTTAAATTTTTTTTAATTATTAATATATATTATTAAATTTTAAATAATGTTTAAAATTAAAAGATTTCATTGTTAATTTTATTAATTAATAGTTATTAAATATTATTTAATAAATGAATGTCAATTATAGTTATTGAATTAGTTAATAATTATAAATATTATTTATTAGAGATTTTTGTTAAAAGACATTGTTTATTATTTATTTATTTATTATTAAATAATTTATAATTATTAAATTAGTAAGGTAAATTGGTATTGGGAATTAACTAAAACTAATAAGAAATATCATAATTATGTTAGTATTTAAAAATTTGATTGAGATTATTATTATTATTTAATAATCAATTATTATTATTTTTAATAATTAATAAATGATTATTATTGCTCTTTTAGTCATGATTTTCTAAGATCGAGTATGAGTTTAACTTATAGGGTAATCTATGAAACTTAGTGTCTTGAAATAAAGATTAAACTGGAAAACTGGACTTTACTTTTAACTCAAACAATGTGTTTTCTAGATTAAACCCAACTATGACACTAGGATGTTTTCTATGTTCTATCTATGCTTTGAGGTGTTGGGGGTTGATTTAGTTTGACCAGTTTAGGTTGTTACCAGAGGCTCGGGGTTGTGAATGTGATGTTATGATGATTTGGTCTCGATCTTTCTTAACCCGACCATGGTAGTGTGATGGAGTGCTCTATGACATGATTGTATTTACTGTTTGTTATTGCTTTCCAGTTTCCTGGTGTGAAGTTGAAGTGTATGTATATAAGATACCTGACTTAACCATTTTTGAGTCATCGATCAGTTATATTTGATAACCATTTTTGAGTCTCGATCAGTTACACTTGGATTGCTTTCGGTCGCTTGAGAGGACTGAAGTGTTTGTTATGTTCTTGATGATGTCATGTGTTGACTTGACCATTTTGGAGTCTTTGATCAGTATTGTGATTTATCATTGATGCCTTCAGTTGCTGATAGAGAACTGTTGTGATCATATGATTATTATTTGATGCTTACCTGTTGCTCATGAAGAACTGATGTAAATTTTGTGGCTTATCTTTTATGATGTTTTTCAGTTGCTTGTATAGGACTGAGGTGATTTTATTATGATTCTTTGATTTGTGATTTCATGAGCCTAGGGTAGGTTATCTATGTGTAGTGTCGGGAAGTGGCTTGCAATGGGGATCAGGGCCCTAAGAGGCTGCTTGGAGTAACCCATTGTAAGTTGTTTTAACAAGTGAAAACATCTCACCTAAATATTGACTTAAATGAACCTAATAAGATAATTGTATGTTCTCTCCCATGCCTTGAGTGCTAGTACAGGCTAGGATGGGGTAGAGAGAACGCTTGGTTACGACCTTGCATTCTGCAGTATGCCTCGTCAGTACGAGAGGATACTAGTGGCCGTAGGAATCACTAGGGACCCGGGATTCCTAAGGGATTGCTTGGGTAACTTCTACGTGACTTTTGTGATGACACTTTCCCTCTTGCATAGCAGGTTTCCTACGTGTCTTTGTGGTGCCTCTGGGTCTAGATGTCTATCTATGTTGAACCTTTGAGTTAGTATACTTTTAGGATTTCCCAGACTTAGAGAGTACTTGTGTTTTGTGTTTGATACCTTGTTTGGGACTTGAGACTATCTCCTCAGCGTGGTGGGAGTGGACCATCTAGGTTCCACGTGGTCGGGTGGTAGTGCTTTTACTCTTACCATTGAAATCCATCCGAGACACCGTGGCTGGAGTATTACTATTGGCTTATACCTTCATTCTGTTCATGGATTATTATGATGAATGGTTAGATTTTATGGTGGATGTTTTATCTTTTTACGATGGATGGATTTATCATGTATGGTATATAATTTCATTGATTTTACTGTACTTTGTATCATGGAATTGAGGATGATGTATCTTTATCTTTATATATGTATATTCTTTTAAGCCTTTCATACCCTGTGACATGTACAATGGATGATTGAGCATTCCGAATTAATTTGCCAAGAGGCATTCGGAACAAATGTATATTATGGACATTGGACTTTCTGATTATTCTTTCATATGTATGTGGTAGTTGTTAGACTTAGAATTAATTAAATTTAAATGTGACTCAACGTCTTGGGATCCTTAAGGTGTAACTTGTGATGTATGTTTGTTGATGATTACATGTTATTGCTTCCGCTACTATGTGTTTGATGTGTATGTTATACTTTCTTACTTTAAAAAAAAAAAATGTTTTGCAAACCTAGTGAAACTTTAGGTTAATTCTTTTGGATCCCTTGGCGGGGCGTTACAATTGATAGCCTCCATCCACATGTGTAAGGGCAACCCAACATGCAACCACATGCTCCTTGCAGGCTCCATTATAGTCCTATTCATGCGCTCAGCCACTCCATTTTCTTGTGGAGTCCTTGGAATAGTTTTCTGTCTACGAATACCATTAGTGAAGCAATAATCTTCAAATTCATGACTGCAATACTCACCACCATTATCAGATCTAAGACATTTTAATTTCTTACCAGTCTCATTTTCAACCAAGCATTTCCATTTCTTAAAAGTTTGAATTACATCAAATTTCTATCTAAGGAAATAAACCCATACTTTTCTAGCTGTGTCATCAATAAATGTAACATAACAATGAAAGCCACTGAGGGAAAATACATGAGTTGGTCCCCACACATTTGTATGCACAAGCTCTAATTTCTCTCTTTTATTTTCCTTCCCAGTCTTCACAAAATTCACTCTTTTTTGTTTTCCATACACACAACTTTCACAAAAATCCATATTAACACATTTTAGATCTGGTAAAATTTTCTTTGAATGAAGTACTTTCATACCTTTCTCACCTATCTGCCCAAGTTTTTTGTGCAACAATGCTATATCAGAATTTACAACAACTATTCTTGAATATTCATTTTTCTCTGAAACAATTAAAGTAGAAGGAACAATATGACATGTACAAAGATATGAGGTGCCTACTTTCACACCTCTTGCTACTACAAGGGAACCTTTTGAAACCTTCCAAATTTTATCATTAAAAGTAACTACACAATCCTCATCACTGAGTTGCCCTGCTGAAATTAAATTCCTACTTAGCCTTGGAACATGTCTTGCCTCATGTAGTAGCCAATAATTCCCATTCTGCAACTTAATGTTAAGTTTTCCCTTTCCAACAATCTGATAGGATTCATTATCCACCAAATAAACAAGCCCAAAATCCCCTTGGGTGTAATCAATGAAATAACCTCTATGAAATGTAGCATGAAATGAAGCACCATAATCTAAAACTCATGAATCATCAACACTTTCTAAAGATAGAAGCAAAGCATCCTCTTTGGATTTGTTACTTACCACATTTGCCTCCTTGTCTCCATCTAGTTTATCTCCTTCATTTTTCTTTCTAGTCTAACAATCTTTCTTTTTATGCCCTGGTTTCCCACAGTACCAATAGTCATTTGGTCCTCTCAATTGAGACCTCCTCCCTTTGACTTTCCTCTTGATTTCCCATGATTTTTGAAATTATTTCCTCTTTTAGTTGTTCTACCTCTGCTTTGCGAATTCAAAGCACTTCTTGATGTAGATCCACCTAAGGATGTCCTACGAGTTTCCTCACTCAAAATAACACTGATCACATCATCATATTTTAGGGTACTAAATCTAGGAACATAATTACTAACAACCTTTACCAAAAAAATTCAACTTTCATGCAAAGAACACAAAATTAAGAGATCCCTAATTTCTTCATTAAAATTGATACACATAGAAGATAACTGACGAGTAACAGTATTAAACTCATTTAAATGATCTACAACAGATCCACCTTTTGTCATTTTCATAATAAATAAATGCTTCATGAGAAATACCTTGTTTGAAGTGGAGGGCTCTGTATACAGTTTCGCTAGGGTTTGCATCAACTCTTTCATTGTCTTCATTTTTGTAATATTAAATGCCACTGATGGTGCTAGGCATAATCAAATGCTTCCAAGTGCCTTTCTGTCCAAAAGATCCCAGTCGTCATTTGACATAGATCTCTGATTCTTGGTTTTTCCTTTCAAAAATTTCCATAAATCCTTCTAATAAAGATAGTCTTCCATTTGCATCTTTGATAACTAAAAGTTCTACCCATTAAACTTGTCAACCCTCAGCTTACCCTTGTCTGTCATCGCTCCCACTCAACTGTGAGACTTTCATGTAAAGGATAATTGAAAAAACACAACTAGGCTCTGATACCACTTGTTAGGATTAAACCATAGACAGAAATAATAATTACATGCAAATATAACCAATAACAGAAAATAATAGATCACGCAGAAAAGAACACAAGAAACCAAGATTTAATGTGGTTCACCCAACCCTTGGGCTATGTCCACCAAACAACAAGTCCAAAATTATTACAATCCAGTGATTACAACCTGATTACAATCCGTAATCCCTTACAACTCAATACTATCGCAAGAACCAATTTTCACATCACAACTGTGAAAACACCTAACCTTGAGCCCTTTTATACAAGTAATTTTATGCCACTTTAGGGTTACAACATGTTGGCCATACGTCAGCCACAACATCAACCACGACCCAAATTTTTTTAAGTATGTACAGTACTTCCTTGATCAGTCATGACAAACTAATAATCCATGGATTTAGGTGATTCAATGTAGTAGGGTATTCATTGCCTTCCAGACTCAGTTCCATAGGATGACTACTTCATAGATATTGCAGGTTTGTTTGTGGAGTCATGTATTGAAGATTTAGGAGATAGTATTCATGACATTCCTCTTCTCTTTGTTGAGGATGATTCTTCTTCAATTATTGTGAGGGAACACTCTAACCCTCGTGATTCTCCACTTGATCATTCTTTTGAGTTTGATATGATTGTGGATCCTTTCTTACAATAGTTGCAGTAGGTATCTTTCACTTCAGAGAAGATATGTGTGTCTATGGAGATTGATATTCATGAGTTTTAATCTTTACTTGAGATATCATATTGCATGGTTTATCATACTCATGTGTTGGAGATTCCTATCCCATTTCCTGAGACATCCTACATTTTGAGGGTTCTTCCTATTGATTGGGGATGATACTTTGATATACCTATGACACCATTTCTTCTTTAAGGGAGAAACGTCATTCAGTTTACTTGTTGAAACTTTCACATTGATCCAGGAGCATCTATCATCGGTGTAATACATTCTACATTGTGAGGGGGTTACTTTTCTTCTCTTCCACATTCCTCTTTTAAGGAGACATGCTTTTCTTTGGAGTTTGAATCAAATTATTACATGGATCAATTACCATTGGTTCCTTGTTGGTTCATGGCATCTTCATCAATCAAGGACATGGTGACACATATTCATACTCTAGAGACTACGTACTTAATATGGATTCCCCTTCCATCTTCCTATCCACAATGGGAAGCATCTTGCATTTATACTTGGTGTATCTTCTTCCTAAGGGGAGAAATGTTGTTTGTCGACATTGGACAATCTTTTGTCTCTGAGCACTCACCATACTTTCAAGACATTATTCACTATGGGGGGATGCCATTTCTCCTTGTTTCCTTCTTTTGGAGGGATTACATATTTTATATGCATGATGTATGCCATAATAGCAGGTCTTGATTACTCTATCCATGCATCCATCTTGTTTTTCTTTTTCATCTCTCTTTTTGGGGAAGGGTTTTTCCCATGAGGTTTTCTCTCTTTCTTTGCTTTATGAGAGATTGCATTCGATATTTTTTGCACTTTCAATTTCAATTTGTACATGGGTACCTAACATGGCCTAGTAGTTAGGACCCATCATGCATTATCATTTAGCTTTTGTAAGCTTAAGTGCATTCCCTAAGTTGCACTTAACAGCGTTGTTGGTGTAATTAACTATACTGGTTACACTTTATGTAAGTTTACTTACGATAATGCATTTTCATGTTGGTTTTCACATAGAGACCTATGAGTTTGCACTTTATTTGAGCACATGTTGTCTCACACCTCTCTTTGTGTGATACAACGTTGTATTCTTATCCTCTCATTGGTGCACATACTTTCATGCACAATGTAGGATAATCCACCTTTGGTGGACATGTGCTTAGTTATGATGCTTATAACTTGCATGACTCCTAGCTATCTTACATTGCCTATATATTTAGGAACTTCTATGATGTACTAATTTGAAATCCATTATCATTTGATCATTGTTGAGGTTCTCATTTGATCATCTCTTATCTCTCTTGTGTTATCTTGTGTGCTTCTAGATCTTGGTGTTGCATTATTGCCTTAGGAAAATTCTTACAATAAATATATGTATATATTAAATATATTTCAATAAATATAAACATATATAATACAAATAAAAAAAGATAAAGAAAAAAGAAAAATGTAAAAAAAGGAGGGCATGAGAACAAAAAGAACACATACGTACACAAGAAATAAATGAGAAGAAAGAAGAAAAGGACAGGAGGAAAAAGAAATGAAATAAAAAAATAAAAAAGGCAAACAACCAATAAAATAAGGACAAGGGAAAGCAAGAAAGAAGAGAATTACCAAGCCCAAAGAAGGCTACACCCAAAAATAAAAGGCACAAAAGACAAGAGGTTAGCTTCAGATTGGGGCTACACAAAAAAGAGTGGGAGGGGGAAATGAAGGGGTGAAGGATATGAAAAGAACCACAAGGATGATACAAATAGGAGAGGAAGATAGAAAATAAGGCATAAAAATGAAGAGGGCCAACAAAGGAGGGTCAAGGAGAGGGGTCGTTCATATTTCTCTAAGATAGACAACAAAGATTGCCACTACAAACTTAACCACCACCTGTCATCACAATTGAGATTCAAGGGGCTGTAAAAAATCTCTATAATGACCCTCATAGAGATTTGTGAAGACAAAACCCTCCTAGGAAAAATATTATGATTAGCGAAATTACATGGCCATATAAGATGGCATTAACATATCATCCCTCTGATAGGCCTAGATTATAATGGTTAGAGTAATAAGGTGTTTCTTATGAACTCTATTTTACTTAAGATAAACTTTAGGCATATAATAATTAATTATTTTATTAATTATTATCACATAACCTAAGTTAGATACCTTTAGGGTTTTGATCTCCTTTATAAGGATGATCTCTCATTGCAATTTTTAGTTTTTTACTAGAAGCAATCTATCTTTTTGCTTAATGAAGAATGTTTCCTCTATGGGCCATGAATTCCAATCTCCATAGATTTTGCTTCTCTCTTTCTGTGATAGGTATTTGCATGCAATGATTATTGGGAGTTGTGGGGTTGATCTTTCCTCAACTTCAACATGGTATCAAAGCTCTAGGATTTCATGCCCATGTTTTGTTTACGTGACTTTTTTTATAGATTTGGTTTCTTTAGAATATTTTGTATTGGATATGGGGGGAGGGGCTTTGTTTCTAGTCTTTTTAAGCCTAGACAAACATCATTGTTGAACTTAGAGCACCCAAAAGACCCCATTTCCATATACAATTTATCTTATTCAGACAAAATTGCAATCAAAGGTTAAAAAAATTGCACCTGGGTCGTACATCTTTGGCATAGATTTCAAGATGATTTTAAAATTTTTTTTATAGCCAACACAAGAGGATGTGATCTAATAAAGGGTATTTTTATTATTAAAAAGGAGGCTTTTTTTTAGGGGGCATTCATAGGGCACCCGCAGGTACCTTACCAATGGGCCTTATACCGTTTGATAGAGTCCCAATCGTCATTGTTAGTGGGCCCTTGCTCCATTGACATTTGTGAATGTCATTTTGAGCATGATTTTTGTGTACATGGGGGGACTATTTTTTTTTCATTTTGCATTTTGTATGCCCTGTTGTCACGTGTCACGTGTTCCTCCCACTTCAATGACACTTTTTTCATGTTGGGCACATTTATCGATGACGACGTCGCTTCTCCGTCAACGCTCTACATGCATCCTTGTTTACCCATCCTATCATGTTGACATGAAGGACCCCTATTTGTGCCCCAATCAACACTCTTTATGGGGATTTTGAGAATATTCCTCTCGTTGCATGCATTTAGGTCTTTTTTGGCAAGTTGAAGCTAGTTTTCCATGATTTTTGGTGGCTCTTTGTTTCTGCACCTACCCCTCAAGACATTTGATGTAATGATCCCATCTTTTGGCCTTCATGTTCTCCAAAGTCTAAGTGGAGCCTGTAATGTCCCCATTTTAGCAGTTGACCAAGTTTGTGTGCATTAGCCTTGTTCTACATGGTCCCGAGGGCTAACGAAGGGTTCAATGGGATCCTGGAGTGTTTTGGCCTAGTCGTTTCCAGTTTGGGCCAAAACGAAGTTGATTTACTCAGTTTCAAGCATACTTACTATTTTTAGTAAGTCGGCAGGAAATAGTGCAGGTCAATTTTGGTGATTGGATTCGATACTCCTCGGTGAAAGCTTTCCGATGAGCTATCACTCGCATTATTCGAAGTCCGATTGCTAATACATTTTAGTGCCTGAAGTTTTATTAAAGTAATGTCTAATTTAATTGTAAAATATTAAAGTGTTACTTTAATATTTATTTTATGGTGATGTGTACCCAAGGGAGACATAAGGGGTATTTTAATATATGTTTTATATATTACACATCTTTTATCCCACATTGCCCATATGAGTTGAGCGGACCCTTGGAAATAGAATAAAAGGAAGCACTTGTGGCTTCATTAGACAGGTTGAATATGGGAAGAAATTGGTGTGTGAGTTGCAGCTTTGTTCTTGGCATTTGAGGACGTCTATCCTCTCTTGTAACATTCTAGACGTCATTCCCTTGGGGTTTGGCCTTTGGAATTCTTTCTTATTGGCTTCATTATCAGGCAGTTTAGTTGCATTTCTAGCTACAAGCAGATTTGATATTTTGCTCATATCTTCTTCACTACTTGTCCGACGCTTATGCCGCTTGGAGGGAATGGTATTATGAAGGTAGTGGACTGATTGGAGGACAAAGTATTGTAGCAGCAAGTTCGTAAGCATGGGCTGGAGTATTATGACAATATTGCTGAAGTAATTAGTGAGTTGATAAATCTGCCATGTATTTGGTTTTATGAATTCTGAAAATAACATTTTATTAGCAGCAGTTCATTTCCACTTTGCATATTATTGTAGTTTCTTTCTTGTTTATGTTGTATGATACCAATTCCATGCACGAAACACAACAAACAAATAAACGTTTGATTTCCAGAGTTATAAGGGGTTTTAAGAAGTTGAATGCAAACTGTTTGACATAATTCCTTTCAACAATTTGGTTTAGTTTTTGGGACATTCAGGGGTGCCCATTACATTTGACTACCTTCACTAGGCCCAAGTCTTGTGCCTACGTGGCCCCACTATACCTCATCTTGATCGACCCCCAAAACCATCGTCCAAACTCAAAAGTGGTTTCACACTTTTTTTCAAGAGTTTTCTTCTATGAGGGTAGTTTTTTGCCCATGCATGGTGGAATCTTGTTCTTTGGGTAGTTTGTCATTTTTTGGGAAAATACTTGGTAATGGTTTCATTTTTTCCTTGAATGGTTTTGACCTAAGAAAGGTGGTTTTGTAAGGATCAGTGGTTTAGACCTACTCTTTTTTGCCACGAGTTCTTTCCCAGCAACGAAATTTTTTCCATCACATACTTATTTCATGGCATTGGTGATTTCTCATATGCCAGTGGTTTGTGGAAATTTGAAGGCATTTTTTTGCCAACAAATCTCCTTTTGACATGAGGCATTCCTTTATGGCCACCAAAAACATTTTCAGCTCTGGCTTCAACTCTTTTTTCCAGCATCTATTTGTTGTCTAGCAAATGTTTTTCAAAGAACTCGACATTTTTCAATCTTTTTTTGCCCTGATGACCATTTGACCATCAAATTTAGGCTCATCACTTGCTGATGTCAACCTGCATCAACACACTTGTTTTCTCTTGTGGCTCTGTTTGGACCTACCTTTTGCATTTTTGCTCATATCTCAGACATATAATATTAATCTTTTGTAAACAAGATATCACTAGAAAGTTGGTTCTGAGCCCATCAAATTGGTGCAAGTAATTTTTAGTTTTGATATATTTTTTTTATGACTTTTTTTTGTCAAAATTAGGAGTTTTTTTTTGTACTTTGGGAGACATATCTTAAGCATTTGACCTTTGATTTGGGAATCCTTTATATTATTGGAAATATATTTTGTACTCTTTTTATTGATGTTGGTTATTTTTCTATATTCTATTCTAGGTGCAATCTATTTGTTTTTTTGCATTTTTTCATTTTGGTGGATATCTTGGTTGTTTTAGGTTTGAGGATCTATTTCATTATTTTGGATGATTTGTCATGGGCTTGACTATTTTTTGTATCAACCTTATGTCTCTTTTGGTCTTTGTAGACATATGTTGTATACATTTTTGCAAACACACTAAGGTAAAGTGTCATATTCCTTCTGTATTTTTATTTTAGTTATTTTACCTTCTTTTTTCTTTTGATTTGATAATGTTATATGAGGACACTCATACAAATTATTGTATTCTTGGGATTCACAATATCTTGTGCCTTATTATACACAAAATACTTTGATTAAAGTGCCATGGGGGTTTGATGTTATGCCTTTGTTACTGAGTATTTCATCCATGACATTAGCCTCATGATGTTTCTAAGATTGATCACCTTATTACACACATATGTATTCTTTTGTGCATCTTGATCATGGTTCTTTGACATGCAATTCCATTTGCTCTCTTTTCCAGTTACTTGTCACCTCACCCTTGTCTGCATTAGAGGGGTTTCTCTTTTGGTTCTTATGCTTCCTTGCCTCGAAAAAGTGAGCTATGTAACCTATACATTTCACTAAGATGGAACATTTACCATTAAGACACTCTTCTTTTCGTTCCTACTTTGGTTGCAACCTTTCATGTTTTGATTGATCAACTCTTCAAGCTTTAGTGTTTCATGTCATTTTCATCTTCAAGTTTAGTTGCTTGCCTTTGTGTACCTCTTGATTCGAATAGTGTCCCTTGAGAGCACTCATGTTGATTATAGTTTTCTCTGCCTAGTCAGATTCTATTTCAATAGAGGTTCTTCATATCAACAGTTAATTTTTGATAGAGCTTTGCATCTCTACATGCTTCAATGGTGTTCTACATGATCATCTCTTTTTTTCCTATCTTCTAGGACATTCTATAGTTTAGAGGCTTCTTCAGTCCTTCACTAGTTCTTTCAACATTATTTCCATCTCTTCTTGGAGTAGGGTTTCTCTATTTATCCTCTTTATAGAGACTCGGTTGTGCTTGGGTACCTCATCAGACTTTGTTGTTGGAACCCATATTTACTTTCATTAGTAGTTTCTAGGTCTTGAGCTACTCTATATGTTTATCTTAAGGAGGGGTGTTAGAGTAATAAGGTGTTTCTTATTAACTCTATTTTACTTAAGCTAAACTTTAGGCATGTACTAATTATTTCTTTTATTCATGTAACCTAGGTTAGACACCTTTGTGGTTTTGATATCCTTTACAAGGATGATCTCAATTTGTAATTTTCACTTTTTGATTAATAGCAATTTATCTTTTTGCTCATCAAGAATGTCTCCTCTATAGATTTTTTAATTTCAGCCTCTATAGCTTTTGCTTCTCTCTTTTTGTGACATGTATTTGCATGCAATGATTCTTGGGGGCTATGGGGTTGAGCTTTCCTCAACTTCAACAATTATTGATTTTATTAATTAAAAACTTGATCCAAATCTCATTGTGCCATCACAAGCCTTTGAGCATAAACCAACTACAAGATGTGAAGGTTGTGGTCCCTTTCTACCATTAATGATCAAATATTTAATTGTCACCTTACTGGTCAGAGGCTATTAGTTGACCTATATCAATTGAAATTGAATAGTGGCCCATAGCCCATCGCTAGATCACTTTCTTTAAAAACTCTTGTTGTTGTATTGTTGTCAAATAGATTTGACCAAAAAGAGCTATATGTGAAATAATGAAGAGAGATCCTTGTGGGGTTAACTTAGTAATAAATTTATGTGTTTATCCATGATGACAATATTTGATAATTAATTTTGTTGTCAATCCTAAGAATATTTTCTTAAAATAGACAAGAAGGGTTGCCACAAACAAACTTGAGTACCACTTGTCATTACAATAGAATTATATGGGTTGTTATTAATCTCTATCACCACCTTGAGCTTCATTTTAAAGACATTGACCTCCCTAAACATGATTTTAATCCCCTCTAAGAAAATATGATGCTTAGTGGTGGAGGAATATTCAACTAAGCTGGATTTAATATCCCGTTCATTCTTGATTTTGTTAGAGTAATTAGATATTTTCTAATTAACTCTAGTTTTCTTAAGCTAAACTTTGGGCATATAATAATTAATTATTTTATTAATTATTATTATACAACCTAGGTTAGACTTTTTAGGGTTTCGATCTCCTTTATAAGGACAATCTCTCATTGTTAAAACTAACTAATTCACTTTTGATTATAGCAATTTCTCTTTTTGCTCATCAAGAATGTATCATCTGTGGATCTAGAAATTCCAGCCTCTATAACCTTTTACTTCTCTCTTTTGTGATAGGTGTTTGCATGCAGATGATTCTTGGGAGTTGTGGGGTTGATCTTTTATCAACTTCAACATGGTATTAGAGCTCCAGATCTTAATGCCCCTATTCTATTCTATAGAGATTTGGCATTGGCTTTCTGATCTGAGTTTTCAATAGTTTTTTTTTATTGGTTTTGGGGGGTCACTGATTTTTGAAAAACTTTGAGCAAAAATGGACATCAGCGTTGAGCTCAAAGCATTCAAAACCCCATCTCCATATAAAATATGTCCAGTTTGGATGCTATTGAAATTTGAGGCAATTTTTTTTTTGTACCCAAACCGTCTTGACCTAGGCACACAAAACAAGGCAATGATATATATATATATATATATATATATATATATATATATATATATATATATATATATTTCAATTCCTTTTTTTGTTTAGTCAAAATGTTTGAAGGTAGGCATACTTTTGAAGGAGCATTGCTTTTTGGAGAACAACCCTTTATTGAAGGTACCTGTAGGCCTACTGGCCTTGTAGGCTTCGTACATTAGCAACCTTCCATCCAAAGTGGCACGCACCTCTATACTCCATCGCACCCTGCAGGTCTTCATGAGAAGATTTTTTATGTCATTTTTGGCCTTCGACCTTTAATGATACTTTTTTTTTGAACAATGGTTGCCCCACCATAGGCTCTAAACTCTCCAAACGTGGATCTCCTTTTTGGGCTTTGATGCTTGACTATTTTTGGTGGGATGGTGCCATCATTGGTTGCATTTAAGATAGACTAATGACATGATTGGTGGTTTTTGCCCTCAACGCCTCTTCTTCCCTTGATCTGGGCATAGACTTGGGCTACGAGTACATTCGACTGTGACTTTGGAGATCTCTATAATTTGTGTCCATAGTACAAGCCCTTCACCTCACTAAATGTGTGATCATTAGTGCCACATTTTTCTGACACACCATTTTTCGAAAGTCTATGGGAAATTATGTAATTTTTCTATGGATCATAATGAAAGTATTTTTTGGGCACCCTTGTAAGGTGTTTATGTGATTTTTCTTCCAGTCTCACCTTCTTTCATGGCAAATACAACACTTGATAGTTTTTCCAAGTCTCTCAATATACCCATCTGAGATCCGCACCTATGGTCACATGCCCACTTTTATTTAGGGTTGATTGCCTTCTTTTTTGGCCGATGTGTGACTTGTATTTGGTAGAGCCTGTCTACAATTCATGGTCTTCTCCAAGCTCCTGTCTCATCATGCAAACAAGACTTATTTTGTAGACTTCACAGTCTTTGGAGGAGTCTGGGAGTTGTGTGTGTGTATTTGGAGAGCATGCATTGTTCTTTTACAGGGCCATATGTTCCACCCTCTCTCCTCAAGCTCATCTAATCTGCCTCAAGATCATTCAATTTTTGCTAATGATGGTTTCTTTGAATCACGCCCATGAAAAGAGCATTGGACTTGCACTTAAGGCTACCACGTGGCCCTATCAAGGCCAAATGCGCTCCTCAGCAATTTAGGCATTATAGGCAGTTTTTGGCCATGAAGTAAGGGGGTGTTTTTTTAATGACATGGTGGCATGATTTTTAGGGCCAATGACATGATTTCTTATATGCACTATGACTGTACCATGTGGCACTAACCCTCAGACCCAACCCTAGTCCATGTTATGTTTCAATGGCGTGTTTGTGCATGAGAAAGAATGATGAGCTGTGTAGGTTCGACATGTCTTTTGAGTGAGCGCACTATCTTTTTTTTGGTGGTCTTATTTGGTACTCCCTCTTTGAGCCGAATTTTGTGGTTTTATGAATTTTCTTGGAGTTTTTCTTGAGTTCCTCATGGGTCAACCAGTGGTGTGTTGAAGTGGCATTGGTCTTTAGATTGAATTAGCGTTACATGTAATGGTACCAGTTTGGGACTACATGTCTTTGTTAGAAACTAAACCCACACACATGCGATCTGCAGTCTTGTTTTTACCCATTTTGGGTCCACATCAACGGGTTTGACTTAAATGGGCATAATTTTTTTTGACACTTGTACATGCTTTATTGGCCACCAAAGTTATTTTTTTAGCATCAACCCTTTGTTCGACATAGTGTTTTCAGTAATCAAATACTCTTTTTTTGATAAGGGTCATTTTTTTGGCATTCTTTTGCCTTGACAACCATTTGAGTGTCAAATTTGGGCTCGTCATTTGCTATAATCAGCGCCATGTCAACACTGCATCAACACTTATGTCACCTCTTCAGGCTCTGTTTCGACCCACCTTTGCATTTTTTCTCATATCTCAGGCATACAAACTTCATTTTCCAAAAATAATATGTCACCAAAAAGATGGTTTTGAGCTCGTCACAGTGGTACAGTCAGTTTTCAATTTTGATGCTTTTTTAATTATTTTTTTTGCTATCAAATTTAGGTGTATAGTTTTCCACTTTGGGAGACATATCTCAAGCATCCCATCTCTGATTTGGGAATTCTTTATTTCGTTGGAAAGGTCTTTCTGAGCTCTTTTTAGTGATGCTAGTTATTTTTCCAGATTCTACTCCAGGCACATTCTATTTAATCTTTTGCATTTTTGCATTGTGGTGGATATCTTGGTTGTTTCAGGTTCGCGGATTGATTTTGTTGCTTCAGATGATTTGTCATAACTTGTATTATCTATTGTATTAGTCTTATGTCTCTTCTAGTCTATTTAGACATCATTTTTATGCACTATTGCAAACACACTGAGATAAAGTGCCATATTGCATCTATATTTTTGTTTCAGTAGTTTTGCCTTGTTTTTCCATTGGATTTGACTAGTGTCGTCTTAGGACACTCATGCAAATTATTGTATTCTTGGGATTCACCATATCTTGTGCCTTATTGTACATGCACTACTCTGATTAAAGTGCCATGGGGGGTTGGTATTTTGCCTTTGTTTTCCATCTTCCTTTGTCCAATGAGTTTCCCTTTTGTGACATTCTAGCCTCATGACGTGTCTAAGATTGATCACCTTAGTATACATATATGTACTCCTTTGTGCATCTTAATCGTGGTTCCTTGACATTCAATTATTTTGGCCCACTTTTCCAGTTGCCTGTCACCTCACTGTTGTCTGCATTAGGGGAGGTTCTTCTGTTATTTCTCATGCTTCCTTAGTTCAATGGAGTGAGCTATGTATTCAGTATTTGTTCCTATGTACTACACAATTGCAATGGCTAGGTACCTATGCATTTTGGTAAGATGGATCATCTACCATATAGACACTCTTCTCTTCATTCCTACTCTAATCGTAGCTTTCCATGTTTGATTGATCAAATCTTCAGGCTTTGGTGTTTCATGTCATCTATATCTTCAAGTTTAGTTGTTTGCCTCTGTATGCCTTCTGATTCGATGCAAATTATAGTCTTCTCTACCTAGTTAGGTTCTATTTCAGTGGAGGTTCTTTAGATCAACAATTAATTTTCAATAGAGCTTTGCAGCTTCTACATGCTTCAGTGGTGTTCTTCATGATCATCTTTTGTTCCTATCTTCTGGGGCATCCCCTAGTTTGGAAGCTTCTTCATTCCTTCACTAGTTTCTTTCAACATGTTTTCCATCTCTTTTTTTAGTAAGGTTTTTCCCATGTAGTTTTCTCTATTTCTCCTCTTTCTAGAGATTTGATTGTGCTTGGGTACCTCATTAGACCTTGTTCTCGAGACCCAATTTTTCTTTCAGTAGTGGTTTCTAGTTTTTTAGCTACTCCCTAAGTTTATCTTAAGGGGGGTGTTAGAGTAATTAGATATTTTCTAATTAACTCTAGTTTTCTTAAGCTAAACTTTAGGCATATAATGATTAATTCTTTTATTAATTATTATTATGCAACCTAGGTTAGACCTTTTTAGGGTTTTGATTTCCCTTATAAGGACGATATCTCATTGTTAAAACTAATTAATTCACTTTTGATTATAACAAATTCTCCATTTGCTCATCAAGAATGTCTCGTCTGTGGATATGACAATTCCAGCCTTTTTGCTTCTCTCTTTTGTGACATGTGTTTATATGCAGGTGGTTCTTGGGAGCTGTGGGGTTGATCTTTTATCAACTTCAACAATTTTTAGTATCATGCTCTTTAATCTTAGTGCAGAAGGAACAACTTATTTCAAATTTCTTATTTTTTGCCTCTTTGCACTCAACAAGTGCACTTTGAATCAAATTTGCTAGCATGTGATCATAAAGGCCATGCAACACAAACTTCTAACTCTTAAAAACTCTCTCAAGTGCTAACTTGAATGCACTACAATTGTTTTGAGTTAGAATAAATCTACCCTTTGTTGATTTTTTATCCCATTTTGCTTCTTTTTTGTGTATGAGATACTTGAATAACTAGGTTATGGTAAAAATTTTGATTTTAGAGTTTTTCACCAATAGAAACATCTTCCATATTATCACACAAGCTATGTGAGAAAATTGCATAATCCACTACACTTGTATCAATATGCATAATTCACTATAGTTGAGAAACATGTAGAGAAAAAAAAGCTAGGGAGACTCAAAAACACTATATTCCTTGCAAAATAGATACTAGAATGCAAATTTATAAGATTGGAAAATCAAGAAGATGCTTTTTAGTTTATTAGTTATCGTAGTGATCCTTTGTGGATGTGAGATTTGGGGTGGCAACATGTGAGGTTAAAAAGGGAGTCAAATAGATAGAATTCGACACATTTAATCATCGATAACTTCAAAATTGGAAATGTTTTCCCCTATGAGATCTTATTGGCCAAAACATACATATTTCCTTATAGGCTTCGACAATGGTTTAGTTGTTAAGCTATCTTAAGAAAACTCAAAGTATGGAAAAATATCGTTGGCCTGAATTAATTATGGAGTAAAGACTACACATAAGAAAATATACATGGATGAAATAAAACATCAAATGGATAAAATTGGAATGTTAATATGTACGATTGTTTGGAAAACAATGAAGAAACAAAAAAGTTAGTGAGGGAAAAGTTCTTGAGTATAACATAGTCAAAATAAAATGGGCTAAAAAATGTCTACTATATCAAAGAATTTAACCCCACAAGAGATAATGCAAAGGAACTACACATAAGAGAAAATATGAAATAGAGTGAAAATGCTTATAGCGTGTTGGCGCAACTCTAGACAAATTCTTACCATGAGGCATGAAATATGTAGATGGATGATACCTAAGGAAGAATGAGAAGAGGGAATGTGTTTATTTTGCAACATGGAAGTGGTCAAGATATATCAACATTTTATGATAAAGTGTCCAAAATATAATGTCATCCTCTCCAACTATAAGAATATTTTAGAAGTAAACAATTTAGGTACCTTATTTGAAAAAAACAACCCCACAAACCCCAAGAATCACCTACATGCAAACACCTATCACAAAAAGAGAGAAACAAAAGCTATGGAGGTTAGAATTGCCAGACCCATAGATGATACATTCTTGATGAGAAAAAAGATAAAATTGCTATTATCAAAAGTGAATTAATTACAAAGAGAGATCGTCCTTATAAAAGGAGATCAAAACCCTAGCAGGAATCTAACCTAGATTGCATTATAATAATTAATAAAATAAATAATTATTATAAGCCTAAAGTTTAGCTTAAGTAAAATAGAGATAATAAATGAATTAATAATTAAATCAAAATGAAATTATTTAATTAATAAGAAAATACTTTATTACTCTAACAGTCAAGATATACCAACATTTTATGATAAAGTGTCCAACATATAATGTCATCCCCTCCAACTATAAGAATATTTTAGAAGCTAACAATTTAGGTACCTTATTTGAAAAAAAACACAACTAGACAGGACAACAAATTAAATGATCAAAATTCAAAGGGAAAACTTCAAGAAAAAGTTTTAAATGACCTAAAATTTTGCACCCTGTTTTGAATGTTTTCTATCTTGAGGAGTCCTATTGATTACTTTGACCTTATAGACATTATTAAAATATTTCATTCATTTATTCAATATTATAAGCAAATTATTATACTTTGTCCATCTAACCACACTTGAGATAATATAAAAGGGTGAAGGCATACATGTTCATGATGTTAACAAGCATGCATTATCTAATCTCATTCACAAGGATCTTTCCAAGTGCAAAAGATCAAAGCAAAGAAAATGTGAAATAAATTATTTTCCAGCAAATGTGTCGTTTGATAAGGATTAGAAACTAGCAGGAGAAAGTTAAGAGAGTCTAATTAAATGAGCCTCGACATTAAAGTGTACTAGCAGCTCATGAAGAAGAAGAAAAAAGACTTTATGTTCACAAGGAGAGAATAGCTAATCTTTCTTGGTAAAAGTAACCCCAAACATTTTTGGAAAGAATTACAACAAAGAAAGAAACAAACTAAGAATATTATTATATCCACTTAATGGTTCAAATATGCTAAGAAACATTATGAAAAAGAAGATGAGGTGGACCTGCCACCCTTGGTCAATAATATGAAGGATCTTTTCACTGGGCAAGAGGTTGAGATGAGTATTAAGAAGTTGGGTATAGGCAAGACAAAAGACTTGGTTGAAATTCAAGCAGAGTATCTCAAGTGGAGCATGAAAAACCCTTGCACCACACATTAAAAAAATCTTCAATAATATTTGCCAACACAGGTTTCTTAGAGACTAGACGATTAGCCTGGCTATACCCCTTTTTAAGAGCGATGATGTTAATAATCCCTCTAACTACCTTACTATAATGATCAACCCTATGTTTGCAAAACTCTTTGGCAACATGATAGAAAATAGAATAAGAAAACGAGCTACGGATAATCATAAACACGCAAAAGGGAAAGTTGGTTTTAGGTCAAAGCACTCAACAATTGATCACTATGTCACCCTAAGGCATACTATCAAAAAAATGTGAGAGAGAAAGAATGAGGTTTTGTTGCCTTGTTCACTTTAAAAAGGCTTCTGACATTGTCCTCAGGGACAAATTTTGGCTTGGGGTAGAAGAATTAGGGATCCCTATGAATCTCAGAGCTATTGTTCATAGGATGTATGAAGAGATGAAAGTCAAAATCAAAACTTTTGATTGTATTTCAGATTGTTTTAAGAGTGATATAGGGGTCAAAAAGAGTTGTCCACTATCTCCTACTCAGTTTGGCCTATATATTGACAAACTTGAAGAATGGTTAGACATATAAAACGGTGAGGGTATCCAATTAGGTAATTTTTCAATAAGGTTGCTCCTTTATGCAGACGATCTCATTTTGGTTGCCAAATATGCTTGTGGTTTACAAGAACATTTACTTTCTCTTGAGCATTTTTGCAAATTGGTAGGGATGTAGGTCAATATCAATAAGACTAAAGCTATGATTTTTTTGAAAAATAAAAAACTATATTAACATAAGTTATATTTTTTGGGCAACATTCTTGAGGAAGTTATAGAGTATAAAAACATTGGGATTAACTTCAACAAAAAGCTAAGTTGGGAAGGTTGTAGAAAGAAAAGAGTATTAAGAAGATGAAAGACATTTTATATGCTTCAAAATAGGTGTCATGAGGTAGAGCTTTCGGATTGAAGAACTAATCAAATTTTGTTTGGTCCTCTTGTGCTACTGGTTGTTCTTTATGGATGTGAAATATAGGTTAGTAACATGTCAACCTTACAGTGGAAAAAAATTGAGAGGATTCAAAAGCGTTGGATCATAAACAAGTTTAAAATCAAAAACACTATTTCACATGATATTATGTTAATTGAAGTGGGGGCTGCAACCATTGGGGTAATTGATATGGTTCATCTCATTAGTTATCTAAAAAGAACTGAAAAAATGTGTGAAGGTAGATGACCTTAAGTGGTCTTTAATGATAAATTGTACAAACATAAAAATACATGGATGGAACAAAACATCAAGTGGATGAGCAAATGGAATATTCATTTCAGTATGTGTCCCACAAATAATAAAGAAATAAAGGGCTTTGCTATGGAGAAATTCTATAAGAGAAATTGGTGAAATGAATTTGAAAGGAAAAAAACATACTATATCACGATGGAAGAGGCCAAAAGGAGTCTTGGGAAGAGAGAGTTTGCATGCTCTGCAACTCTAGGAAATGGAACAACACTTTATGCAAGAATGTGAGGTGCACAAAGGCATTAGGTTCAAATTTGTGGATGTTATATGTGTCAGCTCTTGGCACAACTTATTCAGCGAGGAGAACATTGAGAAGTTAGGTGGGGTCATCATCAACTTGCACAAAAAAAGAACCAAATTGTTAAAATTGGTTTACTATGTTTCGCCTCATGAACATTAAAAATCATCTTTCTATCTATCTATCTAAATCAAATTCTGCCCAAAGAATAAGCTCTCCCCCTCCCCACCCCAAATATAAATAAATAATTTGAATTTAGAAAATTTGGGAAGACCCCGAACCATTTGTACCCATAACCTCTCTAGCATTATGCAGGCTGTAGCTATTTAGCCACAAAAAATGTCTCTCATACGAAGGAGAGGCACTTGATTTTTTTTAAGAAGTTGTGAAAACCAATACAAGAGTAAACCTTTTCCGTGGTTGGATAGTCGGTGGTCATTGTGCATAAGGTCATTTTGAACTAACCTCATGTTCCCATGTTGCTGCTTAAATGAAATTTCTGCTTAAATTTAAGCAATAAAGTGTTCCCATGGAAAAATAAAATTGGAGGAAACGGATATTTTAGAGTCTTTTCCTATTTTCATGGAGACCTATTTTTTGACAAATAAAAATAAGCCATGGAAAATAAGGGGGGCTGAAAATAAGCCTTATTGAAAATATTGACAATGGCTTCACTAAATTCTTTCCCTCCTTTATTTTCCATGAATTCTTTCTTTTATTTTCCATTAGATTTTCCTTCCAAATTTTTAATCACAATTTACATCTAATGAATGCTTTAAAAATAATTGCATGAGACCACCCGCTCCACATTTTATTCCTGAAAATTTTGAGCTCTAGCAACAGCATGGGGTTATTTCCTTTCCAGAATGCTAGCTATAAAATTCGTAACAATGATGGTCGTGAGTAAACAATCTTTTACCTTCTAGCCCTTTCTTATATTTTAGATTTGCTCACGCCTATTACTTGTTATTTAAAACTTCCGAGGTTCAAATCTTTGCGAAAAAAGTTCCAGAAGAAAACAGCGAGAAGGGTTTAAGCTATTTTCTGTAACAATGTCGCTACGCGTGTTGAATCCAAATGCGGAGATCCTGAATAAATCTGCCGCCTTGTACATGAACATCAATGCTGCCAAGGGCTTGCAAGACGTTCTCAAGACCAATCTCGGCCCCAAGGGCACCATTAAAATGTATGGATCATTTCATTATATTTTTGTTTTACCAATGCGTTCTGATCCATACAAAGGTTTGTAAATGGCATATGCAAACATTTGAAAGTCCTCTGAAGCCTTTTGAATGTACTTCAAACATTTTCAAAACATTCTGTAGATACTTCAGAGACATCTGGAAGCATTTTCCAAATCGTGCTTACCTTTCCCATGGATTGTTGCAGTTGCTTATTTTTAGCTGATGTCCAACCCTGAGTTAGAGCAAACGTTCTGCAAAACCTCGTTTGTTTTCCCGGCAGATTGCCGCAGCTGCTTGTGTTTTTCTACGGTGTTAAAGCCTGAAGTAGTTTGGTCTCGGATTGGGCTAGATTTTGTTTCTTGTAACTCAGGGTCCAGTGGAGAGAGTCCTGCCTGTTTTATTGGTTTGCGGGAGTAAGTTGTACGCTTGCCTTGTTAAACTCGGGCCGATCATTTACTGTATCCGTTTTACAATACTTGTTGTTTTCACCTAAACCTTTTCTGATAGAGAGAGTGAGCTGAAGTTAAAGTACATAATTCATGACCTCAGTCGGCTTTTTTTTAAAAAGGAGAGGAGGAAGCCCCTGGTCGAGCATGCAGTCGGCAACCTGATATGACCCTCCTTTGATAAAATTGGGGAAGTTGAAGGCACAACACATGCCCCTCATCCTTACTTAACCCTTTTCCACAGGGAGATGAATTAAAAGTAGAGGCAAATACTTCACAACCGGACTCAAATGTTTATTGATTGGAGATCAAAGGTAGAATTTCTTAATATGCAGTGTAGGATGATCGGTTTGCTTATGGTTAGTTATTGTCATTACCAAAACAGACGACCTTAGGTACTCTGAACGACCTGCTCAACCTTAATGGCATGTCTTTAAGTTGTTTTCCCCTCACGCATTATAAAAATTTGAACTGTGTCGCACTCATATATACATCACTTAGCTTCGAGCAGGGTGTGCCAGGCTCTTGAAATTTGGTTGTATTTTCATCAGTTCTTTGGGCATCGTGTAAAACTAGCGGTTTGTGATGTGTCCTGATGGATGGTTGCCAGCAAAAGAAGTTAATCACTTTGATCGATATAGTGTTTCCAATATTGTTTATGAACTTTTAAATTTAACACTGCACTTTAAACAGGTTGCTTGATGGTGATGGTTTTTAACTATTTTGTCATGAAAACCAGTACATTAGGTTTTTGGTGTGTTGAAATAGAAGTTGTAATCTTCAGATGTCTGATATGGGGTGTTTGATCCAGTTATTTCTATATGAAGCTTGGCATTGTTAATTTCAAACTCTTGCCACCGTTAGTATGTCACCTTGCAGAAATTTGAAGGAGCAAAATGTCTGGATCGACATGTTTTTTAGGGCAGATTTTTCTTTTTTTTGACTCAGAGTAACTTAGAAGATCAACTAGTTGTCTTATGAATAGTTCCCAAGTGTCACACTGACAAATAAATGGATGCCCGATACCCCAACTAGAAGGTTATATTATCCCTTTACTTTGTACAATTATGTTTAGCTCACTTTTTGATGCACTGGTAGTTATTCTTTAATATTTACCATTTTTCCCCCATTAGTAATTTCCCTTAATCTGTTTTATAATTTGTTTGACATGCGAGGCTTACTTGCTTGTTCTGATAAGAAAATTCTGTAATCTATATTTGCATGCTTTTAGGCTTTTAGCAATTATATTCTTCTGATGCAATCATTTGTTATCTCATTTGATTTACATGAACCCACTGAAGGTGATTTGAAGGATTGGCACTAGTTTTTAAGTGCTGTGATGATGTGTGCCATTTATAATTAACTCAAATTTCTGTGAATACTAATATATGTTCCAATCTTATTGCGACACAGATAGTGTTTTCTTTTGGCATAAACTAAAACTGCCATGCTTTACTCATTGTACATAGTCACAGATTCTTGTAATTACAGTACTATGTGCATATACTGTTCACATAACTGGTTAATTCATTAATTTAGTATGAACTTTATTTGGTTAGCTGTACAAGGTTTATTCCATCAATCTCATGCACTCTTGGTGTAGACACTTTTTTGTAACCATCTCCTAACATGATAACATTATATTCATGTTTGTCATAACCTAGTCCTATTTCTTAGTACCCATTTAATTAACCCTTTCGTTTTCCTGTCACATGTATTTTTATAAATTACATAATCCATTTTTGTCTATTCCCAATGCAAATACTCTTTTTTATACGTTATCCATTTCCAACTAGGTTATTTGTGCGCCCCTGTGCACCCTGGTCCTATATTGAATTTTTGGGTCTTGTAATCAGATTGGCCTTGGTATGCCCAGGGTCTTGTCCAGGTGTCCTAGGCATACCTGGGCTGTTCTTGAAGGGCGGAACCTAAGGGTTGCCCAAATAAAACATTATATAAAAGCATTTTTGTAAACAAAAAAGTGCCAAACACATAATCTTGTCAGTAAGTGATGAAATTGTGAAAATGAGATTGCCTCCATATTCTAACAAGGGCAACTGCCTCTTGATTGCGCTTGGTGCATTTGGCCTAGATCCACATGAGGGGTGCTACCATTCAGTCCCAACGGGCTGTCACTAGGTATTGGGATTTCAAGTCGCATAAGAAACTTGATTGCAATCAGGGGGTTTTGGGAGTGGAGACTAAAACTGACAATTTAGACAATTATCTTTATTACTATCATAATATCATTGATCAATAATTGGGTATTATACTTATTACTTCAAAAGATTAAATGTCATTATTTTTATAATGCATAATAATCTGTATGATATATCAAATATATTTACAATTTTGTATGTTTCTAATTTGTTTTTTTGCATATGTACACACACATGCACGGCTGTAATGAAAATGTATTGTATGGTGGTGTACCCAAGGTTTTGGGAGTGGAGACTAAAACTGACAATTTAGACAATTATCTTTATTACTATCATAATATCATTGATCAATAATTGGGTATTATACTTATTACTTCAAAAGATTAAATGTCATTATTTTTATAATGCATAATAATCTGTATGATATATCAAATATATTTACAATTTTGTATGTTTCTAATTTGTTTTTTTGCATATGTACACACACATGCACGGCTGTAATGAAAATGTATTGTATGGTGGTGTACCCAAGGTTTTTTTTGCCCAGCATTTTGTACGCAACCCCGTACCAGAAACAGCAACTTAAATTTCGAATAAAAAAATAGATCCAAATATCTATCACATTCTATTCCTTATCTATTTTTTAATCCCCCACACATCTACTTATCTAAAATAAATGAAATATAAAGATAAATATTAACCCCTTGAATATTCTTATTCAGTGTGGATTCCTCACTTGTCTCATTTGGCCTCAACTATCTGTTAAGATTGAATCTCCATTGTTCATGTTCCTTTTAAAAAACCAATAAGTCAACCCCTTCATCCTCCACTTCCATAACACCCAAATAGTCATGGAGGTTTGGTACATTCTTGTTTCTATTTGCATAATCTTTTTGTATCCATTCGCTCTATCTAAGGTATTGCTTGATAGGGAATAATTTTTTAAAATATGCTGTTTTTCTTTTTTTGATTCTAATCTAGGAATACACTCTGAACGTAAATCTTCTAATCTTATATCACTTGTTATTTTTTATTTATCAATTTGTGTAGGCTTGTTGGAGGGTCTGGGGATATTAAGCTTACGAAAGATGGAAACACCCTTTTGAAAGAAATGGTAAGTGTTTACATTTATTACTTGAGTTGTATTAAATAACAAAAAAATTGCTATAGTTCTGGTGAATGTGGCAGTTGCAAACTTTGTTAACCTGGTAAAATTCTTGGAAACATATCTTTTGCTATATGCAATGTACATTCCTTGTGTAAGAGGTCATTGAAATAGCACTAACAGACACTTGTGCAACTTGTGAGAAATTGGTGATTGTGAATTTGTGTCATATGAGAGATTAGCTTTGTGTGCCATTAATGCTGATTTAAGGTCATACATATTTTATCAACATCTTTATGTTCTAGAGCTTGGAATACTACTAGTGATCATTAGCTGTTGTTTTTTAATTTTTCTGAATGTTTCCGAAAATTCCATGGATTCTTGTGTTTAGTTGCCTGTGAGAAGGTTTCAAACTTGGAGATGGCTTTTTGTTTCTCTTTTGAATTTGTTTATAATTTTTCTTATCAAAATTATGTAAACAGAAGCCTAACTCTCAACGAGATGTCATCAAAACCTGAATTTCTAACTTCTCTTCGCTGATACTACATATTGCCCAGGAATCATTTCATGGGAATATAGACTTGTTTAACATACAAGTTTTATATAAACAGAATGTTTTGTATGATTGATACCTCTAGGGATTTTCATATATGTGGATTTAGTGAGAAAGCAATAACATTTTCTTGCCAACTTAAATATATGTGGACTTAGTGAGAAAGCAATAATATTTTCTTGCCAATTTAAAGTTTACAAATTTTATTAGTAGGCCTCAGATCTGGGTTTAGTTCCAACTGGGTTTGGTGTGCCAGGGATTCACATAGCGAGCTTACAATTTTAGTGTGCATTTCTCCTGGATGAATTTGAATTGATCTGTAAACTTTTCAGGTGACTAAATATTTTTTTCTGACAACGCCCTCGCCTGATACTATTTTCTTGTAGCTGTTAGTCTGCTGTTTCTTGAGAGGTTAGCATTCCTTGGTCAAGCATAGTAGAGATCCTTCCATTGTCATTGTTGATACATGTCCACTGTCAAAGTTTCTCTGTCCAGTGCAATGTTTTTTTGCAATCTATGTTCTGGTGGAATGTAACAAGAATTGTTGAGATTAAAAAATATAATTAATTAAAATATGGAAGGTTTATTTTCTATGACAATTATTAAATTGATGATATAAGGAAAACCTATTATGGTTTACCATATAAATGTAGATGTTTTGAGGATATAATGGGAACTTTAATTGAATAAAGACAAATACTATATTCACAAATTTTCATCTAAGCGCATTTATGGTGTTACCTAATGTTAAGTTGCTGCTTTTGCTTATGGATCTGGTAGAATGAATTTTGGGTTTAGGTTTGTCTTGGGGTTTGTCCCATATATATATGGGTTGCCTGTTTGGAAGCAGATTTAGCTCAGAGATCTGGCAAAAATAATTTAGAGGTTAGGTTTGTTCTGGGTTTGGTTCACATACATACATGCACACATATACAGAGAGACAGACAGACGGACACACTCACACACAGATACATGTGAACCAAACCGAAAATTCTTTTTGCGGAATCTATTAGCCAAATGCTAAAATGGTAACTTAGCATTATGTAACATCATGGGTGCACTGATGTAAAAATTATGTGGCAACACTATTGTAAGCAATAATCAGCTATAACTTATATTGAATAAGGATAGCATTCTATAGTGAAATATGTGGAGAAGCTTTGTCTTTTTACAACTAGTATATTGAAGAATGTGAAGAAGCTATGTCATTTTAGAACTAATGTTTTTTAAAGAAATTTTTATTACACATTCTGAATTTGCATGTGTTGGAAGTTCTGGCTATATATGATGTAATAATCTCTCTTTGTAGTATCTGGTTTTGATTGTGCTTGTTTTGTTTTATTTCTTATGCAGCAAATTCAGAACCCAACAGCTATCATGATAGCAAGGACAGCTGTTGCACAGGATGACATAAGTGGGGATGGTACAACCTCAACAGTTCTTTTTATTGGCGAGCTAATGAAACAATCAGAGCGTTACATAAGTGAAGGTTAGTGTTACATTCATAATTTGTGTGCTAAATCTGGGTCTCACATGGCGTAACCTAAAATTTTTATGTTTTTATTTACCTAGTGATAAATCATGTAAAATTTGCACCTCAGAGAAGATTATGAAATGATGCAATAATTTTGTTTAAGGATTTCTCAGCTTATTTTACATGTAATAATGTCCTGGACAGTTGGCTGGAAGACAGAAATTTTGGTAATCATTGTTAGTGATTTGAATGTCAGTTGTCTTGAATAAATGCTGTTGTGAATCCAGCATGTAGAAGACCCAAACTAACTTTTCCATAGTCCTACTTGTGTTTACTATTTATGCAAGTTAAGATGGTATCAACTGACAAGCCCACTTGAGCAGCATATAAACCCTTGTTAAGTACACAAGTTGAAGACTATTAGTGTTTTATTTTACTTAAGGCTAGGGTGATTCCTTCCATGATTAGGATCATCTGATTTGTACTTGGACCTTTTGATGCATAACATTTTTTTGCTTTTGAGCTTTGAACTAGGGTGTCTTGATCTGTATGGTCTAGTGTTTCTGCTTTGAGGTTCATTCCCCAATTCACTGTTCTGAATTCTAATTGAACTTGTTGAGGGACAATGCTTTTTCTTTTGAGGTTTGTTGTCCCAAATGAAATCCTAAAATGTCAACTTTGTTTTCTTATCTGTTTTGACTATGACATGAGAGTTTGTTAGTACACAATCGGTAAATTTACAATTCTGAAATATTTCAGAGTGAGAAAAGGGATCCAACATAGGTTAAGTAACCCATTGAGTGACCTGGCCTATGTTTGCGTTCTTTTTTGACAGGTAGTATCCTATGATGCTTCCTGATTGAGGCCGGATTCTACTACAAGCCTTTGCAGCTAAACATAGATCAGATGCTAATTTCTTGTTGTGTGTCCTTTTAGCAATACTTTTTCTACACAATTATAAATCCCTGTATACCTGTGTTCCTTGAATGTATTGAGTATTTAATTTTTGTTGTAACTAAAATTTACACAAGTGTGTTTTTTGCCTTTAGATAAGAAACCTTCAATTTATCTTTTTTTGTAATCACGAATTCTTGATTCCAAACCTTCATTAAAAAGATGACTTTAAATCATAAATATTCCTTAGTCCTAGACTCTTTAATAGGGGCTTTGACTTTGGAATCTTGCTTTCTTTTCTAAATCAACTTTCCTTTGAATTTACAAACTTATTGGCTTACTTGTTGCATTTAATGAGAGTAACATGACTAGATCTGGGTTCTCTGCATTATACGCCTCTTCTATTATGCCAGCAAACATTTAGTTCAAACAACTTCTACATTCGTTGCAGTAACAGTAAATAAAGGCTAAGAAAACATAAAATATATTGGACCCAAGATATTTGGAAAACAAAAACTAACAAGTTTTTAGTATGATATATCTAAATTGTGCAATTCATAAGTAACTCATTGTAGAGATAAGATGGTGGGAAACTATATCAAAACATTCTTGGCCATCATGTGGCGCTTGCCATACATATGAGGGATGTACCTAGTGAGGAGGCCATATCCAATCAATCCTCTAACGTAGGCCCAATGGTGGATGTCCTCCCTCTTGTCATCATGTGGCACTTTACCATCCATATGAGGGGGTGTACTTTACCATCCATATGAGGGGGTGTACCTAGTCAGGTGTCCATGTCCAATGAATAATCCACCCTAGTAACAAGAGTGGAGATAATCCCTCTTGGCCATCGAATGACACTTTACCATCCATTTGAGGGGTTGTACCTAGTGAGGAATTTCATTCTTGTTCCCCCTTCCATTCTCACCCCTCTTCTTCTTATGATTGGATTCCCTAAACAAAATGGTCAACCAAAGTAAGGGTCTGAGGAAACTATAATAGGGTGTCTATAGTGCCCTTCCCTTCTAAGCCCAAGGGCAGGGCACTCCTTGCACCCCCTTGGCTTCATGACTATCACCACCATGAGGTGGTGTACTTAGAAGAGGACCTCATAACTGTTTCTCCTTCGTTCTACTCCTTTCCTAAGCTTACTAAGTTTGATTGTTTCCTTAGGAGCATAAATAAATAAATTAAAAATCTAGAAAGATTATCACTTCACATTAGAAATAATATGTTAGATAACATCTTCATCATGCGTACTAAGCATTCATCAGATTTATACCACTGATGAAAAGGAATGCTATAGACTGGTATAAGTAGTAATCTTAGTCTGATCCACCCATGCGCCCGATTGCTGACGTCTGATGAAACTGATCTGCTCTTATGGATCAGTGTTTGTGATTGTTGGTCAGATACTTCCCTCCAAGGAAGTATTCTCCTTTATGCATCTTTATCTCTCTTGAAGAGAGTTGTCTTTCTGAATGTAGATAGCTCTCTGAATGGACATATCTTTTGTTAATCACAACGTTTTCATTTTAAATGTTGTTCTTCCATAACTGCTGCACGTTGGTCTCTGCTCATTACTATATCACCACTGCCTTCCTTCTGGTCTCTGCTCATATTTACATCGCCACTGCTTTAGTCCTTTATCCCTGGTCATTGATTTGTCACCATTGCTTTTTATTTGCTCTGAGAAATTGGTTTGATATCCTCATTGAATGCTTGTTCTTTGATGCATATACTTCTTCCTTGCAGTGGAAGAGTCATGTTCTTTCCACGGTTATATCCCTTCAGAACTGTTGCATCCTTCACTTATACAATTGCCTCTTCTTTTAATCATGCTTTGTTAATATTCACTAAATTGTACCTTGCCTCCTTTTGGAAAGTAATTAGTAAACACATCGCTTTATTAATTTATACTTATTTTAAGGGGTTGGTCATTATATTGGTTTTATTGTACTTCTTTGGAGAACAAATCACAGTGGCTTTGGTTACCTAAAACTTGCATATTAACCTGGTTTTTAGAAATCAATGTGTAAAATTCTTTGAATCTTGATATTGCAGCACAAAGATTTGTGCTGATGCAGACTTACTATTAATTCCTGGACTGCAATTTTCCGAAAATCGTGATATCTTTTGAATAAGACAATTTTCTTATAAATATTGTTTGCTTAAGTATTCATCATGTCTGGGATATGACATAATGCTAGATTGAGTCATATACTGTCAGTCTTCCTAGTGATGCCCTTCTGGTGTGTTGTAATTAAGTTGCATAGTAATATCTCATGGTGTACAGAAATAAATTGTACATATTAATATCTTAACTTTAATGTGACCAAATACAATCTGGAGTCTGAACGTGAAAATTCCAATGAATATAATCCTACAATAATTTTGTATTTGATCAAAATGTGAAGCCGTCGTACTTATTTTTAAATTGTAACTTGGAAATCTAACTCCTTTTCAGGAATGCACCCTCGTGTGCTTGTTGATGGAATTGAGATTGCAAAAAGAGGCACATTGGATTTTCTTGAGAAGTTCAAAACTTTGGTAATCATGGAAGGAACACCAGATAAGGAGATGTTAAAAATGGTAGCAAGGACAACAGTTAGGACAAAGGTATATTATACAGTTTTATAAGAATTTTGATGAAGAATTCTAGACAATCTAATTAATGACTGGTTTATGATAGACATTTTTTTGTCTCTGCAAGGAATTACTCAAATTATTTTGTGGATGTTAATTTCTCAGAGTTTTCATTATTGTGAAATAACTTTTTTTTGAACTTGTGTAGCTTCATGAAGCACTTGCAGATCAACTAACTGACATTGTTGTAAATGCGGTATGTGTAAACTCATCACTAAGTACCTTGCAATTGAATACCTATTCTTCTTCTTGCTTGCAGTTCTGTGCAAAATGGTTTATTTTTGTGTTGGAAGTTTTGTTTATAAATGCTGAACTATATTTGTCTTGTGCGGCCATATTTTTTTATAGTTTTTGTACCTGTTATATGCATCTGTTGTACATTAATAAAATAAAACATTCAGTTTCATAAAAGCATGATCATTAAGTATCCATGATGATGTTTGCTTGTCCAGTGTTAAAATTTTCATATATAATAATTGCATTCAAAAGGAATGTTATTTTTGTGTTTAAAATTGATTGTGGTAGCACGACTTTGCATTCATTAGTACTTGCATTTAAAATATTGAAAGCTTGGGAAGTTTATAGCAGGGTATTAGAAAGACATTTGATGTCTAGGTTTGTATAGAATATATGGCTGTAAAGTTACAATTGTCAACAGATATTGTCATTAAGATGATTAGATGGTCTTTATTTCTGCATGACCATGTATGCTCCAAATATCTTAACATTCCTTAGAGATTCACAAGTGCTATTTTTGTTGTTAGGAAATTTGAATTGCATCTAGATTTGCACCTAGCATTATATGGATACGTGAATACAATTATTCATTATGGAAGGTGTTGAAGGTTATCTATATTTGTATGTCTTCAGTTTAGAGCGTGTGATCTTTTTATCTCCTAAATCTCAAGTCCATTATGGATAGCAAAAGTCTGTGCTCTGGTTCCATGACAATGCATATCTGCTTGACTTCAAGCTATGTTGACCTTTTTGAGATCATTCTTTATAGTATCAGTTCCTAATTATGTTTAATGAATCAAACATCCATGTGGCACATGGCCGTGACCTAATTATTTTGTAGGATCTTGATCTAATAGAAGCCATTTATGTAGTCATAAATTACGTATGGAATTGTTTGGATGTCAATTTGACAATTACCACAAGCGCATATGTAGAGATATGAAAACAGCTGTCAAAAAGAATTGTGTTTGCCAGGTTTTAAATTATCATTTTATGTAGTTGATTTAAGCATCTCCTTACTTAAGGCATGTTAGCTAGTTGTAATTTGAAGTTCCATTAACCAGATTTGGTAATTTGTTTGTTTATTTCTACCAGCAAATGACAATACTGAACATTAAATTTAATTGTAAATAATCTTTTAGCATAAAGATATATGCATATAATCTACTTTTGTCAATATCATTTGCATAGGTTTCATTTTCATGCTTGATTTACTGTTGAGTTATATTATTGCAGGTGCTTTGCATTCAAAAACCGGAGGAACCAATTGATCTATTTATGGTAGAAATTATGCATATGAGGCATAAGTTTGATGTAGATACCCGCCTGGTATATTTTCAGCACTACATTTGCATGCTGGATGTATTTATCTGTTTGCATTTGTTTCATTATATTAATGGTCAACTGTTCGATTACATGTGGGCCTGGAAAAAATGTAGTTCAATTTAAAGCATTTTGTTTGCTATTTGTACTTTGCAGATTTATGTAGGAAATGTTTATCAGAAGGCACAGTAAACAAATATTGAAGAGGCATCAAATTACAAAATTCAAATTAGTCCATCAGCCTTTAACCATTAATTAAGTATATCATCTAGCCTCAAAATGAAACAGTTAGCTGGTGACTTACATAAACCAAATTAGTAATCATTTGCAAGGTAACAGTAAAATTAGTTATGCACACAAATTATCTGATTAACAGTTCAGTTGAATACTAAGCAGTAGGAAATTCAAAATTTTGCAAACCAGGTTAATTTTTATGGGCTGCTCAGAGGTCACAGTAAAAGCATAATTGTTAATAACAGAACTGCACAGAAGAATTCTGTGTTGCCAAGGATACAACTACAAACATTCAAGAAGCATTTAAATAATTTTACCATCAGCAGTAGTTTGAGCAGCTTCATTCTGGAATAAAAGGAGGGATAGCTCATATCATGTTGGAAGGATTATGTTGAACTTGGTCATATCCAAAAGTTGTGCATCATCATGGAGGGTATTAGTTACAGGCTCATGTTGCAGAACGCTCTGAAGAAGAGGAGTTAACCTTCTATGAATTCGTGGCCAAATGATCTACTGACTATGTCATGTCTTCTGTATGGTAGATAGTTGAATGACCATTAAGGGAGGTATTAAACTAATAGTATAATATTTAGTATAATGGTCATATAATTAGCTTTTTTCAAAGTCTGTTACCCAGTTTTTCAAACATGGCCCCAAAAGTTTTAAATCAATATATGCATAATATTGTTCTTCGAGCCGATTCATAGGTGCAGATCCCATCATCAATGTCTGGTCTCCTAGATCTTCATAGTTTTGATCACCAAATGTAAATGCATGAACGAATCTTCCCTCATTTGGTGACATTAATAACGTATGTGAAGAGCATGATGAAACCTTGTCACCTCAAAAGAGTTTTATGATCACACGATATGATTAAACTCTTAAATAAGGTTGAAATGTTAATAAGTGTATCATTGAATTAAGAAAGTCATTGAACGTTTTCAAGGACACTTCTAATCAATGTCTGGTCTTCTAGATCTTCATAGTTTTGGTCACCGAATGTAAATGCATGAATAAATCTTTCCCTCTATGTATTTGGTGACACTAATAAGGTATGTGAAGAGTATGATGAAAAGTTGTAAACTCAAAAAGAGTTTGATGAAAAGTTGTCACCTCAAAAGAGTTTTATGATCACACAATATGATTAAACTCTTAAATAAGGTTGAAATGTTAATAAATGTATCATTGAATTAAGAGAGTAATTGAATGTTTTCAAGGACACTTCTAATCGAGCAAATCAAATTAGACATCATTCCTATATAGGTTGAAGACGCCTTTATGTGGTGGATTTAGCCAATTAAATCCTCAATAAAGCAAACCAGTTTTCATCCTTTATGGCCATAGTTGATGAATGTTTGTTTGGGAATGTTCATAGCTTTTCCATAGTGCAAACTTCTCAAAGTCACTTTAATTGCCAATAAGTTGCCAATAAAGCTAAAATTAGTTGCTAAATTAATCCATTGATCACCTAGATTTATCATTAAAAGCAGCGCACAGTGCCCAAAGATTTGAAATATTACCAAAAGGTGATACAGAAAGAATTTCACCGGAACTTTATAAAAGTTGCTCAAATTGTTCAAAGCACTAATAGTAAATTGGGTGGTCAAATGCATTTATCTTGTGGTCTTCATAAACTTCTTTAAAACCTCAATTGAAAGAATTCCTTCCTTCTAATCCTTCCATGATGCCAATGTAGGACAAACAAATTATCAAGATGAAGTTGATAATGATAAAAGATGGCATTAAGATGAAAGCATATCTCAAACAAGTGTACCACGAGCTCACTTACTTATTCCTTCAGGCAACTTCAAACTCGATTTGTTGAACATGGAGATCAATAAACCGAAGTTTGCTAAATAACTACAAGCTTGTGCTCACACCTCGAACTTTTAGCATGGGTTATATGTATTAGACTATGAGAGGCGTAAATGCTGAAGTCGGGCAAATTAAAAACTCTTAAAAGTGACTTGAAACGCTGAAGGACTACAAGTAAGCCAAATTAAATATGTTATTGGTGATTTAGAAAGTTGTTAAAGTTATTTAAGAGTCCGATGAAAAATTTAAATGAATAAAAACAAGTTAGGGATAAACAACATAAGACCCGATAAAAAAGAAGGTGACATGTTGGAGAAAACTGTTGAAATAACAGTCTCCACTCATGCTTATTTACACACCAAGTAAATTATTTTCTTCGCAGATTTTGGTTCTTGGCCGTGTGCATTAAGGAGAAATCACTTTGGTGAATGGAAGGATTGCAATGGATACACTTTGAAACTAAGCAAGTTGATGCCATATGAGAGCTTTGGAAAAGGTTATTAACAAAAATTAAAAAATTGCTGATAAATATGCATGTGAAAGATCCACCACCTTTTGTAAACAGTCATCCTGGTTTCCTCTTGTTGCATGGCATGATTGCAAATATAAAAGCTTATTCATGAATTGACAATGGTTTGGCTTGACAAGTTGTATTATTGATGCAGTTAACATTAATGCAATGTATGAAAACACAGATGAAGCACCTCAATTGTTTACTAACTGCCATAAAGAGATGTTATCTCAAGGAATGAAGTGAAATGATTGCATGATATGCAGAAAACAGTTTTGGTAAGGAGTCGTTAAAAACTTTCAAGCAAATTCTTGTGGGTGTAAAGCCTCATTCTTCTGCGTTTACCAGTTTATACCAGTACTATGCATCAGAAAGCTACCGTCTTATGATTGTAGCATGAGCACCAAGTGGTTGAAAGGGTTTCAAAGAATTGCAAATGAATGCAAGAGTGTGGTTGCAGATATACATAAAATGAACTGTCTTGAAGACAAACAAAGTCTTTAAAAACTATCGAGTAAATATAACCGATATTTGTAAAGCTACATCTGTGCAAAGTATGGAATCATTGACAACATGCTTGAGTTATTTTGCCTCAAAGACGTCATCTCAATGAATTCACTGTTATCATGCATGTGGAACAAGAAACACAGAAGAGGTGGTTTTGGACATTTGCAGAGAGATAAGTAAAGAAGAAATTTGTTGAATTTGCCGTTTGCAACTGTGTGCATATAATTGCATATGAAATGTGGAAGCATACTTAATCATTGACAACATGCCTGAGCTGTCTTACAGAAGTGACAGGAACAGATGTGATCTCATGAAGTCACAATTTTTCTCTATTAAATATTTTTTTCCTATAAATATGTATCGTAAGACATGGTTTTTTTGAAAATAGAGCCTTCATGCAAGCATAAGCATAAGCATTTTTTTTCTTCATAGGATTCTGTTTGACTTTTTGAAAATAGAGCCTTGATGGAGGTATAAGCACATATCAGAAAAAAATAAAAACTGATTTTTCACCTGATAGCATACATAATGTGAAAGCTTAACGAGTGCACAGTAGAAGGTTTTGCAATCACGGGAAAGAGGATATTATGTTTTTGAAAGGACAATATGGAAAACAACTTTCCTATGAGATAGGATGAAAATTTGATTTCTCTGAAAAGTTTTAAAATTTTCATTCAAAGACATATCAGTCTCTGGAGATGCAGTGATGGCAATATTTGCAGTGTAAAAATTAAAATTTTGTTGAACAAAGACTTTGTTGGATAACTGGATGGGTTTATTAGTAGTTTTAAGTACCAAGTTCTTGACAGCTTACTCAAATATAAATTAATTTCAGCAGTGTGTGCCACAACAACTTTCTAGTCAACTTTTAATGTTAGAAGCCAACATCAGGAAGAACAACTACTAGAGATTTGATTATGCCCCTATCATAGAAAGCTCTCCACCCAAAAACCCTGATATGAAACTTGGCCATATTGAACTTCAATGTTTTTGGAAGTCAGTTACAGATGAGAATCCTTGAACTGAGGACTTTAAAAAGTGGGTTAGCTCATGCAGCCAGGCTTCCAGCAGCAGTTCAATGCCCCAAATTGGTGTTGGAGTGTGTAAAGGGTAATAATCCAGAAACCAGAGAAATCATAATAGCTGATGGTCAGTTAATGGCTAAATTTAATGGGATTTCCATGGGAATCGTCCTCAGGCTACCATGCAGAGAACAATGCGCCAACATTGACAAACGGAAAACCCTCTAATCCTTCAGTTAAAATAGAAGCAAGTGTTTGGATAACCTGGCAAAAACTTGGCTACAAACACCTAAGGGTGGAAACATTCAGCTTCCTAAGACACTTCACTGTTCTTTCTTTATTGGTGATGTTTAATGGGATTTCCATGGGAATTATCCACCAGCTACCATACAGAGAATAAGGCACCAACATTGACAAATCGAAAACTCTTCAGCACTTAAGATATGGATGTATCTTTTTCATCGTTGTCATATCAGTAGGAAAGCAATTCATTGATTAGGGCAGCCTTATTAGTGATTGTTTGCATGAGCAGCTGATTTATTTTGGCACAAACCACCGCTTCCACATCTCCTTTCATCTTGTGTATGAACTCAAATGTATGATTTTTACTCACAGGTGGAATTAGAGCAGAAACATCGTAAAAGTGTAAATGCTGCATTTATGATGCATGCATTAAGACAACTTTAGGGGATTGCTAACTCATGCCCAACCGCAGGAACCGGCAGGGGGGGGGGGTGTGGGGTACAATTGTGTAATAATCTTGACTTAGTATGATCAATACGTTAAACCTTGGCTAGGGGTATTTTGTCAAACAGTTGGCAGGTAACCTTGGCATTAAACTCTGATGCTGCTGTGAATAGTCCAACTCCAGAATATATATAACAATATGACTACGGAATTTGCATACAGTGTGACAACCTCAGAAAATAACAGTATTGTATGTATATTACTTATGTTCCCCGGGGACACGTACCCGGCCTAAAACCCGGTGTTTCAGGGATGGGAACGGCGGGACGGGTATGGGATGTCCCCCAGCCATCTCCAAAAAGTGAAAAAATGTAGGGGATGTCTTGGAAACTTGGGGATGGCTGAGGGGAAGGCCAGAAGTACTCGGTATTTTAAAGCCTCCAACTTGTTCGGCCAAGTTGTCCCCACCCCTCCAAATGCCCTAAAAGGCAGTAGAGGCAGAATAGGAGCAGCAAGCTGCATCATTTTTCTATGTTTTTTTTTTAATGTTGAACATGAACATGATTATGATACATTGATACTTATGACTTTATGGCAGCCCTCTACCCTTTGGGCCTATAGCTTTGGACATATTTTGATTTTGATTTTCAGATTTATCATATTTATCATTATGACATTATGATATTGACAATTGTTAATGTTCATTGTTCAGTGTTCACTGATATTGATATGCATTTTGACAATTGGGTACTAAAATTGGATATTATTTCCTAGATGGCATTCAAATGTTGTATTTTATGGTTGTATAATGTTTAAATGACATGCTCATATGAATGACATGTATATTTGCAAATTTCAATATATATTTTAAAATTTCCCTATATATATATAGCCGTCCCCGTTTGCCGTCCCCCCCGTTCCCAAAATTGCCAAAAAAAATTGCCGTCCCAGAAACCCGTCCTGCCGTCCCCTGCTGTCCTCGTACCGGAAACTTGGGAGAACATAGTATGTTACTCTTCAAGTACAGCAGATCCCATACAACATTTTGTCTAACTTGGATTATAGAGAAATAATTACTGAATGAGTTCACACATATTTATTCATGTTTAAAGCACCAACACATGGTATTACAAACATAGACAAGGAAATAATGGAATCTGTATACTGCAGCTGCTAATAAACTGGATTGCTCAGCTACGGCATACTCTTCAAGTTCACTGTTCTGGAGCTGCCAATGCCCACTCACTGCCCGTATTGGTTACTGGAATCTGTCTTGGTGTGAAGGTATTGGTTACTGGAATCTGTCTTGGTGTGAAGGCCTTGACCTGTGGTCTCCCTTCTCGTTTACATCGCCTTACTTATGTCGGCTAAGTACCAATCCTTGCATATGAATGAATGAGCCATGCACAGATCCTCTATCAATCCTTTGGGGCAGCGTTTGGAGCCCTAATTGCTGTTGTATCAGACTGCTGGAGCTACCTGTACTCCACTTCCCAATCAGACAAGTATCGTACTGCTGGGGCAGCGTTCGGATGCTCTAATCGCTGTTGTATCAGACTGCTGTGGCAGTGTTCGGAGCTCTAATCGCTGTTGCATCAGACTGCCAAAGTAATATGAATATCCCCTTCCAGTAACCTAGCCTCCACCTTGTTATACGGCAGAATGTACGTGCAAGGAGTGAATGTAGGGTCATGTCTGCTACCTTGTATTCTTCCTTCTGCCCCTCAGGTGATTCCTGGTCCTATGACTCCCCTTACTGATGAACAACCACTAATCCAATAGGCTTCATGGCTAGCATAAGAAATCTGGTTCCGAAGCCATTGCACTATACTATCTACCGATTTTCTGAACTTGATGTAGATCTCACAAGGAATACTCGGGCTACGTCCAGATTCCCAAACTTCTTAAGGGGTTTCGTTCTTAAGATAACCAGTCACATTTAAGCAACCATTTGTATTTGATCAATATCATATTATTCATGGTGTCAATCCCAATGTAGCTCCACTCTTTTATAACCTCGATATGAGGGAAGATGCAAACAACTTGGCAATGTGGGATAAAAGCCAATTTCAGTCTTTTAGTCACTTAAGTTACTTTTGTCATAAAGTGACTTTAAATCATAAAGTAACTTTATATTTGCACTTTATAATATTAGAGTGATTTTATTATTATAAGTTACTTTATAACTTTATAATAATTTTAAAATATTTAAATAAATCACTTAAGTCACCTGAACTTTAATATCTCTTGAAATACTTGTCTGATTGCCATGCCGTTTGAAATAGGAATCTCTCCTCATAATTCCCCATGTGACCAAATACACTTTCTAAAATTATAAAGGGTCCCTCTCTAATACTTCTGACTTATTATACATATTAAGTATGGCAAATGAAGTCCAAATGATATCCAACGAAGGCCAAATCCATAAATCCCTGAATGTTGGAGATGAATCAATCCTCAGAAGACCCTCTAACTATCATAATAATCCTGACTTAGTATGATCAATACGTTAAACCTTGGCTATGGGTATTTTGTCAAACAGTTGGCAGGTAACCTTGGCATTAAACTCTGATGCTGCTGTGAATAGTTCAACTCCAGAATATATATAACAATATGACTACGGAATTTGCATACAGTGTGACAACCTCAGAAAATAACAGTATTGTATGTATATTACTCTTCTAGTACAGCAGATCCCATACAACATTTTGTCTAACTTGGATTATAGAGAAATAATTACTGAATGAGTTCACACATATTTATTCATGTTTAAAACACCAACACATGGTATTACAAACATAGACAAGGAAATAATGGAACCTGTATACTGTAGCTGCTAATAAACTGGACTGCTCACCTACGGCATACTCTTCAAGGTCACTGTTCTGGAGCTGCCAATGCCCACTCACTCTGCTGCCCGTATTGGTTATTGGAATCTGTCTTGGTGTGAAGGCCTTGATCCGTGGTCTCCCTTCTCTTTTACGTCACCTTAGTTATGTCGGCTAAGTACCAATCCCTGCATATGAATGAATGAGCCATGCACAGATCCTCTATTAATCCTTTGGGGCAGCGTTCGGAGCTCTAATCGCTGTTGTATCAGACTGCTGGAGCTACCTGTAATCCACTTCCCAATCAGACAAGTATCGTACTGCTGGGGCAGCATTTGGATGCTCTAATTGCTGTTGTATCAGACTGCTGTGGCAGTTTTCAGAGCTCTAATTGCTGTTGCATCAGACTGCCGAAGTAATATGAATATCCCCTTCCAGTAACCTAGCCTCCACTTTGTTATACGGCAGAATGTACGTGCAAGGAGTGAATGTAGGGTCACGTCTGTTACCTTGTATTCTTCCCTCTGCCCCTCAGGTGATTCCTGGTCCTATGACTCCCCTTAGTACCTTACTAATGAACAACCACTTATCCAATAGGCTTCATGGCTAGCATAAGAAATCTGGTTCAGAAGCCATTGCACTATACTATCTACCGATTTTCTGAACTTGATGTAGATCTCACAAGGAATACTGGGGCTACGTTCAGCTTTCCGAACTTCTTAAGAGGTTTCGTCCTTAAGATAACCAGTCACATTTAAGCAACCATTTGTATTTGATCAATATCATATTATTCATGGTGTCAATCCCAATGTAGCTCCACTCTTTTATAACCTCGATATGAGGGAAGATGCAAACAACTTGGCAATGTGGGATAAAAGCCAATTTCAGTCTTTTAGTCACTTAAGTTACTTTTGTCATAAAGTGACTTTAAACCATAAAGTAACTTTATATTTGCACTTTATAATATTAGAGTGACTTTATTATTATAAGTTACTTTATAACTTTATCATAATATTTAAATATTTAAATAAATCACTTAAGTCACTTGAACTTTAATATCTCTTGAAATACTTGTCTGATTGCCATGCTGTCTGAAATAGGAATCTCTCCTCATAATTCCCCATGTGACCAAATACACTTTCTAAAATTAGAAAGGGTCCCTCTCTAATATGTCGGACTTAATGTACATAGCAAGTATGGCAAACGGAGTCCAAATGATATCCAACGAAGGCCAAATCCATTTTTCCTTGAATGTTGGAGATGAATCAATCGTCAGAAGACCCTCTAACCATCCTCATTAGCCTACGAAGATCCAATATTAGGCTAATCCTTGAAATGATGTTGGCAACAAATGGGGTCATTAGAAATTGCTTGAGACTAATTGATGAAGTCTCAGGGGATTTTTGCTACTTACTAGAGTGATCAAAGGTGAATTTGGGATGGAGTAAAATTCTGCCAAGGTGATAATAAAGCTTTCATTTAGCTTAATAGCATCAAATGCCCTTCACCTATCATTATGAAATCTTCACATGAAGGCGCACAGGGAACCTCAATAATCGAGTTTTGTATTTTGCGCACAAGGACCCTCAATACTCGAGTTTTATATTTTATATTCGATTGACAATTATTAAGTGGTATAACTACCTTTTACAGCGTGTCTGCCACAGTGTTTCCACTTCATGGCATGTGGGACACTGTAAAATCTTTTAATGTAGGTAAGTGATTTTTTATGATTCTTATTACTTAATTCAATTTCCAAGCTAAAGCTTAATCTTTAATTATGGTATTAACGACAACAGTCATTAAATAATCTCCTTGCAGATATAATTTTGAAATTGATATTTTTTGGCCATTTTGACAGCCAATAGTGGAGCTTTCCTTCTGCCTCATTGTTCAACCCTTCAATCAAGTTCTTGGCTCCCATTGCTACTATACTTACAGTCCAATCTTGTGATAGGTATCCAGCCCCTGATGGACTTGGGTTGTGCTTTGATGCTCCATTGAAGTTTACTTTGATCCATCCTCCTTCCTGTCTGATCTAATAAACAAACTTCGTTTTCCTTTAGATCTAGACTGGCCCAGATATTGGCCCATTAACAGGCCAGTGCTCAATATGGATATTGTTGCATACAACATTAATTAAAGAGTTACACATGCACATCATATGTATTTTTTTTGTAAAATAATTTTTAAAAAAAATTTGATATTTGAATTTCATAATCCTAATCTAGAAATGGCTCTGACCTCTGATATGGGTTCATGCTCAGATACATTCCAACATAGTATGCAGTATGCACAGTCCATATTGGCCGATTGATATTTGATACACATGAATTTAGATTCAGCATTCCACAATTGCTATATAACATGTCTATCTTGAAGATGAATTTCTATATGGTCCAAAAGATAATTATGGCATGACACAGAATCCTTTTAGAGTGGTTATGACATTCTTGTAATGGGTAGACAAGGGCGTGAGTTCGTTATAGAGGAAATATTTGTTTGAGCAGATGATGGGCATGCCTTCATAGGTGAAGATCATTGAAACATTTGGTTTTTAAGAATTCAATCCTATTTGTTTAACTTTAACATCCAGGTAAGACTAAAACTATGATGCCAATAAACTGTAGAAACCCAGAGTAAATAGTAAACAAAGAGTCAAAAGGGGGGGCTATCATACTTCTCTATTGCAAAGGTCTATTATTTTCAGGTTGTATTGTGGTGCTTGTACTTATTTTTTTCTTAAATGACATTATAATTTGTTCAGTTTTGTAGTGATTTTTAGCACTTAATGAAATTGTAAATTATTGAAGGATATCATTCTTCATTGCAATTGATATTCATTAAATTGCTGTTCTGTTCATGATGTTTTTGGTTTCAAATGCTAAAATTATATGGTCTTTAATTTACCAGGTTGAAGGTCTGGTCCTTGATCATGGAGCTCGTCATCCAGACATGAAGAAGCGTGTTGAGAATTGTTATATATTAACTTGCAATGTATCTTTGGAATATGAAAAGAGGTAGGTCAAATTGAAGCTTTGCAGATGAGATACTATATGAATTGTGAACTTGGTTTTTGGGACTATTATTAATTGATAAATATAACTTGAGCACTAGATAAAAAGAATTGTGAAAACATTATTTTTTACTTCTGTTTTAATGTCATTTTGATCCTTAATGTATTGTCAAATCAGAATTCATGTGAGGGATGGGATATGTTTTTCGTTCTATTTTAATCTCACCATCTTATGATTATCCATAATGGATCGTTAAACTAAAATATCAGATTTTGTCCAGTAAATCATTTAGTATAACAAAAGACAGTCAGAAATTTCCCTGGGTTTTCAAGTGTCAGAATGAATCTGTGCTCACTAAAATGACTCAGATCAGGGTGCAACTGTGCAAATTATCCCTGACTCTGAAAAAGAGGATTCTTACAGAAGGAAAAAAAAAGAAAGAAATCATATCAATGTCTATGGATGACATAAAGACGTAAAGTTGGTCAATGCAACTGCAGTTTACAGCTTTTAACAATAGAAAGTTCTAGGACAAGGGAACTTTAGAACCGAAATACTAAAACTGCATAAAACAAAATAAAGCACTGTGCCACTGACCAATAGCAAAGTGTTATTGATTAGGGGAACCAAACTACTAAAACTGCATAAAACAAAATAAAGCACTATGCCACTGACCAATAGCAAAGTTATTGGTTAGGGTTCGGGTTTGGTAAATTTTTGAGGTTAGGTTCTGTTGATGTTTGATAGTTTCAGTCTGATAAACTTATATATAATTATATGTGAGATATAATATATATGTATATATTTGAGATTTATGATTTTTATAATATGAGAGAAACTTTTATATATATATATATATATGAGAGATAAGAGACTAAATTTATTATATTAATTATATGATCCTTATGCAGAAAAAATGAAACTTATATTCTTATCCCATAGAGAAATCGGGACTGAACACTAGATGTGTAGTGAGTTGTTTGTGATGGGTGTTCACAAGAGATTTGACAAGAGAAAAGTTGTTTTGCCTTACTTCTATATGGTTCATTCCTCTCGCAGTGGCAACATCGCCAGAGGACCCTGTCTATTTTCTAAGTAAGCAAGGTCTCTGCTCTTCCTCGGATCGAATTGAATCAGTCGCATTGAGATGGTTGGGCTGATGCTTTTCATAATGGAAAATATTATATTTCCTTTGTGGGGAAAGCATACGAATCTACAATCCTCACGATCCTCACATAAGAGTATGGAAGCAAGTAGATGGAAGAACGCAAACACATTCTACCATAGTAAAGGCAGACTCACAGAACGACTTTGTCAATAGTCAACTGTTACCGGCCAATGTGGAAATAATTCTATGTACTATCTTCCACCCAAACCGTGCACTAATACAGAAGTAAATGCATTGAAAAGTGGAGTAGACTGGATGAAGTACATTGTCATATACAATAAAAGCCTGAGAGATTAAGTCACAAGACATACTCCTTATATAAACGACAAGATATTGATGACAGCGCATAGTAGCGGGGTCAACACAAGCCTTAAGAGGAGTTCCATTTATTGGCTCTACTAAATTAAGAGATGCGATAAGACCGAATGCAAAGGACATAGACCATAAAAGGGCCATTGGTGGACAAGACTGAAATCAGGGAGCGACATAATGTAAAAACCCTGACTTGGCTCCAATTTGAATAATTCCAATATTACCAATTCCATATATCAACTAGTTAGTTTGGCATTTTATCAAACACTTGACAGTCATACTTTGATAGCTCAATGTGTAGTTTCTCGTGTCTTGCAAATTCTAGATTTTCAGTACATAAGATTTCAAACAAATATATATATGGAAGTAAATACAAAAATAACACCAAGAAACAACCCATAGATGAAAGTATTCAATCTTCCATTCAGTTATTTCAAAAAACTTTTCACAGTCAACTTTACTGAATATTGCAATTACAAATAAGTATTTTGGCATAAGAACCCGATGGAAATGATGTATTCTTCTCCCAAAATGCACAGGCAAGTCTGGTCACAATGCTGGACCTTCTTCACATGATGAATTGCCAAACACAGGCCACTCTTACTTGCAGACTCTTCTACAGAATAAAACACAAGGCAGCTGGCAGTCATAAACAATCCATAAATCACAAATGCAGGGTTCCCAAAGCATCTCCCGTGACATCTAAACCATCCACAGGCCTTAGATATCCAACTGCAGGCCCTGAAATGTCTTAAAACTGCCCAGATCAAATCGCAGGCCTCAAATGCTTGATGATGGCCTTAATTGTAAAATGCAGACCCAAATAGATGAATTGCTGCTCCTTTACGTTGCATACAGGGATATTAACATGCAACGACACCCTTCAAGAATGATTAGCAGCTCCAAATAATCCTCCAATGCTGCCACAGATAGGTATTGGCAGCCCAAAACATGCATAGTGGTATTACAATAAAAATCGCAGGTCTTCAGGAACAAAGGCAATCACAAAATCCACATGAACCAGAATATAATAGAATCACCATATCTCAGCAGTGACTCAATAACCACCTCTCACCTTCAATTCTCCTTAGATACAGAAGAAACAGCAGGAGAATGTTGACCAATTGTATATGTCAGCACAATTGTCAATAACTTCTCAGCCGAGACCCGTTTACTTCAGCAAGGTCACACAATTCAGAACTCAGGAAAAAGCCACAAAGGCACAAAGAGCAAATATGTCCTTGTCCTCTCTCCCCTCCTCCTCTCCTTAGGTGGTTCGTGCCCCTCCCTTTCCTCTAGGGTGGCAACAATGTTAGTGTCTTTGTGATCCTTCCTCTCTTCTCCTTGTTCTTTCTTGTCTTGTCTTGGGCGGTGTGGGTAGGTGCTCTTGTGCTCCTTCGGCTCTTGGGTCCTCTTAGTTAGGTGTGTCGCGCCCTCCACCTCACTTTTGTCCTAGGTACTTTTGTTAGTGTTCTTCCTCTCCGTTTGTTTCCATCCTATTTTTGTTTCCTTTATATTTTTATTGTTCTCTTATGTACATACATACAAACACACACACACACATATATACACATATATACATACGTTTATAAATATACACATATATACATTCGTCACACACACACACACATATATACATATATAGGTATATATATACATATATACATATGTGCATATGTTTACACACATACTGATTTTTTGTTGATATTTATACATATATATGTAAGTACAGATGTATAATGTATATATAGATAGGTTCTTATATTTATTCTTATTGATCTTTGTGCAATGTATGGGTGCATATATATATTTATATGTATATGTATATGTATATGTATATCATATATACATACACACATACACACACACACACACACATATGTAATATACATACATATACATATATACATATATGTATATATATACATGTGTATATGTTAACACACTGATTTTTTTGTTGATATTTATACATATATTTGTAAGTACAGATGTACAACTTATATATAGAGAGGTTCTTATATTTATGCTTATTGATCTTTGTGTAATGTATGGGCACATATATGTGTGTGTGTGTGTGATATATATATATATATATATATATACACACAGAGACATATATACACATATATATGTAATAGATATGTGTATATATATGTATATACATACATACATACATATATACCTACCTTCGTAATCTTTATGCTTACTACACCTAGATTTAGATTGGTTATTTTTTACCCTAACTATTAACCTTTATTACTTATACTTGTGAGGTGCCTTCTTGTTTAGTCTTTTACCCCACTTGTTTTATTATTATTTTTCTTTGGGGTGTGTGCAATCCCTCTTCTCTTGGTCCCTTTTTTGGGTGAGTCCATGCTAAAATCTGCAACTTACATTGTTTTACATCTCTTGCTCTCTCATCCTGATGATGGATCACGTAGTGTGATTCGAAACGTTGATGGCAAAAATCTTAACACAAATCTAATCCAGAAACTAAGCACCATAGCAAATATATATTTAAGCTCGTCTTTCCCAATGAAATGAGCTCTCATTTATAAGCATTCGTTGGCAAAAGTTTACATTAAACTCCACTTTAGAAATCGTGGAAGTTTCCCAAAAGAACTCAACACTAGAAACTTTCCAACTTGCTTTTTAGAAATATCTCTTAAAGTCATCATTATAATAATGCAACTCAATGAATAATAAATAAATGAGAGTTTATGCAATTATTAACCTACTTAATTGCAAGTGACGATCAACTGCCAAGCCACCAATTGTAGTACCAAAAGTAACAACTACTAAAAATAGACTTACTAAAAATAGTAAATCCATAACTGAGACCCCCAGAATGCCTTGTCAGCTCACGAGGGTTGCTATGATGAGCTAACTCTATCAACCACATAGATTGGCCAAAAATGGGGACATTACACATAAGCAAATATAAAAGAGACAAGCAACGAACTCCCTCGTTTTCCATGACAAGGTTCTCAACATGTGGTAAGTGCATAGAAAGTAGTGCCTCCAATGTGGCCATCCACAATGTAAAACGATAAGAGATCATCGAGTCAAGGAGGATGAAAACTACTCCAATAAAAGGAGCAATGGTGTACTCAAAGAAAGATGAGGCACTTATATGTGGAGGGCGTAAAAGTTCAAGATGGCCCTACAAAGACTTACACATCAATTGCATTAAATATTGAATGTGCTAGAGATATCGGTGGGATGGTATTGCCATCGTCTATCTCATTGTTGCCGCTGAGTACTGTATCTAGGTGAACATTCTATTTAATGAGAATCTATCCATTGCGAATACACCTTTTTTGAAGTAAAACTATTTCTTTGCAATGGGCAGGAATATATAAGAGTAGGAAGCTTGAAATTAAGAATTGGTGACAATTTCATCCTTTTGAATTTATGAAAATATTTAGAGCATCAAACACTCTAATTCTAGTTGATGTTTTGAAACTTCAAGAACGTGAAGAAGTCAAACTATAGAGAGAAATTACTTCTAACGCTGAGTCATATGAGAGACCTTTTTTGGTGGTGACGACCATTAAGAGAGCATCGGGTCCCATAAGAGTATGTAAGGTAATGTTGAGGCAATGTATTTCCTTTACATTATTATTGTTATATCTCTATTTTATATTATGATAATATGCGTCATTATTAATAAATATTTTGTAGTTATATTATATGAGATAGTATAACTGGAAAAATTATGATGATTATATTATGTATAAGTAGTAGTAATATGTGAAAACATAGATTTAAGACATATACTTAGAAGATTGAATACATATATGCATATATGTTCAAAGTAAACAGTTAAATTAGATCATTAACTATATTACATTGGTATGATCTTATATCATTATTCAGAACTATCCTTCGTATTATGTTAGTCTCTTTTATTTTCTATAATTCATTACGTACAATAAGCACTATGTGCCTTGATCTTTTCCTTTGAGAATGTTATTGCAGGAAGAGGGAGATTGGGATTTGGAGGGAGACTGACAATTCAGTAGGGGAAATCTTGTAAGATAGGGAGCAAATAGAGAATGTGATTTAGTCAAACCTTCAGTGATCACAATCATATTGATTTAGAGGGAGTAAACCATGGTGTGATGGTTTCACTAGTGATCAATAAATTGTAGCAGTTAAGAGGACTATAATTCATGTATATATGTCGTGACTATGTGATTTTAATGGGCCTACACCCTGTGTACATCATGAGGAACTGACGACTTTCAAATGATGTCGCTTGTATTTGCAGAAGTTATTGAAAGGTGACAATCTTACAATAACTTAAATTTTCTATTATGATGGATATCTTTCGATATCTATCTAGTTCATGATAGATTATACTTTGTATGCTTGATGTTTATATGATAAGCATTATGAGAATGCGTGTGCACATACCTTATAAACATTTTTTAGTATATGGTGAATGTTATGCAAATTGATGTTCTAGAGGCCATCACACAAAGTATGCGGTGAATATTATACGACTTGATGTTCGGGAGGCCATTATTCACAATACTTGGTGAACATCTTGCATCTCATTTTGGAGACCATTATTTAAAGAGTATGCGGTGAATATCAAATATTGATATTTTGTAGACCAATACTCAGATGTGATATCATATGTTGATATTCTGTAGACCATTGCCTTACTAAGTACATGGTGAGTATGAAGTGTTGATATTCTGGAGACTATTTCTCAGAGTATTTAGTGAATATCATATATTTTGAAGGCCAATACTCATGATATCAAATGTGATATCAAAATGGTGGATATTTTCTAATCAAAGATATCTAGTTTATCCTCCTTAGCTAAGAGGGAGTGTTGATGTTTGATAGCTTTAGTAGGATAAACTTACATATAATTATATATGAGATATAATTTATATATATATTTGAGATATACTTTTAAAATTATATGAAAATAAATTTATAAAAAAAAAAAAAAAAAAAAATATATATATATATATATATATATATATATATGAGAGATTAAGTTTATTAATTGTATTATTAATGAATAGGCATGTCCCTTCATGGGACATGTCTCTTCACGATTTATCCTCAATATAAATAATATATCACTGTCATTTGGAAAACACATATTGAAGACGGCAGTGCAATTACCTTTACAGAGATCCTCATTAATAGGTTAGTCCATGTAAAAATGTGCAAAAAAAAAAAAAAGAAATATATACATATTTGCAATAGTGAATTAAGTTCAAAACTTACCATCATATTTACAATCAAATGTTATAGCAAAATACACCACCATATTAATCATCAAATATTAGTTAAATTTTAAATTTCAATGTCATGATATATATATATTAAAAATAAAAATAATAATGTCAAGTGTCCACAAGCAGTCATCATTGATCAAATATCATATTGGTCGTCAAAAACATTATTATGTAGTGGTAAATTAGAACCACAAATAGTGCCACTAGCATTGGCATTGGTACTACCACTAGCACATTCATGCTTATTAGTTGGCTTACACTCATCATTGACATCAAGTCCCATGAAGTAGGGCATCCTAGTCAATACTTTCCTGCTTGACAACCTATTTCCTTGTGTCCTCTACTTTGTAGCTACCTTCTTTGTGTGTAAGGAGCCGCAAGTAGGAATCCATGAATACGAACTCCTCTACCTTTGTAGATTGTAGTCTATTGCACTTTTGGGTAGATGAAGAAGCATGTGCGCAAATTCCACTTAGATTCAGATAAATTAGAAAATTATTAATACAAAATTATAAATTCAAAATATAAACAAAACCTGCAACACAATTTGGACTGCAAGAGCCTGTAGGTGCGTGTTTGATTGGCCATGGAAGTTCTGTTGAATATGTTGTCATTTTTGTCAAAGGTTCAAGATTTTATAAATTTCAGAGGATTAGTCAAAGTAATGAAGAATTGGAATGAACTGTCTGTTGTTTTCTTAAGCTGCTTGGTTGTTTGGTTGGTCTACTTGGTTACTTGGTTGTCTGGTTGAGCTACTTGATTGTTTGGTTGATCTACTTGGTTACGTCCTGAGCTGCTTACTTGTTTGTCGTGCTGGTTGGCTTACAGTCATCGTTGAGTGCCACAAAGTAGGGCATCCAAGTCGATACTTTCTTGCTTGATAACCTATTTCCTTTGTAGCTACCTTCTTTATGTGTAAGGAGCTGCAAGTACGAATCCACGAATACCAACTGCTCTACCTTTTTAGATTGGAGTCTATTGCACTTTATTGAGTAGATGAAGAAACATGTGCCCATATTCTACTTAGATTCAGATAAATTAGCAAACTATAAGACAAAATAAGAGTTAAGAGTTGATAAAATTTCAAATTTCAAATTATAAATTGAAAATATAAACAAAACCTGGTAGAAAATTTGGACTGCAAGAAGTTGTAGGTGTGTGTTTGATTGGCCATGGAAGTTCTGTTGAATATGTTGCCCTTGTTGTCAAAGGTTCAAGGTTTTATAAATTTCAAAGGGCTACTTAAAGTAATGGAGATTTGGAATGAACTGTATGGTTGTTTGCTTAAGCAGCTTGGTTGTTTGGTTGATCTACTTGGTTACTTGGTTGAGTTCTAGTTGAGCTACTTGATTGTTTGGTTGATCTACTTGGTTACATGCCTGATCTGCTTACTTCTTGTTGTGCTGGTTGGGTGTTTGCTTAAGCTGCCTGCTTGTATACTTCACTTCCCAACTTGTGCAAAGTTACTGTTTAAAATGTCACTATTGAATTATTCAAGCTGGACGATGATGATTACATGTGACAACTTTTTTAGAACATGACAATCAACTTAAATGTGTTTGGACACTCTCTGAAATTTGTGTTTGTTGCTTTCATATTGGAACAAAATTATTTACTTGTTCCTTAGTGCAACAATGACCTCAATTCTTTATAATGCTTCTTGTTTAGCATTAAAGAAGTCATTTTCATGAGGTAGCGGATATTCAAATAATATTATATTACCTACCTCATAATGGTCATTTAAGTCATTTAGATGTATTTGGTCACTTATTGTATCTTCAACTGTATCTGGTCACTTCAAATATCAAGTTAGTTTAGGTCAAAATTACCAGACTTGGACTCAGCTCGAACTCAGCAAGGCTGACTCGACTTGGCAAAGTGAAGAAAACCCTTGAAATTTAGAGATTTTTAAGGAATTATAACTTGTTTTATGAACTCATTATTGAGTAAAGCTTATTTGAAGCTAATTTGATCACATGCATAAATATTCATTGATACATAACTACAAACGCAAATACATTGTCAACAATTATTACACTAACAAATAACAAACATTATCGAACACGACAATAGGCATGATATGTCAACTATCGTATCTCCCCCAAAAGAAAAGTTGTCTTCTAGACTTGTACACACACCCAAAGGTTGTAGTGTACTTCAAAAATAAAATGGGGGTTAGCGTGCAACACCCCCATAAGGGTGGAGGGGCAGCACCTTGGTCACCAAGGTCAAATTAGCACCTTAAGAACTACATTAGAACTCCATAGTTTCCATCATTTTCTTGAATTTTTAAGATACCAAAAACAGTACCGATAAAGGCCAAAAATGCAATTTCCAAATCTCTTGTTGTTAACTCTCTTCCTTGTTGAACAAATCACAAGATCACAAGGAGTTGCAGCTGATTTAGGAAAGGGTGGTCTTCATGTAGTGGTACCATGTATGGTTTGATAAAAACAACTTAAAACATTCATTTTTTCTTTTTCTTTTTGCAAGAAAGAAGATTGCTGCTAGTCAAGTTTCGTCATCAAGATTTGGCGAGTCTTGATTTTCTTCCTTTTCTCCCACTGCTCTCTTTTCAATACAATGAAATGAAATGCTTTTTAAGGCTGCATGAAAGAAGTAGATCAAAAAAGTAAATAAAACTATTAAGTTCTTTTTGCATACTTGGGAAGTATGACGACCGAGTTGTTTTATTGAGACTCAGTGAGTCATAGGAAGACTTGCAACTCGCTATGACTCAGCGAGTCACCTGCACAACACTGCTAAGTCCGCATTTGAGTCCTTGTGACTGGCACGAATGACTCAACCTACAACTCACCTAGGCTCAACAAGTCATGGTGAGTTTGGGAACTTTGGTTTAGATAGTTTAGTATCTTTCCTTTCTAGTTCTCAGTTGATCGTCTTTGTAATTGATAATGTTTATAGCTTTAGTTGGATAAACCTATGAACAATTATATATGACATATAATGTGTTAATTATATATATATATATATATATATATATATATATATATATATATATATATATATATATATATATATATATATATATATATATATATATATATGGTTATTATATTAATTATATAATAAATGAATAGACATGTCCCTTCATAGGCTTATTGTTGATTTTCTAGAATCACTGCAAATGTACTAAGCATTGCCACGATCTTTGGTATGTGTTTTCCAAATGGCAACGACCTTTTATTTATGAGCAAGGGCCAAGAAGAGACATGTCCCATGATGGGATATGTCTATTGGTTAATTTGACAAGTAATATATATATATATATATCACTCTTATTACATTAATTTTTCTCATTTGATAAACTTATATTTAATTATATCTCATATATAATTATATATAGTCATAGTTTTATTCGACAGAAGCTACCAAACGCCAACACTCCCTCTTCGATAGGGAGGATAAACACATGACCATATACTACCTCAATGTAATATAAATATATTGGGAGTAATGGCCTCTAGAATGTCAACTCATTTGACATTCACCACGTACTCTTTGAGCAATGGCCTCCTGAATGTTAAGTTGCACGATATTCGCCAGAGTGTGAGTAATGGCCTTATGAGTGTCAACTCATTTGATATTCACCAAGTACTTTGTGTAATGGCCTCCTAAATATTAACTTGCATAACATTCACCATGTACTCAAAATGTTTATAAGGTATGTGCACGCACAGTCTCATAATGCTTACCATATGAACATCCACCATGAAAAGTATAATCTATCATGATCTTCGTAGACATTGTAAGATATCTATCATAATAGAAAACTAAGTTATTGTAAGGTCGATACCTTTCAATAACTTCTGCAATTACAAAGGACATCATTTGGAAGTCGTCACTTCTTCGTGATGTACACAGGGGGTAGGCCTATTAAAACCATATAGTCACACACATGGACTTTTAGACTTCCTCTCAATATCAATCTTCATAAGTACTCATTCAATATTACCTTTGAAGAGGTTTCAAACTCCCTCTGAGTCTGAAATCAACCTCGCTTTTATTGCAGCAGTATTCTTGGAAGAAAAGATCAAGGAAAATAGCTCTTATAATAATAAAAATCACTTTTAAATAATTATTCTCAATAGTTATATTTTAATTATAAGAACATTAGTAATTTGATGGTATACACTCATAATGAATTAATTCTATTCAAATATAAATAAATGGTTACAAATATCAATAATTGTAATATATCATACCTCTTAACGAAAGTGTGGGGCCATGCTTCTTCCTATCCCCTTAACATCATTTCTCAGTCCGTGTCCATGTCACAGCTTCACTAACTACCTCCATATTGTTTGGTTGTTTCTATGTTAATGTCACTTAATACATGGTGGTCTATGTTATGGTGGAACTGCAAAGTAAGTATTTCATGTTCATATTGATGGTACTCAAGAATTGGCGACCTCCAAAGTCTGAAACATAAGTCTCTCCAATTCTATCACCATGGCGATATGGAATACCATGTCATTGGATCAAGTGCCATGTCGAGTATATCCCTCTCTGTTTTCTTTTTTTTAATATATCTTCACAAACTCCTCTCATCTCTCATTTATGTGGTAAAGTTGGTGGGCCACATTGCTGATCTCAAGTCTCCCCTCACTACCTCTGTATGGGTATACAGCTTGAGTGAAAGTATATACAACTCCTACTGTTACGTTGGATGTCATGGTTGACTGCTGCGAGGTACGATCTATGTTTGCTGGCGATGCCTAGGCTTACATTTTCTCAATCTTCCTACTTTAAATGTGATTGCTAGTTAAGTCATACAAATTCTCACTTTGAAAGTGCTTGACTTTGTTCTTTTTGTCTGTCCTTGTTATATGATTTTCTCCCTGGTTTGAATTGTGTAGCTCCACCATATATATCTCCCAATGTTTGAACATTGAATGGAATTTTTGAGTGTCAGCTGTTAACGTGCAAGTGTCTTGGTATTTTCGCAGACTTCCTTTATGGTTGATCCAATACGTTGTTTGATCGCATGCCACCTTTCTTCATATCTTTTGTTAAATGCACTAATGGGTCGAGGCAATAAAGTTCTACCTTTTTGTTTGTTTGTTTTACTTAAATAGTCTATCTATATGTTAAACAATGTCAATCAACTTTGATCAGTCTTCCTGTAGGCAAGTGTGTTCGGTATGCAATCTCTAGTTTGTATAATAACCTTTGTAATGTGTATTATTTTCTGCGATATGTACTCTTTAATCTTTGAAGTGAAAATGTATTTCTATGATATGTGCTATGATAACTATGTTATCTTTTACATTTGCAGTTGGTTCTGATACTATGTTGATTTTCCAGAATCGCTGCAAATGTACTAAGCACTGCCATGATCTTTGGTATGTGTTTTCCAAATGGCAGTGACCTTTTATATATAATGAGCAAGGGCTAAGAAGAGACATGTCCCATGATGGGACATGTCTATTGGTTCACTCTTATTACATTAATTTTTCTCATTTGATAAACTTATATTTAATTGTATCTCATATATAATTATATATAGTCATAGGTTTCTCCGACAAAAGCTACCAAATATGAACACTTATACTAAATGGACATTGAAATCACAAGCAATGTAATTTCACCTACAACAATCATTTGCATTTTAAGATGGTATCAGAGCAGGGCGAAAACCTAGTTGCACAACGATTACTTTAGTGAAAATTGGTTAAGATTTCGAGAGATCTCATTATATTTTAGGACAGATTCACAATCTGTAAGGTGAAGATTCATCATGATTGTGCGATTAAGTTCTTGGTGAGTAGAAAGGAGGTCCGACCATAATACTGCACATGTTATCTGAGAAATCAGGAGGAGTTTTCAGGGCATCTTCGAAATAATACTTGCAGCACATATAGAAATCATCATGCACATAAAGCGGGTTTGGACTGTGGGCGCCAAGTTCTATTGTGGAGCATTGTTGAGTGACTTTTATTCCAAACCTAAGTCATTATCTCTGATGAGCGACTTCCACTCGGATCAGTGAGCATTCAACACACTTGCCACAAGATTGTTCTATGGAAAATATTGTGAATCTAATTCATCATTTTTACAGACAGCTGAAGGCAAGATAAGCCAGTTGAGTAGCATGCACAAATGGCCAATTCTCGGTTGAAGGATCCAAATTCTTGTGAAAGCTTGAACTTTATAAAGCCATTTCCACCTCTTTGACGAGTCCTAGGGCTGGTTTTTTAGTTAGAAGTTGGAGAACGAAGATCTCAACATTGTAAACAATAGATTTGGTAGAGTATTCACCATTTGTAAGGTATTCCGGATTTATATGCGAAAACATACCATTAGGAGTAGAAGCATATGACGTAAACGAGTGTGTATTTAATTGAAAGCCTTGTTTGGAGGTGGATCGCAACATTACCTAGTCTATTTTTGTACATGGCATCCACAATGTGTAGGCGAATGCAGTCGTCACCCCAACAACTGAAGTCCAAGATGAAAATAGCAAAGAGAATTGAAAGGGAAGCCTGTAAGGTCAAAACTCATAGTTGACTCATTAAAATTAAAATCCATGTAACAAAGACATCAGGATAGCGTGTGAAGCATAAGAACTAGAGGGGATGCAATGCTATTCAATTTGTCGAGCATGATGAATTGGATGTGAATGCACAAATTCCATGAGGCAGTGACACTAGACAGATGGACTCACTTAGCGAAGAAATATTAAACTCCTGTGGCAAATAATGATTTGGTTACTTTTGTAATGGTCTATTTCAAATCTCTCATGAGAAGTATTCAATATTCATAGCTGTAATATCAATTGAAACAAGCATGTCTATTGGTGGGAAATACCAATATTATTTGGAGTGTTGTGTATATATTGAGGTAAAATACCTTCAAAGTCCTTGCCACAAATAAATGAATGTTAAACCATTTGCATTGAATGCTTGAAGCCACAATTGTAGACCATCATGGGATTGGTTATGTTGTCAGTTTTTTTTTTGTTTTAGTTTGGATGCTAGAGAGCATTACAAGATTGATGACAACATAAGACGAAAAGAGGTTTAATATTACTCTAAACTGATGTGTCTGGACATAGACATCATTGAGCATTACTAAGCTACTGATGTTGGGAATCAACAACAGTATGATTGGTGTGTCTTAATCAGTGTTACTAGCCTCAGACTTGGCTCAGACTCGGTCGGGCCAAAATTGGCCTCCGAGTCGGTCTCGGTAGCAAGACTTGGCAAGGACTCAATAAATTATAAAACCCATGAAATTCAAAGATTAAGGATTTTAAGTTTTTTTCATGCATCATTTAGCCAATTAACATCAAATACATAATAATCATGATCATCAGAGTCGAATCCATCACTCTCGACCTCAAGGTACTGCAATGGGTCTCCTCATGCTCTAGCCTCCTCCACTGCCATTGCCATTGTTAGATCCCAAAACTCCAATACTCTTCCCTTAACTCTTGTTTCTCTATTCTTTGTGTTTGCAAGTGATTGAATAACCTTTTTAGCTCTTACTCATGCTTAACATACCCAAAAAAACAGAAAAAAAAAAAAACTTATTTTTTTTGGGTCTTTTCTAGACACTGCACGCTGGTTGAGTCATGTTGACAAGACTGGGTGAGTCAGTCGAGTCAGCTGATTTGGTGAGTCAGCCAAGACTCGGAGTCTAGAGGCAGTTTGCCTCGTTTTGCTTGGCTTGCCTTGGGACTCACTGAGTCCTATAACGTTGGTCTTAATTCCTCCATGCTACTGAGCCTCCAATAAACAGAGAAGATTTAATGCGCTATATAGTTGGGGGATGCAAATGTAACCATGTTCTTATGAACATAATATATCGCTGCATATGTGAATGGAAAAGAACCATATTTTGCGTGTGAATTGGTAGCTTAGCAACTATTTGATTTTTCAAATGTTGTATGTGGATTTTGTGCCTTCGAGTTTGGTTAGGCTTTTGAAGAAGCTTGAGGTTAGTTTGGTTGGTGTGGGTATTAACAATGATGTGAAGAAGTTGAGGCGCGACCATGGGCTGAAGTAAACTGGCGTTTTTGGCCATCGAGAAGCTCCGATGAAATGAGCTTAAAAAGATGGATCTCAAGGGTTTGGCTCTAGCAATATTGGGTTTGGAGTTGTCTAAGCCAAAACACATTTCAATGAGCAATTGGGCTTTCGAGATTTCTTATGCAGAAGCAGATTGAGTATGCTTGCATTGATGCCTTTGTCTCATTTGCCATTGGTCATTACAAACAACTTTCTAGAAGAAACAAAGTGATACCAAAGATGAAAACTAAAAGAAGTTCTCATCATACTACCTTATTGAAGAGACCTTTTGAGAAAACTGGTCTTAACTCTTCATTTAGAAGAAAGAAGAAGATTACATCGAGAAGGATGTTGATGTTCAGATAAGTATTTATTATCTTTTGATTATTACAATTTTTTTTCTTGTGGTCTCTCTCTTATTTGTATATCTATACGAACTATAAGAGTTATTTGCCTTGATCTTTTCCTTTATCTTAAAGAGTGTTCTTTCAGTAAAAGAAGATTGATACATTAGGCATGCTACCACATATTGTGCAAAACTCAATCTTATGGCAATAGTTTCAAAGAAGTTTTGATCTAGAACTCATGATCATGTTGGATAAAGAGAGGCTCTTGAAGCGAATGTCTTTGATGCTTGAGATTACGAGTACCCTTATAAATAAGATGAAGTTTGTATCATCTATCAGAGAGGGTGTAGATATATGATATGTTTCAGTTTTCTTATAAAAATCTTGGTCATATTGGTTCAAAAGGAATAGATCATGTTGAGATGGGTTCTCTAGGGATTAGACATTATAACAGATAAAGGAATATGATCTATAGGATAAAGTTGCATGTATGTAGATTGGAAGGCCTTATGCTATCAAGATACCTATTGAACTAGGAAAGCATGACATGACTTGTTGCTAGGAGGTTAGAAGGATGATAACAAATTCAGAGGGAGTTTGACACTTCATTGGAGACAACCTTGAAATAAGAGGTTAGAAAAGTAGTTATCAAACTCGAAGTTTTTACCTATGTTCCTCGGGGATGCGTACTTGGCCTAAAACTCGGCGTTTCAGGGACGGGGGGACGGGTATGGGACGTCCCTTAGCCATCCCCAAAAAGTGAAAAAATGCAAGGGATGTCTCAGAAACTTGGGGATGCTTGAGGGAAAAAAGGGGGATGGCCAGCCGTACCCGGTACAGAAAGGTGACGTCTGGACGTCTCCTTTTTGTGCCGTACTAGACGTCCCCTTTCCGTACTGGGTACGGCTGGCCGTCCCCCTTGGTCAGCCAGGTTGTCCCCACCTCTCCAAATGCCCTAAAAGGCAGTAGAGGTAGAATAGGAGCAGCAGGCTGCTTCATTTTTCTATTTTTTAAATGTTGAACATGAACAAGATTATGATACATTGATACTTATTACTTTATGGCAGCCCTCTACCCTTTGGGCCTATAGCTTTGGGCATGTTTTGATTTTGATCTTCAGATTTATCATGTTTATCATTATGACATTATGATATTGGCAATTGTTAATGTTCACTGATATTGGTATGCATTTTGACAATTGGGTACTAAAATCGGATATTATTTCCTTGATGGCATTCAAATGTTGTATGTTATGGTTTTGTAATGTTTAAATGATATGCTCATATGAATGACATGTATATTTGCAAATTTCAATATATATTTTAAAATTTCCCTATATATATATAGCCATCCTCGTTTGCCGTCCCCCCCTCAGTTCCCAAAATCACCAAAAAAATTTGCCGTCCTCGAAACCTATCCCACTGTCCCCTGCCTTTAGGGGAACATAGGTTTTTACATTTTAATAGTATCATTGACAAGTAGATCAAAAGGTTAGTGTTTCTTCGTGAAGAAGATTTCCCAAGTTCAATCCTTTGGGATACATTCTTGTCTATTAGACATAAGTTTGAGGTGAAAACCTTATTCTCTAATATGATCCATGGTGGATGTCATAACAACACCACATGATAGTAATAGTAGTGACTTCATGTGTATGGGAACCCTCATGTGTATATCATGAGGAAGTGATGACTTCCAAATGATTATTACTTGTACCTGCAGAAGTTATTGGAAGGTGACGACCTTACAATAACATATATCATGATATACATTTTGAGTAAATATTGAAATAGATCATAAAAGGCTTAATCCTGCAAATCAACAACTAAGTGTTAGATGTCATTAAATTGACTGTCTATAAGTTGTTTGTATAGATATATGATAGGTATTTGGTGAATATCTTGCCTTGATATTGTGATAGGCCATTACTGTATTGAATACTTGGTGAATATCATTTAGTTGATGTTCTGATAGGTCATTACTTAGAGTACTTGGTGAATATGATTTGATTGATGCTTTGATAGGCCAATACTCATTACCTATTATGATATCAAAAGAGTATTTGGTGAATATCATGTGTTGATATTTTGATAGTCCAATACCCATATGATATTAGATAATGGAAGTCTTCTGATCAATGATTTCCTTGATGTGATTTCCTAATTTTTTTTTTATGGGTAAGAGGCCGGAGCCAAGATTAATTATTAATTATTAAGTGTGAGTAGATTCGACCTCAAGACCTCTTTGATAAGAGGCTCACAATTTACCATTGTGTTGTAGGCTCTTGCTTGTGATTTCCTAATATTACCTGTGGTGTAATATTTATCATATTTTTATCCTTCCTAGCTAAGAGGGAGTGTTAATGTTTTAAAGCTTTAGTTGGATAAACCTATGAATAATTATATATGAGATATAATGTGTTTATATATATAAGGTTATCTATCTATATATATAGTTGTTATTTGATTTCCTTGATGTGATTTCCTAATATTACCTATGGTGTAATATTTATCGTATGTTTATCCTTCCTAGCTAGGAGGGAGTGTTAATGTTTTAAAGCTTTAGTTGGATAAACCTATGAATATATATATATATATATATATATATATATATATATATATATATATATATATATATATATATATATATATATATATATATATATATATATATATATATTATATTAATTATAATAAATGAATAGATATGTAATGTCCCCTTTTTCCTGGGACATTATATTTCTGTGTTGCCGGCTCACTTCGCTTAGGTTTCGGGGGGCGAAAAGGTTTTTTACAGGGTTGAGTTCGAGACTTGGTTTAGACATTTCTAGTTCCAGACTGATCAGAGTAGTTTTGGCAGGTTGTTCGGATGCTTATTATTTTTAGTAAGTAAACAGAGCTCAAAATTCTTAGTATCTCAGTTTTGGCTTGTAAGCGTCTTGCTGAGAGCTTTCCAACATTGCACGTGCTTATCCGAGTTCATTTGGTTGGTTATTTTGATGACTAATGATTATAGGGTTTACTAATTAAGTGACTTTTAACGTTTATTTAACTTGTCACTTTATTTTTAAAAAGTACTATGTTCACTTAAGTGACTAAAGGACAAAAAAGGTGCTTTGTCCCATATTGCTTAAAAGAGCGTGTACTACATTGGGAAAAGTGATAAAGGTATAACAGGCTCTACATGGGAAGTCATGAAGATTATAATATTTAAGACAAATATTAATTTGGGAGCTGGAAACAGTTATTGGTTATCTCTTTGAGAATGCAGACCCTTGAAAAACCCTTTGGAGGTTGGACACAAACTTAGCCTTCTTACAGTTGATTTAAGTTTTGGAATTTATATCAAACATTGGTTTACGGTTCAGTTTAAAATTTGTAAGTTTTATATCAAGGGTTTTAATAAATATTCGGAAAGGGATATTACAGTGGTATCAGAGCCTAGAATCCTGCCATCCTGTGGAATCACGCAACACACAAGGAATTTATGAACTCCAAATATCCAGAAAGTCTGGGTGCTTAAATGTGACTAGTAAAAACTCCAAGGACGAAACCCCTCGAGTTTAGTTTCTGAGGAAGTTGGACGTCACCCCAACCCCTCAAATCAGGACTACTCTATGCTACAAATATGGATTTCAGTTGTTAACAAGAGCATGTGTATGAAGCTTGGATGTCGAGCCATTGGTTTCATGAGATCAACATTGGATGGTCTTTACAGTATAAGCAGGAGGAGATTAGATTTAAGTAAGTCAGGTACTCACATCTGAAGCAATACAATAGTATTATCGTTTAAGCCATGTAATGTGTTTTGGAGTGAGTTAGGAGTTTGGGGAAGTAGAATTCAAGAGATATAAAGGAGCTCGTATTTGAAGTCTATGAAATCATAGTGTCTAGGTTTGGAGTGGAACCACATTAACGTGGTTTGACAGGCCGGTAGCAAGTTAACAATCCATGTCTTGGCAGCAATATAACAGGAAGTTAGTCACCACGGGATTCTGACTCCATACGTCCAACAAGGAACAATAATTCGTGGTTGGGTACAAGGGAGAGTTTAATATGGGCCAGTTGCTGGTGTAATCCCTCACCGATAGTGGGAGGTTGCAAATTTCGCAAGTAATAGTTGAGTGTCTTGGGTAGGCTGCGACAGTTTTAGTAATACTTGGGTTCAACGTCCGTAGCAACAGGGATCACAAATACACCCGACTAAGGGTCATGACAGAACATGTGAAGCTGCCATACAGTTAGCCGGCGGCTTATATTCAGTCGGGATTTCATAGGTCTTCAAGCTGTAACCAAGCTCGGAAGTTACTCTCGCCATATACAGGATTGAGCAGGCTTACACGCAAATACAACCTCACATGGGCAATGATCTCCATCTTAGGAAGCCGCATGAGGAGCTTCATATAGTAGATGTGGAATGTGGTTAAAGAGAAATTGAAGGAGGTAAGGAACTCAGTTTTCACTAGTCTCTGTAGATGTTATTCGTTGGTTAAGAGCATAAGATCAGAATCAAAGTAAGTCATAGATAGACAGGAGCCGTGCTCTGAAGTTTTGCTGAGTCACACCATCAAGGAAAACGAGTGAATACAGGGACACAAAACCCGTGGAATGTCAGGAAACCAAAAGCACGTGGAATTGTAAGTGTGCAGGGTGGATGGGTGTTGATAATGGTTGGAGGTTGTATCAGCAACAAGAATAATTCCACACAAAACCCCTCTAAATACTCCAACATTAGCAAAAGAAAATTCGGAGACAGTGAATTTATCAGCTGAATATATATCAAAAAGTACTGGATACATTTACAGTGGCTCTAGATATATGTCATTTAATGAGAAATTGACCCATATAATAGTTGGGAGACCATTAGAGATACAATGAAATGAAGGAGATAAGAAGGCTCACAATGTGGGGTATTGTCAATGCGGTGAACCCTCTAGGGCTCGAGGATTGCATTTGAAGTAGATGAGAAGTTGATGCATTGAATCTCGTAAAAGACCAAAATTAGCTGGTTCTAATTTGAATTCTCAAGAGCAGAACTGTATAGCTCCTTGGGACAACTCCAAATTTGGTTTTGTTTTTAGTGGGAAGATAAATCCTCTTGAAAATGAATCATGGGAAGCATGCAACAATGAGTTTCTTAATGCAAAGAAAGCCTCTTTGGAATCAAATTTCCAATTTGAAAATTTGTTTGGGCAGAAACCTGTTTTACAAGAGAAGATTTATGGGATAAAAAGCTTTCAAATCAATCAGAATTTGTTTGCACTACAGTTCTGTTAGAAACAATAACATCGAAATGAACTAAAATAAAAGAATTATCAATTAATCCAAGAGAGTTTGTGATGAATATAATTACCATACTTTAAAGAGCTTTCCAAGATCAACACAAGAATGGAGACACAGATTTTGAAAGGGGAAAGCAAAGAAAACCCTTTGTGAATTATATGAATGAGGCAAATGCCTAAGAATGAAAAGAGAGAGAGAGAAGGACATAATGAAGAGCCATAGTGTTCATTACATGAACTACATCGTGATTGTGTGTTTGGAATGAGAGAGAAGCATCTCTTATAAAGAGATGAGAAGAGGAGTTATTTGTAACTCCCAAGTGAATGATTGCCACATTCATAAGTGTGTGCTTGACAAGTGTCATAATCCTCTTAAGGAGGAATAAACTATTTTCCTTAATAAAGGTCTTACAAAAAAGACTTGTCCTCACATGTGGACTAGAGGACAAACAACTTAAGGGATACCTTGGTTTATCCCATTTAATAAATACAACCAAGGAAAGATTATAAATTCTAACACCCCACTTTAATTTTTAATTGGGGAAATCACATCAAAGGGTATTAAACCCAAATTTACAATGATATGCTAAATAGCAGCAACTTGAGCTTTGAGAATGTCTTCAATTATGTGAAAGGTCTCTTGTGAGTGCAGGTAGATCTTCATAGAGCCAAGTGGATAGTTCATTAAAATACACCAAATCTTGTATGTGCCTAGATGGATTACTTGAAAAACATAGACACAAGAAACAAGACAGCTATCCACAAGAAGTATTTCATCTTATATGCAAATTAGAAATGCTTTTGAATAAGTATAAGGAGACTCTGATAGAGAAACAATGAGGAAAAAAAAGAAACATGTTACCACAAAGCAATGGAGATAACCTGATATCAAGATAGTATAAGCTCAAAATATTATCAAAAAAGTTTGACCAATATTCTAATGAAAGGTATATTAATACCAATGTACTAATGACCACAGACAAGGCCAACTAATGATACTTGCATCAACATTGCATCAATCATGTGGATATAGACAGTCCACTTAATGAATCATCCCATTGCAAGTTAATGGGTGATCAATCCATAACATGCATGATTCATGATCTAAGCAATAAAGTATGCATATCGTTATCACATTAATATATAAAAATAAAGTGAAAGGAAAGAAATGCTGATCAATTTAGTATTATCATGATTTTGTTAGGATACTCAAAGGAATGGATTATGAGGATTTAACAACATATTGCTTTCAAATTGGATCAAATCATCTGAATTTGGAGGGTAAAACTCCAATAATAACATCCTCTTCATTGAGGAACAAAAATGGAACAACATGGAGGTAAAACTCCATAAATATCAACCTTTCAAAGTAGAGCAAATAGAATCAAATGGAGGGAAACTCCATATAAATATCAATCTTTCAAAGTGGAACCAATAGAACCAAATGGAGGGAAACTCCATAAAGATATTATCCTATCAAAGTGGAACAGATAGGATCAAATGGAGGGAAACTCCATATAAAATGAGTGCACACCAATATAGGATGGAGGGATACTCCATGGGCCAGATAAAGAAACTATGTATCAGTTATTCTGAGGGGGCCTACATAGTTAACCTTGAAAACTTGGCTGCCTATGCAACTCAAAAAAAAAATCATATAAATCATGTAGATCAATGGTATAAAACCATAAAGTGCCAACATGGGCATAGAATGATGCTATAAAAGCATAAAAGTGCAACTAAGTACATATCAAACTATCACAATGAAGGCAAATGTGTAAGATAACTCATAATCCATTTAAGGTAAATGCAGGTATCCAAGGAAGATCAATGAAAAAATAAACAAAGTATGGATATCAGGTATAAACTCCGTTGAGGGTAAACATGAGTACTTAATTCATTTTGTGAAGGTATATATCAATTTCTGAATCATAATAGTCATAAATAAAATTATATATTTATTTGGGTATATATGTGTGCACCCATATATACTTAAATGATAAGTCATAATATTTACCTTTAAAAAGCATTGATAGGATCCTTCTATAAAAATATATCAAATAGAATGAATATTTTGAATGAAGACAAAATGTCTTATATAGTAATTTTTGATAAATTGAAATAACGAAATCTATCACAATCAAAGATATGCATGATCATTAGGAATGACTGCCAAAGCAAATAGAGTACTCCTTTTTGTTAAAAAATAACATAATCGAATTTTCAGAATGATGAAAGCCAAAAAAGCATATTACATGAACAACTAAAAAAAATGTTTTTTTGTGCATATATGAATAGAGACGTTAAAGCAATGATAGAAGTTTAGCAGTTACAAAGGAATATAACTAGAATAAACAATTGCAAGAAAGACAAAAAAGAATCCCCTAACATGCATTGGGCAGTCAACAGTGTAATCGAATAGAAAAGGAAAAAAAAACTATTATAAGTTGCAAACAAAGAGAATGAAGTTGAGAGAAGCATTTAGAGTCTTACTCAAAAACTTCAGTTGAGCTAGATCTAGGTGAAGGTAAAGCATATGAAAGTAGAGTATGCAAAAGTATCTTTTTTTTTGTCATGAAAAAAAACACTTATATTTCTTATGAATTTTGAATGTAGGTTTTAGAGAGGAAATGGATCACAAAGCGTTGAATCTTCGAGTGATGATTCCCATTTTAACATGGGAATTTCCATTGGAGTCAACATAGCTGAGGAGAGATTTTGATGAACTATTTCAGGCAATGCCTGGAGAGGTGGAGCATACAATAAGGAGCATAATAGGAGATGGGGTGTTGAGGCCAAGGGCACTGCGACCTATCTATCAGACTCAAGTATTGTCGATATTGTACTCAAACATATATGATATGTTATCTGAGTACAAGATGTTGATGAAGATCCAAGAGATTTGTATTAATCCTTCTTTTGTGAATGCAACCATATTGGATGAAGCAATCAGTGGTTATATGTTGCATGGTTCAAAGGCGTGGGTGGGAGGAATTATTCCCATCAAGAAGTTTGATGAGGATATGGTACGAATGATCCTTTTGGATACTATGAGGATAGGGTTGCGGCTAAGGAATCGCATGTATTTTGAAAGGGAAACGATTCATATTGCAGGGCTACTACCAGAGGATATGGTGGCTAGGGCATATGCATTATTTGATGCAATCTTAGTGGTGGTCCGATACTGTGAAAATCAAAGGGTTCATCCTCAAATGAGGGCCTCTTCTGGGGATGACAACATAGGGATTGTAGTGGAGTCGGTGGGTTCTACTAATCAGGTGTAGGGGTTTGGGTCTAGAGTAGAGGGTTAAAAAAAGGTTAGGCATGCAATAGGTTTAGGTTTAATTATGATAGGAGAGAGAAAGAAAAGAAACATTTATGAACTGATTTTATCTGAAAATAGACTTATTGAATTAATTGCCTACATGAATTTATTTTAACATAGGAAAAGATGTTTTAACTTTAGCAACAACTTCTCTTATTAGCAATGATTTCTCTTTATCAGGCAACATTGCAAATGAAAGAATTGGTTATGATAACTATTCTTCCTCGCGATATTATGAATAGTATTCTAAAAATTAATCTTGAGTTAAAATAACTTGTCAAAGAATAAGTTAAAAAATAGATGTTGTTGCAGGTGAATAATAATGCAGACCTGCAAGAAAACGTTAGAGGAATAATAATCTTGCAACATGTAGAACAGTTATTAAATTACTTGAAGTTAGACATTTCTGAATACGAATTATAATGATAAAAGTTAAATAAGTAAGTTATAAATGATTTAGCAACTTAATAATTTATAACTTATAAAAAAGTAAACTAAAGTAAATAACCAAACTTATAAATTAAAATTATAATAGAGCTTTAGTGATCAAAAGCCGTATAGAGGTTATAAATTAGTTTTATAACCTACAATATGACCATTTGAAACATATAAATGCTTAATGAAAGAAATAAAATAAAATTACTACATAACTTGGTTAATAAATGAATTGCTCAAGGTTTGTTATTAAAGAAGTAAAAAACTTTAGATTAAAGTTAGCTTAAGAAAGGAAAAAAAATATTAAACTTTATGAGCACAGACAAGCTCTTTTTGAAAAAAAAAATTATATTAAATTTATAATTTGAGTCATTTATATAACCAAACTAAAAAAAAATAAAAAAAATTGGTTTGATAAATGACAAACCAAAGACTTAGATTATTAAATCAATAATTAAAAATAATACTTGAAAACTACTCTATTAATAAAAAACTTGAAACACTAATTTTAAAGACACTTTATTAATAATAAAGAAAACTTTATATTAAACCTTTAAAATCTATATTAAACTTTCCTTAGAATAAAATGATTTATAAAACGTTAAAAACTTTTAAAAGAAAAAAAACTCGAGCTACTGACGATGGCTGAGGCGGAGCTCTCTGTGGTGGTTTTGTACGTGTGGCTTTGTCCATACCCACACAATAAAAAAACGCACTTCATTCAATCTACAAGCCCCTCAACATCTAGAAAAAAAAATCAAAAACCTTGAAATTTGTTGGGTTTCGCCTGCATGCAAGAGATACGTCGCATGCAAGAGATACAGAGTGAAGTTGCATGCTCAATGAGAAAAAAAAGATTGGAATCACAAAAAACAAAAAAACGAATTGGAGGAGCAACCATTTCAAAGAGGAGCCAACGCATGCAAGAGGAGGCAGAATGCCCAAGTCGACATTACACAAAAATAAAGACAAGGCAAAAGTTCAAGGATCACTTGAGATTTGTTATGCAAACAATAATAAGAAAAAATTCAGATGCCAAATTTCCAACCTAGTACAGCAGCCAAATCAAGCAGAAGAGGTGGAGTTGGATTTACAAGCAGCTCTTGCGCTCCCTTCACTTTGCCGCACTTAAATATATATATATGCGGCTCTGATGCATGCGGTTGAGGAGGAAGATCATATTATGTGGTGCTGGAGGTGCTGCAAGGGAAAGATTACAGTGAGAAGGTGGATATTTGGAGCGCATGGGTTATTCTCTACATAATGCTCTGTGGAAATCCTCCATTTCATGGAGAAACCCCGCAACAAATATTTGAGGCAGTTTTGCTTGGAAGGCTGCGGTTTTCGGATGATCCGTGGCTCACAATCTCACATTCGGCAAAGGATTTGATACGCTGGATGATCTTAGAGGGACTATGGCCTCCCAGACCATGGAAATTTGAGGCTTGCCGTTTTGTGGGGTAACAAAAAAATGGATCTAGATTAGGTTTTAAGTGCATGAGATGTAGCTCAAAAAAAAACAAGAAAAACTTAGAGAACGAATCTCTCAAGCGACGTAAAAGTAGTTTCAAAGTATTTCAGTATTAAAAGTATTTCATGACACAGAGGTAAATATGACGAAACACTTTTGCTGGAACCAAATGGAAGAGATTTGCATTAACAAGACGAACTATTCAAAAGCACAAGTAGCAAAAAAAATCAAGACCAGCATCACATGCAAAGAATAATGCAGAGCAGTAAACAAAAAAAACAACAAGAGAGGAAAAAATGTATCAAAAAAATAATGAAGGGAAGAGTAATAGGATTAAAATAGGTGAGGGAAATTCAGAGAGAGGGAGTAAAAGGAAACTTCTAAAAAAGAGACTTATGATTTGAAAATAAAAGGTAAGTTCTAAAAGAACAGTAAGAGCAATAAGGAAACTTTCGAATAGGAATGTCCAAACTTTAAAAAACAATTAGGATTAAATATTATTATTTAAATAAAAAATATTTTCAAAGATGGAATGAAAGAGAAATAAGAATTTTAATCATAAATTAAAAAAAATACAGAAAATTTCTAATATATATATGAAAGGAAAATATATATATTTTTAAAAAATTCTAAATGAGAGAAAATTATTTCAAATATTTTTTTTATGAATGACTATAATATGAGATATAAATAACATTATTTATTATTACTTAAGTAATCCCTTCAATAAAATGTTAGGGAAATAATAATGTAAAATTAAAAAAAAAAAATTAAACTCTAATTAATAAATGTTACTAAGAGCAAAAAATAATAATTTTTTAAATAGAGTTACCTAGGTCAAAATAAGGTGAACTCCAATCTATCATCACAAAACTCAAAACAAGGATTAGTTCTTGGCTCTGATACCATGTTAGAAACAATAACATTGAAATGAACTAAAATAAAAGAATTATCAATTAATCCAAAGAGAGTTTGTGATGAATATAATTACCATACTTTAAAGAGCTTTCCAAGATCAACACAAGAATGGAGACAGATTTTGAAAGGGGAAAGCAAAGAAAACCCCTTGTGAATTATATGAATGAGGCAAATGCCTAAGAATGAAAAGAGAGGGAGAGAGAAGGACATAATGAAGAGCCATAGTGCTCATTACATGAACTACATTGTGATTGTGTGTTTAGAATGAGAGAGAAGCATCTCTTATAAAGAGATGAGAAGAGGAGTTATTTGTAACTCCCAAGTGAATGATTGCCACATTCATAAGTGTGTGCTTGACAAGTGTCATAATCCTCTTAAGGAGGAATAAACTATTTTCCTTAATAAAGGAATTACAAAAACGACTTGTCCTCACATGTGGACTAGAGGACAAACAACTTAAGGGATACCTTGGTTTATCCCATTTAATAAATACAACCAAGGAAAGATTATAAATTCTAACAAGTTCAAAATCTAAATAGTTCTGTGCCAAGTAAGTCTAACGTCTTTAAAGGATACAGATTTGGATTTTCAAAGACTTTTCCAGAGATTTCAAAAAATGAGATCGTTGCATGGGTTCATGGAGGAGGATTCTTGGTGGAAATGCCAAGAGACCCTTTGATTCCGTTGTAGGATTGTACAGACAGGAGGCTTGGGTAGCATTGCTATGGGAATAGTTCATGCAAATTTACAGCCTTAGAAGGAAGACTGCAGAAATTTGTAGCAAATCAGAAATTTAGGAAGTCTAAGACTGCTAAGACCAAGCATTGGTCTTAATAAGAAGTTAAAGGTCCCAACACATCAGACTTTAGAATCTTAAGAGAGAAGCTATGCGAAAGATGCACAGTCCCAAAATTTCCAATCCGATATGAGGATTGAAATAATGAGCATATATGATGAGTATAACAAAATCCCCTCCTTAGATTCAAAAAAATTTCCTTTCATTGATTATGTGGACTTTCAGCTAGAGCTGCAAAACAAGACGGATATGATAAGAAACAAATGCTATGATTTTGGCTCGAGATCTCCTTATAAAGGATAGTTGCAAAAATTTGCATAGGGAAGATATTAATCATCTTGATAGTAGTGCTAATAAAGAAAAGCAACTTTCGCATGCTAATATGCAAAATACTAATGATGGCACAAGTATACTAATGGGTAATTGTGAGACAAAAGTAACTTATGGAGCTGTTTACACTACTCCTCATCTTGTTTAGACATGGAAAACACCGTCTTATTTGGTGACATGAAAATTAACTTGGATAAATTTTATGGTGATACTAGGCTGAAAATGATGTCAAATTTTGAGGAGCAAATGGACCACAATGTTGGTAGGATAGATGATATAGCATGCGATGAGTTAGAGGACATATTTGAAAATGTTGTTCCCCTAGGTGATGAAAAATTAAAAAATTCTATGGAGAGCAGCCCACTTGTGTTCGAAGGAGATGGTCAAAAACCATTATCGCTCCTTTTGGTCAAAGAGGACAAGGTTGTCCAATTGTTGACAAGGATGGATGATTCTTCCAAATTGGTTGAGGATGTCATGCGGAAGATTGTGATAGAAGAGAGACATGGTAGTGTATGTGGTGTCACAAGTCCTCTTACATACTATTTTCGAAGCTTTGAAAATGATAAAATATGATTACTTGCAATTATTAATGGATAGAGATCTAGCCATAAAATTTGGGAAGGACAAGGAGAGTGAGGTAGATGAGTTATGCCTTCAATTGAGCTTAACACATTACTCTTTCCACAAAGCTGAAAATCAAACGAGTGGAGCAGCCACTCATGAAGAAGATAACTGGGGATCAAGGGCACAAGAAATCATGCAAATCATTGAAGGAATCCATAAAGTGGGTAGCTGTGAAGGCAAACAATGTGATTCAATCATGTGTTCCCCGTTTGAGACTTTCTATGATGAGAAAAATTCTATGGATCAGCAAGTTGATGAGTCTAGAAATTCTGATTTTTATGACAACAACTGTACATTTTCACAAGAGCACATGGTTAGTGATACAATAAGTGAAGATAATTCAGAGATTTCAATTAATGGTGAACCATCCTTTTACGAAGACTTTGACATAAGCAAGAGTACTTATGTTGGAGTAGGAAGTTCAGATTTATCCTTAGGATGCTTTGAGGGATTTTTCAGCTTACCCAACGTTTTATCACCCAGCTCTTATGAGATGGCCACGACTTACTTGTTGATTGGTGATTGTAGTTGTTGGTATATTCCAGCTATCAGTGATTTGCCTGCATATGTTAGTAGTATTTTCGCTGATTCTATTTGGCCTTCAAGGGTTAGTGAGCTATTTGCAGATGAGAGGGGAGAACACACATTATCCTACGTTCCTCGTGAGGTGTCTACATTTTTTATTCAGCAATATCTTGAAGACAGTGTTAGCCTTCATGATGTTGTTAATTTACCAACCACTCTTCCCTTTATCTAGGATCATGTTGATTGGGTGATCGGGTATCCAGGTGTTAATAGTATCTTACATCTGGTGGATTATGCTACATTGTTACATAGTCATAGGATTATGATCTGTGTGTTTCAGCCTTTTGACATATCAAAGTTCTAGAGATCAAGATTACTTCGTTTTCACTAGGGTGATATAGTGGTTGAGTTAGATTGGCTGGATCTGTCATTGTCATTGGTGCAGATATTACAGGAACTGGTCAGTGGTATCTCAGAGAGCGCACGAGTCCTCACTTGGGATCTAGGTGGAGCATCCCTAGGTTTTGCCTTTTATTAGGGAGCTAGGTGGAGAGTTTGGTTGCTATCTTCTTGGGGTGGATATTGGTATATTGTTGAGCTCCTATCTTCACTTGATAGTAGAGACTCGCAGGGTCACTCATGGAGTGAGGCATTCATTCTGACTGAGGGTATTGGCACACAGGGCAGCAACACATGGCAGTTGGTGTTCCTTTATGGTGAGACTTGGATCCTGACATTCAGTTTTTTGGCACATTGATTCCTATTGTACTGTTTCACCATTTCGAGTTTGGGAAGATGCATGCTGGAGTACATCGGTTGAGGAGTAGAATCTCATTCTCGAGGCGAGTATGGGATCTTGGCATTTGGTTTCTGCAGGTATGAGCGAATTGCTTGAGGGCAAGCAATCTTTGAGAGGGGAGGCTTTGTAATGTCCCTTTTTTCTAGGACATTATATTTCTATGTTGCCAACTCACTTCACCTAAGTTTTGGGGGTGAAAAAGTTCTTTACGGGGTTCAGTTCAAGACTTGGCCTAGACATTTCTAGTTCCAGAGCCATCAGAGCAGTTTTGGGAGGTTGTCCGGATGCATACTATTTTTAGTAAGCAAAGCTCAGAATTGTTGGTATCTCAGTGTTGGTTTGGAAGCGTCTCACTGAGAGCTTTCCAACAAGCTATTGCACATACTTATCCGAGTTCATTTGGTCGGTTATTTTGATGACTAATGATTATAGGGTTTACTGACTAAGTGACTTTTAAAGTTCATTTAACGTGTTACTTTATTTTTAAAAAGTACTATGTTCACTTGAGTGACTAAAGCACAAAAAAGATGCTTTATCCCACATTGCTTAAAAGAGCGTGTATTACATTGGGAAAAGTGATAAAGGTACAACAGACTCCACATGGGAAGTCATGAAGATTATAATATTTAAAATAAATATTAATCTGGGAGCTAGAAACAGTTACTGGTTATCTCTTCAAGGATGCAAACCCTTGAAGAAACCTTTGGAGGTTGGATGCAAACCTAGCCTTCTTACAGTCGATTTAAGTTCTAGAATTTATATCAAACATTGGTTTACGATTCAGTTTAAAATTTGTAAGTTTTATATCAAGGGTCTTAGTAAATATCCGCAAAGGGATATTACAAAACATGTCCCATCAAGGGACATGTCTCTTCATAGGCATAAATACTCAATAAAATGGAAAGAGATTGTTGTACTTGGAAAGGACATAGAAATCACAAACAATGTTATTTCACCTACAACAATCATTTGCATTTTAATAGTAATTCTTTATTGGATCCTTCATTTCCTTTGTAAAATTACTCTTTCAATTGATGAATTATCATTTCATGGTATTAGAGCTCATGGGTTAATTTTCCGTAGCTTCTTACATGGAATTAAATTTCTCAAGTTCATAACAAAGTTTTATTAAAAATTGTGTAGAATTTTAGAAAATTTTCAAAGTTCTTTTCGAATGTTGCAAAAATAATGGTTTTTGAGATTGCACATCTATGAAGATTTCAGAGTTTTTTCTGTCACATGCAAGGGTTTTCTGTCTTAGAACTGCATTTTTTGGAGGCTTTGTTTGCTGCATTTTAATATTTCCGTGTTTGTTCCTGGAAACATATTTTGGGAGCTTTTTTTTAAACTTGCAAAAATAATTGGCATATGAAGTTTCTTTCTACTTATAAATGTTACAAGGCCTATCAAAATATTCTAATTTTTTTTCAAAATTTCTTTGAAGCCACCTTTGGCTAGCTGAATTTTATGTCAATCTTTATTTATTGGACCCAATGGCAAGGTTGGTTTTGGACCAGGGGGTCACTAATGAAACCTTCTCCCCAAACCTTTCATGTTGAACAACATAAATAAAACCCTCTTTCCAAGCTCAGATTCAAACCTGAGATTTGCAAGAGAAATCAGAAATCTACAACCCAAAATCTTTCATCTGCAAAATAACAACTTGCAAAGTGTGTTCATATCTTGAGATGCTTCAATGTCATGGCTTCAACTTTGCATCAGATCTACTTATCCAAGGGTTATAGCAAATTGTAACAATCACAAAAATGTCTAATACCAAATGCTGGAAAAATCAAGCATGATGATCAATTCATTTCTTACATGACTCAATGTGAGAAAAGCTTGCATACAAGTATACATAATAACCACATGCAAAGACCAAAGAGTTATCACAAGTTCACACAAGATATAACTTTGGAAAACCCTTGCAGAGGAAAAATCCTAGCCCTTAAAAGCATCCATAAACATATATAATGACAGTTAAGCAAAAATGCCAATAAGTGAGCCTCAAACCATAAAACATGTGCTTATCAGCAAGTGTTGTGTCTAATTGCTTGTTAATAGTAGTGCTTTTTAGCTTATTCCTTTTCTACTGTTGTGTCTGCAGTGTATTAAATTATGCTATAATTTTTTGGTATTTAGTGATGTAGTATTCATTCCAGCTACATTGACCAGTATTTCCTAACAAGTTCACATCATATAACTACATCTGTGCTTTTTGTTGCTCAGGATTTATTTCCTGCGGTGTACTAATGTTTCAGCAGTGGTTGTCTGTGTTTAATAAAAGCGTCTTTTTAATTTGATTAGAATGTATAGGATTCCCAGGAAAAAATACGATGTCTAAATTTTTAATACATCAGGATAATCCAGTATATATGGACGAGAAAGTTGTCTGAGATAAAACTAGAAAAATGTCATGAGTGCTCATTAATGCATATACTGTAGCTACGAGCTGTGAGGGGTTATTGCTAGCCTACCCTTGATACATACAATATCTTCAGGACCTTGTAAATGCCATGAAGTTTCACTGATTTTACAAAAGTGAAATAAGATGATTTTTTTTTTTGGTATATGTTTTGTGGAAAATGTTTGCAATTGAATGTAGGTTACATTGTTTATCATGTCACTCTCTAACAGGAATGCTCTCTATTGTTTCACAGTGAAGTAAATGCTGGTTTCTTTTACTCGAATGCTGAGCAGAGGGAGAAAATGGTATTAGCAGAAAGAAGACATGTAGATGACAAAGTTCAAAAGATAATCGACTTAAAGAAGAAGGTGAATGCAACAATAAATATACACTTACTACAGTGAATACAATGGGGGCTGAATCATATGTGGGTTTCACTATAATGAAATCCTTGTGCTTTGCAGATTTGTGATGGACATGACAAGAATCTTGTTGTAATCAACCAAAAAGGAATAGACCCCACTTCACTTGATATGCTAGCAAAAGAAGGGGTATGTGTTAATGTTTGTTTGAACTTTTAATCTCAACTAGATGGTTGTGGTACATTTCAAAAGGGTTGGTGATTTCTCTTAAGGTAGGGGAGTTAAACTTCCTTTTCTGTATAGATTAGTGACAATTGAATGTCCAAATCGTAGAAATGTTTTCTTGGTATTGCTTTGCACAATGAAGGTATGTGTTTTCAAGGAATGTTACGCATGTGAAAACTGCCATAATTTTGATCTTTTAAATTACAACACATTTTTAGCATTTTATGGAGCCATTAGTCAATTAATTAGCACCATATGTGGGTGCTTCTTGTACAAAGTCGGGACAAATGAATTTCTCTGAATATTACTAAGGTTTTATTGTGATTTGCTTTGCTCAAAGAAGATATCAGGCTTTTTACAACATGAAACCTCATAAAACACAGAGAGAGCAAACATCAAGACACAAACACTCAATTTCACCTGGAAAACCACTTTTGGTAAGAATACCATGACAATAGCTTTCATTAACATAAAGGGCACTGATCCAGATTATATAAGTGAGCATCAACTCTTAGACAGCATCGACTGTCCTCGAAGCGCCAAGACACCAACTCATAAATACACTGAAACAAAAACCACATTTAACCATACACACAGCACCTCAATCACAGCCCAAAAGTTACACGACACACTAGTACTAACTCATTCACAGTATTTAGTCGTTTTGATTCATACTTGAACCAGCAAAATATCATGGGCTTCATACAGAATAACAGCCATTGTGCATCATCAGCTCCTTAGCATTCTTCAACCAAATCGCAGCACAACTCAAACATAACACTGCTCAGCTGTGCCCCAAATAAACTTACTCTGCTCACCAAAGTTCAAGCATTGACTCCTTTTTCAACACAGCACCACTACACTATACGACTCAACCACATTCGTATGTTGTTGCACACTCACTGCTAGTGTATACCAGAAGTGTGTGTGTGTGTATTGCAGGAATCCCACAGTAGTCAGTAGTCATTTCTTCATTGTCAAAGGCTGAAACTGTATTGTGCAACTTTGTGGTCCCACATAATATCTCCTTTGCCAGCCCCATTACAAGAACTTGACACTGCCCCACTCAATGTGAAAACGTTGCACAATTCTGAAGGTATACCACAAATAGAATGCATAAATGAATTCTTTTCAATAAACTGCCAATAGTAAATATCTAACACCACCCATATTTCATTTAGAATATATAGTGAATGCCAATTAATATAACTGCCATACACATTTACCAGCCATCCAAAGACAAGGCCATGTGTCATGCATTTAGAACCACAACATGTTCATGGGTGCAAAAATTAGACACCTATCTCTCAACAAGCTCCATGATGGGAGAAAATATTTAAAATTTGTGGTGCTTCAATTGATAGGGGTAGCCCATGAATGGTGGCATCCTGGCCTTGTCACCCAAGGTCATCGACAAATAAAAAGTTATGATGAGTTCACACAAGAGCTTGTAAAAAGATCTGATAGGACACATCCGCAATGGTGCTTCAAACAATTAATCCAACCTAAGCAAGAAGGAATCAATATAGCAATAAATTATATCAATTTAAATTTTTTCCATCACAATAGCTTTACTGTTCTCAGTATTTGTCTCTGTCTCTTGTAGAGCAGCTTTGTGATGATTTCTGGTCACATGTTTTGCTGATTGGGGGAGGGTTAGGGGCAGCCTCATCACAGTGACAAAGTTAGTGGGAGGCTTGTCTCTTTTTACAAAGATTTCTGAAGTAGGGGCACCCTTTGTTCTTTTCTAGAATGATTTTGGCTTCTTGGTCACTTACAGTTTGCAAATCTAGGGAGGGTCTCAACAACAACATAATGTTATGGTAAATTGATCTTGTTAGTTGTATTTAATAGAGGAGATGAATGCTCTGTATATAGATTTACAAAGATGATGTTTCTAAAAGAAACAATTGCAAACTAAAGATGGAAATAGAAACTGCCTATTAAAATAAAGATAAACTAAGATAACTATTAAAGAAACATTATAATATAATAATACCCTCCCTTAATAGTCATCCTCTAACAACTGTCTTTAAGCAAAATGTATATGATCAAGAAGCTAAATTCATGCAGAAAAGAATAGAGAAGGGTGCCTGTTCTTCAAAAAGCTTTCAAAAAAGAGAAGAGCCTGCCATTGAGCTGATTCTGCCACTAACCCTCCCAAAATCATGAAAACATTTGACTAAGAATCATCACAAAACAATTAACTCGATGTTGGATAATGGAGCTGCTCTACCCTGGAGACAGAGACAAACATTGAGAATAGTTATGGCATGTTTTTGAGGAAAAAATAACAAACCATCCAAATCATAATGATGCCCAAAAACAAAAGCCATGATTTTCAAGAGAAAAATTGGAAAAACCAAACACAAATTTTGAGATTAAAAATTGATCAAAACTAAACAATAGAATCCAAGACATGGATCGGAGAATACAAAGCTTTGTTCTTGAGGAAAAAATGGTAAAACCCACCAGATAATTTTTGAGGAAAAAAGTATAAACCCACCAGATAATTTTTTAGGAAAAAATATGAAAACCCATCAAAGAAACCTTCATGTGCCAAAACACAAGACTTCATGGTAAAAGAACACATGCAAGAGCATGCAACTCTCAAAAAGCACATGCAAGTATATTCAATTGTTGAAAATCAGAGACTTTTGCTCAAACCAAGAAATTGTGCAATCAAAACCCTCGAGTAGATTTCTGATTTTGAGGAAAACATCTTCGAAGACGAACCGCATTATATCATAAAATACCTGCAATGATTTTCATTTAAAAAATGTATTTTTTTGGGGGAAAAAATTCCAGCTGAGAAGAGGCTCAAACTTAACTTGAAAAAACTGCTAAATGTTATGGAACCCCATTGGCCCACTTGGACACTATGTTATGGTAAAACGATGGTGTTGTAGTTGTATTAAGTAGAGGAGATGAAAACTCCTTATATAGATTTACAAAGGCGATGTTTCTAAAAGAAACAATTGTGCACTAAAGACGGAAATAGGAACTACCTAATAAACTTAAGATTAACTAAGATGACCATTAAAGAAACATTATAATATTCTAATACACAATACCACAATGTTTACATGAGAACCCAAGGCAGGAGAAAACCACAACAAATTTCTTGCTTTATATGAATTTCTTTGACAATTTTTGTACGCACCAACCTTCTAGAGATTTGGTGCCTACAAACATTATAATTATTTCTTTTACAATATTTTTTCATCTCCTTCATCATAATCTACATTATATTCTTCTAAAAATCTGCATTATAAAATTGTCCAAATTTGCTCAAGAATCATTTGAAAACCTGCCATGAGTTTACATAAATAGTCAATCCGATATGCTGGTTCCAAATCTGGTTTAACCTTGTATGAGACCTTGCTTCACAAATCTCATTATAGTCTTCAATATAAATCTGATTTATTGCTCACAATTCTCTGCTTTGATCTTACACTACTTTCATTTAGTTACTTTTCTGCTCTACATCTGATAATATTCTTGCCGCCAAATCACCATGCATATATTCTTGCACTTGTTCCCTATACATATCTGTATATATCTTCTTTTTCTCTGCATATATCTTCCTTATATCCAGTGAAACTTGGTAACACACACCCAGCCCAAAATCGAGGAGTGCCCGATGCAGGGATGTTCCTGAGACGGGTACTTGGAGTACCCAAGTTCCCCCACCACTGCCAAAGTGTCACCGCCACGCCGCTTGAGGGCTTCATCAACTCTATTAAGAGGAACAAACTTATCTCTAATTGGGCGCTTGGGTGCTTCATCCCCTCTGTTAAGAGGAACTAACTTACCTCTAAGAGAGTAGAGAAGCTAGTTGTTGTACACAATGTTTTGTATATCGTAGATCGCAAGATACACTTATGAAGAGAGCCAAGCAGCACGATGTAGGGTTGGTTGGTGTTCATATTGCGAAACTTGAGCGCGAGGAATCTATTAGTTCCAGTGATGAGGACTTTGGCTTCGGGGATGATTAGAGGCTTCTATCTCTACATTTTGTCATTTTGATATAATGTTGTCACTTTGATAGTGATCATGATTCATATCATGCATGATGGTTCACATTGTTATCATCTTTATCCTTATGATATAGCTGATATTTGATAAAAACTAATATAAATCCCATTTCTTGATAATTTGGATTTCTATTTGAATCTTGATTTATGAATGTTACTATTGGTTATGTAGTATGTTACCATTTTGAATGTTCAATGGTTCTGGTTCACATTGCATTTTTGCTATGTGCAAGTATTTCAATTCGGTAAGTTATACTGTGACATCATTTCATAACTAGCATTTCATTTTCTATATGTATAGTATGCAACATCCCTCCCCCTACCAACTGCTGGCCCTCTCCCTGCTGCTGTCTCCCTGCCGTATGCAAATTGAGGCCCTTTTCTCCCATCCTGGAGACTCGTCCTTGCATCCTCCTGCGCTGGTGTTCACTGCTTATATCTGCATACATACTCTTTATATTTTCTTTTTAACATTAACTTGCTGGTGTATATTTGTTATATATTTTATTCTTCACACTCAACACTATTCACTTATATGCCTATCTTCGGAGAGACACGTCTCTTCATTCTTCTTTGATCCTATCTTTTAAGAAAGTCTTTTCACACGCTAATCATAACTTTGAATATAATTGCTCCCTTAGATATATTTATCAAGACAAATCATACTTTTTGCATTTCTGTCAAGGAGTTATGTGGCAAATAACTTTGCTGACTATGCTGCCATTAGTATATTCTAATAGCTGTTTTGCTTATCCATTATCAGTGCCATTATTTGATTGGTATACGTACGCATCACTGGGCATTAGTATGTATATGTGTGAGTATCTGTTTGTCTTGCTCGATGATGTGCTCAATATGCTGACAATATTATTAAATTGCTGATCTTATAGAAAGACGTATTTATGTTTCTCACATCTGATAATGGCAAACTGCAAATGAATCTTGTGCTCCAATATATTCTTGTTTCGAAACAATGTATAAGCAGATAATTATTTTCCTCATTATATTTGCTAACCAGCAATTGGTTGTCATTTTGTTTCTGAAGCTCCAAAGTAATTGTATTTTTCTTCTTCAATGAAGAGCTGGATACTCTTCTACCATGCTCCACCAGATACCAACATATACTGAATCTTGTACTGTAAATATTACTGTTACTGTATTTTCTCCATTACTGAGTCACAAGCTCTCTGTTACTATGTCTTACAGGAAGCAATGACTCTCACAGAGCCAATAATCTGAACTCCTATTTATATATCAGCACAATACTCAGAATTAACTACTTGATAATTCCGAACTCCTGAAATAATTTGAATATCATTATCTTTTAGTTCCACTAGTGTTACTTCTGTCTTACTGTTTTATATCAGAATTGGAATCACTATCGTTATTAAGCTTGCTGATGAAGACTCTGATGCTGATGACGACTCAATTGCTGTTAACAATGGTTTTTGTCAAAAAGCATAGTCAACTGTAATATTTTGGCATCAGCTAGTATACCAATTTATTTTTCCATATTATAATTGCAATATTTTTTGCGGACTTGGATTCATTGAATCTGTAGACTATGAGGGACACGATTTAAATCACATTATGTTTTGTTCTTGATCAGATTACACAACAGACTGTTATATCAATAATTAATTGTTGTCTTCTCAATTGTCTTCAGTCATCTTTAACATAATCATGCCATCAACAACATAAAATCTAACAGCAAGTTAGGTAGATATCTTCAAACAGTGCTTGTTTTATGGTTAATACTAATACTGAGGAAAATTGTGTTGTAGAGGCTTTCCATATATTGTGCTCTAGAATCTATACACAGAACCTAAGTTGCCAGAACAAGAATGGTCATGGGATCGTGGATTTGACCACGTGTGTGGGTGTACATGTGCACACACAAATATATGATACATTTCATTTGCATTTTGTCTTCAAAATGCACTGCAATCCATTTTTAGGGTTGGGGGGCAATTTGCAAAAAAGTAAAAATAAGAAAATAAAAAGTGAGTCATGGGTTCACCTTGGGGACCCACCAAGTTTCAACACAATCCTGGTCAAGTCCATGGGGGACCAGATCTGGACCTTGAACCCATGCTGGACAAGGCCATGACCCAGGCTCTGTAAGGGCTGCTATGGTAACATAACCAGAGCTGAAAGGGGTTTACTGGGTACTGTAAAGGTCACTGTTCCACACAAACACACTACAGATGCATATGTATGAATGTATCTACATGATTCTGTACTTGTTTTGATATCATGCTAGTCATTGTAAGTAGTTAGTATTATAATTTATGAGTTCTTATACTATATGCATCATTTCATAACTAGCATTTCAAGAACTATATGTATAGTATAATACTGCCCTTGTGCCCTGCCATCACCATCCTCCCAATTGAAGCCCCTTTTTGCCCGTCCTAGAAACCTGTGCCGACATGTCCTAGTGCTTGTGTTACACTGCTTGCCCCTTTCTGTAGAGGTCACTGTTCCACACGAACACACTACAGATGCATATGTATGAATGTATGTACATGATTATGTACTTGTTTTGATATCATGCTAGTCATTGTAAGTATTTGGTATTATAATTTATGAGTTCTTATACTACATGCATCATTTCATAACTAGCATTTCAAGAACTATATGTATAGTATATTACTGCCCTGTGCCCTGCTGTCACCATCCTCCCAATTGAAGCCCCTTTTTTCCCCGTCCAGAACCTGTTCCGCCATGTCCCAGTGCCTATGTTACATTGCTTTCCCCTTTTGAATGGGTTTCCAGTTTTGTCTTGTTTTGCTCTCTCTGCTTTGGAGGGTCCTTCACTTGCACATCTATATCAACTTTTGCATGGTTTGGGTTTACCATTTTAGGTTTACCCTTGGTTCTTTATTTTGATTGGAAGAAGGGAATTTAGAATGGAGATAGGCAATGCAGCTTTACTGTCATTTGAATTGTTAGAAGATTTTTTATATTCTAAAAAAGGCTAGACCCAGTCACCCGCCCACCTAGGGAACTTGTTGGCTGATTCACTGGGGTTTGGCTAGACCCCTGGAAGATAATTGATACAGCTCAATCCCATGATTGGCACAGATCCATAAAATTATGGGCACAGCTCAAGTACTCATAATTGTTTATGTTAATCCCAAAATGAAGCACATAAACCACACATCATTGCTTATAGAATTTCTACCCATAAATTAATGTCTAGATTGTGTTGCCTTTGGTGGAACTACAATTTGAACAATTGTTATGTTGTCGTTGTTGTCACACCGTATTGGTAAGACATCTGCTAATAGTGTAAAGCGCCATATTATTTGATTAATGAAGAGGATTTTAAAAGAGAGATAACACGATGAATTAGTAAAGTGGTTTGAGTAAAGAGGAGTAAGTATGGTGGAACTACAAAGGGCACTTGATCAATTAGTATTTGACAAGATAATATGTTGTTTGATCATTGTATTAAGTGAAGAAGAAAGATGAGTTGAAGTGTAGAATAGATGATTGATGCAAGTAAAGAAGTTGAGTAAAACACTAGTTTGACCAAGCAACAAGTTACTAGGTCAATGAAGAAGTTAAGCATTATCATGCAAAAGATTAAGGAACTTGAGTATTAGCCGAGCAAAACAGTAGTAGCTGAGTGATGGTAATGACAAAGAAAGATGAAGGAAATTAAAGTAATGACTGAGCACAACAATGGCCGAGCAAGCTAGTGCAAGCTGACTGAAGACAAATCAGTAGTGACCGAGCTATCCAGTGATGACCGAGCTGAAGAACATAGTAATAACCGAGTGTCAACATATTAACAGTTTGAGAAAGAGTCAAGATTTGAGGTTGACACAGTTGAATTTACCGAATAGTCAAAACATGTTCAAGATGAGGATTGATGAGTTGGCATGTTTAATTCATGAATTAAGTTTGTTAAGCAATCTAAGGCAAAGATTCAATGACAAGTTTCCAGAAGTTTTAAGGAAAGAAGAAGAAAGACAAAATGTCATATGAACATATTCAATGAATGTAATCAAACCCTAAGATCTACAGTTATGTTTAAATGGCAAAAGATTAAACCTGTCTATTTAAGGAGGCATATGACATGTTTTACAGTTGGTTGGTGAATTTGTGAAGAATAAGTGGAAGAACAATAGTTGCAGAGAAAAAGCGAGAAGTTGGTGAAAGAGAGATTGCTTGAGGTGTTGCCAAGTAGATCAAAAATGCAAAATGTGATAAAGACCGGTTAATGAATCAAGAATGAGCTGAATGGAGATATGAACATGCAAAGTGAGTTGTAATTTATTAGATCAAGCTGAATGGAGATATGAACATGCAAAGTGAGTTGTAATTTATTAGATAAACCTACTTGTTACTTTCTAACCATTGTGGTAGTAAAAAACCCTTTAATCAAAGTGACATTCTGATGAGATGTTTTTGAAGACCTCTCGAACAAGGTCACTCCTAATAGGGTGATCAAATCTTTTAATAGTCACACATAATAGATTGTTTTGTAACTTTTAATAAGGTTGGCTCTTAACCGAGCTCATTTAAGAAGAGTGACAAAGTGGTAGCATGTTACTTGGTTTTTTCCCAAATTGGGTTTCTACGTTAAATCCTGGTGTCATACTTGTGTGGATGTTTTCATGTGTTATGCTATTTACTGTTATATGTTTCTGCAATTTGGCCAACACTAAAACAGGGAGTTAGGTGATGATATGAATAAGTTGAATTATTGATGAGTTGCTATATTGACCGAGATGATTTATGAGTTTGATTAAGCTGTTTGAAGTTGTTAAAAGTTGAATTGGTACCTCTGGACTAGAGGATAACTGATTCACCCCCCTTCCCCCCCCGTCTCAATTATTCTAATCACTCTTAACAGCCTTTTCAGTTGCTATTGATCTTGCCATTTTGTTACATCACAAAATCTTTATGCTAGTTCAGTTGAATTGTGTTTTGTTCATTGTTCTTAGAGAAAACCACTACTACAGAGCTTGAATTGTTTAACAATCTTGTGAGCTGAGTCATAGGATATGCTAAATTTCATCCATGAAGTTTGAATTTCAGCCATTTTTAATCCTCTCCGAGCCTTATGATATTTAATATAATATAATATTGTTCTTTATAATAATACTATTTTATTTTAAAATAATAGAGTTATTTTGTTCAATTATTTAGCAATGTCAAACTATTTGACAATTTTGTGGATATACTATTTATACTAAAAAGTATGTAAATTTATATAAGTTAAATTTAATGTCATTTTTTTTCAGAATTTTTACCCTTGCCTAACTTCATCCAAATTTTATGATTGACTAATTTAAATTCGAATTTTTACCCTTGCGTAACTTCATCCAAATTTCATGATTGACTATTTTATACTAAAAAGTAAGTAAGTTTATATAAGTTAATTATCAGAAGTAAGTAAGTTTATATAAGTTAATTTTCAGAATTTTTACCCTTGCCTAACTTCATCCAAATTTTATGATTGACTAATTTGAATTCGAATTTGAACCTTGTGACTTAGGTTGTGAGTAATGCCCTTTTTAACTGGTGTTTTGCAGATTGTAGCTCTGAGAAGAGCAAAGAGACGGAATATGGAGAGATTGGTGCTTGCTTGTGGTGGTGAGGCTGTTAATTCTGTTGATGACTTGACTCCCGATGTGCTTGGCTGGGCAGGACTTGTATATGAGCATGTGCTTGGGGAAGAAAAATACACCTTTGTGGAGAACGTTAAAAATCCTCACTCATGTACAATTCTTATAAAAGGTAGGCTCAAAAACATGTAAATTATCTGTCTTTGTTTTGCAGATTATGCCATTAATAATTATTAGGGCTGTATTTTGAAGATTATGGGGCTTAATGATGATTTTGTCTTTTACTAATTATTATCAATTTTTTGTTCATCTGGTATTTTGCCCATTGCAGGGCCTAATGATCACACTATTGCTCAAATTAAGGATGCAGTCCGTGATGGACTGAGGGCTGTCAAAAATACAATTGAAGATCAAGCTGTTGTCTTGGTAACTTGCCATTTTTTATTTAGTACGATCTTTTTTCGGTCTCATAGCTAGTGTATATGGTTCAAAAGGCAGCACAATTTGCTTAAGGTTATGCCTCCACTTAGCTAATGGAAACATATGACAGAAAAAGTCCATTGTCAACCTCATTTTAAAATTTGATTCCAGTCATTCTATTATTTTATTGTAGATGCCATATAATCATAATAAATCTCCAGGTGTTTTGTTTTATATTTTATTTGTCTTTGTGTTGAATTTGTACAAAATTTAAATTAATTTATGTGAAATTTTTAGAAGACTTTTTTTGCAACTATCTATAAGTTTTGACTACTATTCTACCATATATTTAATGTCGGATCTGGAAGTGTATCTATTTCAGTGTCGATTGGATTGCATTGCTTGAACATACTGTACTCTTTGTTGATGGATATTAGGGTGCGGGAGCATTTGAAGTTGCAGCAAGTCAGCATCTCAAGAACACTGTTAAGAAAACTGTTAAGGGGGTAAGCCATGAGTTCTTAATCATGGAAACATATGATATTACATGTCAGATTTTCTAGTTTTATTTTATCATTCAGTTCAAACTTCATATCGTTATATTTTACTCCAATAATATATTAAGACGAGACCTTTGAACATGATGTTAATATCTTTTCTAATATTTCGAAGCAGAGGTTTCAAAGAGTAAGTTAATGTATATTTAGAGGTATGTTGCTGGTTTGGATTCGGTAATCTGCTTTTCCAATTCGTCCAAACTTTTGGGGGTTTTGGGTTTGTTAGTGCATAACATGTAAAAATCTCATTCACTTACACACACACACCAACCCACAAATATATATGTTTACTTATATTTAATAAGCAAAGTACTTATACAACATAAATAAGAAAACATAAAATCGATTGTAATCGGTTATAAGTTTTGCGAGTCACGTACAAAAGAATAACTATTTGAGCAGATTTTGGTCTTGCTTTATGTTGCGGCAAACCGGTACCTGGGCAGAACCAGGAGCAGAGCCAGGCCTGCAAGGAAGGACCTCGTAACTTAAGGAAGAACCTCCCAACTTAGATTTCAATTTATATATGGATAAATAAACTTCTACAAGTCCTTTTGTGAGAACCCAGAAGCACGACCCACTGTGTAAACCGCTAATTGGAAGGCATACTTACTGAAACTGCAGACATGCTAATGAAAGAAAAATTAACAGAAGTATTTTTCATTTTGCCTGTTGATTTGTTGAATCTGAAATTCTTGACAATAAATCTGTATATTTAAAACTTGGTTTTTTGGGTTGCTTTTCAAAGGCTCATTAATAAGATCTTTTGAAATGTCGATCAACTAAAATGATATTGATGATAATCTTTTAGACGGTGATGGAAAAGGCAGCATGCTGGGAAAAACTCGTGCTCTTTTCTTTCTTTACAGATAGGAAACAGCAACGAGGAGCTTCCCCAGGCACATAAATAAGTGCCAATTTGTGCCAAGAAGTGATATCATAAGAAATTGTCGGAAAAGAAAGTACAGTATATAAACTTTTCAAATAGGATTTGAAATAAAGCATCTGAGTTATAATTAATCAATTTGCTTTATGTTTTGGTAAAGTAAATCTCTGTTTTTATTAAACTGGTCTTTTTGATTGGTAAATTGAAGATTACATTTTTTTGGGATGGAGGAAGCACCATTTAATAAATTTGCCCAACGATATTTCTATACCTATTAATGGCTCATTCTTTTTTATTTTCAGCGTGCACAGCTCGGAGTCGAAGCCTTTGCTGATGCTCTTTTAGTTGTGCCAAAAACTCTAGCAGAAAACTCTGGATTAGATACTCAGGATGTATTGATTGGGCTCCAGGTGAGATTGTTTGTTGATATTGCATAAACATAGAATTTCTGGACTTATTTCTATTTGTTATGCTTTTGGATATGTCTGACTGTGTTTACTACAGGCTGAACATGACCAAGGCAACATTGTTGGTCTAAATCATCATACAGGAGAACCAATGGACCCATATATGGAGGGCATCTTTGACAATTACTCTGTCAAGCGTCAAATCATCAATTCAGGGTGTGTTTTGATATGTTTTATTTTACACCAAATTATCCTACTACTACGGTTACATGTGTGTGCCAAAGTTGCAAGTGGAATAATTTCTTGTCTGTTTAAACTGCACCTATTATCTTTTATATCACTATAGACTGCTATCTAACCCAAAATATGTTGGAGTTAGCTCAATAGAGTCCTGTAATGTTTTCCACAAGATCTTACATGAATTATGATCAACATTTGTGCTTCTGTTTAATTTGAATGTATTACTGACATGAATGTCTTGTACAGCCCCATGATTGCTTCACAGTTACTTCTGGTGGACGAGGTGATCCGTGCTGGACGTAACATGCGGAAAAGCTGAACTTCTAATGTTGGCTTCAAACTTCTGGCATCGTTCACAATTGCTTGGAAGGCGGATGATAGCAATTTTGTAGAGGGGATGATGGGATATTTTGTAATTTCAGACTGGAACAAACCGATGGCCTAGCAAGCAAAAAAATTGTTTTAAGTACCGAAGCATTAATATGAAAGTACATGAGGTTCGTGAGTGTTCAAAGCTAATTTTTTAACAGACTTATTTTCTTGTGTTTTCGTGTGCCAAAGTTCTTGATTATGGGCGTTTAGATTCTTTCGAGCATGTAAGTCTGCACGTACTGTTGCTATTACATCTTGGCATTTTAGTCTAGTGCACAAGACGGCCCTTTTATTGTTCTTTGTATATTTTAATATTATTAATTAGCCCACAAGGTTCTTGCCTTCCATTGCATCCATCTCTCTGTCAAGATTCCCTCTGTTGAGGATTTGATTTTCCTATTATACAATTATGAGAGCTGTATGCTTCTGACAGAAATTTGTAAACTGTGTGTCCACATCTGAAATGATCTGTTTACAGTATGGCTTTTTATTATGTGGCTTTTTAATTTGTTTGGAAAGGGATTAAATCGATTTTCAGACATAATATTGCAATGCTTTGGCTACAGTGATCATATGTAAGTTCCAGAGGTGATCCTACGCTATATTCTATATACACCTCTTTTTTTTCGCAAAAAAAAAAAAATATATATATATATATATATATAATTTCTTATTCTTGTGTGAGCAATATATCCGATGGTTAAAATTATGTATGGTTTCAGTGGGTGTAGCACGTTCTTTCTATGGAACCACAAATCAATGTGATGTACATAACTCAAGGTAAGGATGCAAATATCTGTACATTAATACTAGTTTCTTAATTTTGTTAGTAGCTATACACGCCGACATATATAGTCTAGTACTTCAATTTGATACGGTGAATTCAAAATGAGTATCATAAATCTTTAATTGAATTAGATAATATAAATAAAACTCCTACGTCATGAAGAAGGGGTTATTGTTTTTAAAATTGAAGAACTGTTGTAATGTCCTTCCTCTAACTAACCTTTAAGGGTAGACTAGTATTTAGATGATAAGGGAGGAAAAGAAACTATAAATCATTCCTCCTTTCATTTTAAAATCTGGGTTTAGATTATACCCTCTTTTTATAAAATCGTACTTAAATATTAAAAGAATTTATATTAAATGCAAAACTACAATAAATGTATTTTAATATATAATTACATAAAATACTTAAATATTAAATGAATATATAATATTAATTCCAAAACTACAATAAATCTATTTCAATATACAATCGTATTGTGTTTGAAAATCAGTTTTTAGTTAAATGAATCATTTGTAATTAAAAGAATCACTTGTAAGGCGAAGTGTAGAATAATCGTGATAGAACAATAGAAAAATGTTAATTTAGGTTGAAATTGTTTATATAATTATTTATAGATTTATCAAGTTGAAGATGTTAAAAAATTAATTGTGAATTGAACTATAGGTAGTACGAGGTTATTTAAAAATGTAATTTAATAACATTATATTAGAAAGTGCACCTTTTCTATTATTAAGAATTATATTTCATTTTGATAAGAACTATATTGTACTTGAGATTCTATAAAATAATTTGATTTAAAATACTTGGGGACTATAATTAATTGTTCGTTAAAACACAATTCTTGTTAATTTAAAAAAAAAATTAAAGTTACTATGCGATTCCTACATTAGATACTAAATTTATTTACCTGTGTAATAAAAGACCAAGGAATATAGCTGGGTATTACGATTAGTCTCTATATGGGGGTGAAATTTGGTGTAGAATTGATTCTATGTGGTTGTTAAGGAAGGAATTTTGGTTATCATGATAGAATCAATCACACTGCCGTATATTATTGAATGTAGAATTTTGTTGTATCTATTGCTATGGTTGAGTAAGAAATTGTGGTTTGTTATTTGAGTATTGAGAACTTTATGAGTTGGGTTTTCCATCTGTTTGCTAGAGGCCAGCGGGAGTCGTCATGCCTCATATTTTGCTCCTATGGTTGTAACTAATGTTTGTGGCCTATAAATATGTACGATGTTATATTTTGTATGTTGTTTGTGTAGGGGGTCTGCTTGTATAATGCAAGTGATTTGGTGTATAATTGAAGAAAATTTGATCTCTGAAGATATGAACTATTACGTGGGATTTGGCCTTTGATTGATGATTTGGAACTTAGAAGGGTTCCTATATGATATGCATATGGTGATGTTGTTACATCCATGTGGCTCCGATGAGCATTTGAGATGTCTATTCATGGTTTTGAGAATACTATGATCTTCTGTTTCAACTTTTGACGGATGAGTATTCTGGGGACATTATTGGGAGATTGACTCACAATGGTGGTTGGGACCTTAAGTGGTTGTAAGGGTAACCCATCAGAGAGTTGCATGTGAGTGATAAAATTATAAAATGAAGTGGGTTTGTGTTTCCTTGCTAATTGCTATAACAAATCCTATGATGGGTTGAAGAAGGTCTAGTGACCTGTGTCACATTTATTGACAAATCAACTTCCTTATGCTAGCCGCGATGCCCTTGCCTGCTGGTGTTCGACTCTGGTGCTGTGCCGTGAGCTTCTCGTGTCGTGGCGTGCTTGTCCCAGTGCCTTGTCGTGCCTGCCGTGGGAGCCATTAGTTGTGCAATGAAGGGTCATGACCTCTGGAGTTGTCAGTCGTATGCAGTGTCGTGGACTAGTACTCTAGGTGCACTCTACACGCAGGGAAGGTTTTATTGAGGTAGTTGCAAGGGTTTTCTTTTTTCTTGAACTCTCCAACGACATCGTCACTCAAGGTTGGCTCCCCAACGGCTTTTGGAGCTTAGGCTCGCTGATGCAATGTTGCATGGGAACTGTTTGACCAAATGTCTGACCTGTGTTGAAGTCTAATTAGCGACAACATTTAGCGGGGGAGGGGGGGGGGGGGGGGTGTTTATTTGTGGTCCCATCATGGAACCTTCACCTATTTTAGAATGTTTTAGTCACATTCTAGCAGATTGTAGACCGTTTGACAAAAGTTGAGTCTGATAATAAAGTCCTAAAAGACACAACTCTTTCATCATCTTCGCTCTCTCTTAATCTCTTTACTAAGTTGAGTAAGAATGAATTCGAGAATATAACTCTTTGGGATATTGTGTAGTCCTTGTGCGAGACATCTCAGAAACACTAAGTGATTTCAAGATACAACTTGATTGCCATATACAATAGAACAAGATCTACCAAACAAGCTGGATATTGCTATTTTGGACATTATCAATCTCAGAACTCATGTGGACGATTGCAAGTTGCAACTGTTAGATATTCATGAATTGAAGGAGAAACAATTTGAATTGAAGAAGAAACAGTTTGAACTCGATAACAAACATGGCTCCCTAAAGATTGAAATTGAACAACAGTTGAAATCTTGGGCGTCTATTTGTAACAACCCCATTTCTACTACTACTACTACTCTTTTCGGAGTGGAGGAGATTGTCTAGATCAAGATGGTTGACGAAAGGGTCAAGCGTGCACATGAGTTAAACTTGAGGGTCCGTGGTCTCCCTCTCCCTCCTTCAAAACCTCTTGCAGCAAGTTACTCTTTTCTTAAGGACCAATTGGATATTGCAGACATCAAACTTGATTGTGCCTAGGTCAGACATGACTGCATTCTCTTAATTCGGTTCCTCTCACTTGCTGACCGCTTTTGGGTTCTTAGGGCGAAGAGGAAAATTGTCCCTCTCCCTACCAAGATTTATCTTGACTAGGATCTTACTAAATCGCATGTGACTATACTTTAAGCTAGCTCGGGTTCTTGTTGTGGCTACCCTTCAAGAGGGTAAGTGGACGGTAAAAATGAAACCTCAAGGTTGTGATTCGTGACACTTTTCCTGCACACTGGGAGTCGAGGTCAACCTCAAAAGCCAATTGACATGCACAATATGCGTAGCCTTGCCACACTTTCATGACCTTCATCTCGTCCTTTAGCTCGATGGGGAGGCCTCCCAACTCAAAGACCATACTTTACAAATCTTGTTTCATTGGCGTCAAACCTCAAATCAGCTCATCATTGACTTTTTTCCTTCCATTTCCACTTTTAGGGCATGAAATGATCGCATACACTCATCTCCAGACACACCAGATCGGTCAGACCTCAGCATGGGCTCCTTAGACGGTGACACTCTAACCCCATAGCTACACAAAGACAACGACGATGTCAAGCCCTAACCCTTGCTCGTCTTAGGTCCTAGGCCTTATCCTTCTGCGTGAGATTTCTTTGTACCTTGAAAGGATTGAAGATCTTTCTCTCTCTTGTTTTTTTTTTTCCCTAGACGCCTTTTGGCACTCCCGCTATTGTATTCTTCTCAGTACTATTGTATCTTTCAGTCACATAGACCCTAGTTGGTCTCTTGTTGAACATTAATATCATTATCTATCTATCAATCTATTATGAAATTTTGTCAATCCCACATGATTTCTCACTTGGGGTCAGGGTGTAGGAAGACACTGCTAGAGTGACCCAAGATTGTGCATGTGTCTTAGAATCTCCTCCAATTAGCCTTGTGGTTCACCTCTAGTATCTCTTGTTGTGTCTCTTTTATAACCTTTGTGTATGCTTGAGTTCTTTATGTTTTAACCTTGTTGGCTTGTGTGGGGTGAAGCCTAGGTATCAACCTCTCGAGAACAATGAGAGTGGTCCTTTGGGTTCCATGCGGTTGGGTGGTAAATATTTTTATTATTAAGGTTTAGTTGTTTGTGATCACACAGATGAACTTAGTTCAAGTGCCCTTACTCATTGCTGCAATAGAGATGTGTTGTACATTACGTTATCTTATGTCATATGATATTCACATGTTGTAGATTGGTGTAATTGACATACGCCTTATGAGAGGTGGTTGTATTTGTGATCATGACAATCAAGCAGTACACCCTTTGTAGAGAAAATGTAAATGTAATTGTATCAGGTAATGATGTATTATAGAATTATATTTTTTAGATTTACATTGTTTCATTGTTTATTGGTCATATATACATGTTTATGATTTTGCTACGAGTTAGGAGGATGTGGATATTAGGTTTAAAATGAGTATAGACTATGAACATTATCTCATTATGGGTTCTTAGATTTGATCACGTGTTTGCACATTACCAAGTAGTGATGTCAAGGAGCCTAAGAAGTCAAAATGTAATGTTATGATGTTTAGCATTGTGTATCTTAACAGTTATATTGCATTAATCAATTTATACTTATTATGTGTAATAATATGTTATTGTAGCATTTAAAAAAACTGCAATTAGTTGTCTTCTTGGGTCAGCTGGTGGGACATAACAATTAGAATTAGCAAAGCACATCACTCATTTAGAAATTCAAGTTCAGACATAAACTACAATTACTCAACTATTTAACAACACTACAACCTACAACTATGTTTCTTTAATTTTTAATATCTTTACATGGAATTTGATTTCCTTCTATCATAAGCTTGAAACATGTTACAAATTTGCAAACAATGTTGTTCAATATGCCTCTTGTGATTTGCTCATCTTTTGAGCTTTTTTACATCCTACTTGTTGTGAATGAACTACAATTTTTTTTTTGACAAAAACATGCAAAATGAGAAACAACTACCATTTGAAAGTCCAATTTAGATGCTTAAAAGTGTTCCTTCAAAATGTAACTCCTAGGTTTGTAAAATTATAAAACATTAAATTATATATACACACATAATTAGGTCTAGATTCTCTTGGAATATTCTGACACTCCAACACTATTTTGTGGCCAAAATATAATTCATATGTTCTTTGGGGTCCTAACTCCATTACATGCATGGAAGCAACTTGTAACTTGTAATTGATGGTTTAATAATAGAAAAAGTGAGTGCCTTGTATAGGAAATGCTCATACATAACTCATAGAAAATGAGACAAGATTCCTACGTTACATCTTAGAATTAGCTTGGTAGAGTTGTGCAATAAGAAATAAATTTTATTTACACTTGATTGTTATTAATTAATTTTTTTTGCTAGGATATATATATATATATAATTTTATTTTATTAATTTCAATAGCGTAATGAGGGGGTTGACCCTTACACAACCACAACCAAAGGCATAAAGAGGTCAATGTCACATAAACAAAGGTGTTGACTATTACAAGTGAAGGATATAAATAAATGTGACTAGTTGGATAATTATAGTTTAAGCTTTTTCTAGGTTTGTGAGGGACAACTTCCTCATGTATTATTTATTTATTCAATGTTTTTTGTGTTCTTTTGATCAGAGAGTATAAAAGGGAAAACAATATAAAAAGGGAAAATAGAAAAGAAAACAAGGAAACTTGAAATAGGCTTAGACAATATACTGTGTATGATTTCTCATATGTTTTTGGGAAAAAAATGTTAAATAGTCAACACAAATACACATTTATTTATTTATGAACACATCGATAATACAGATAAATTTCATCAATTTTATGTTTTTGACACGCACAAGAAATTTATGGTGAATAGTGTGCATTTATTAAACTAATGAATAACATACAACTATTGTAGACCATAATAACATGCATTGCAAAAGGATAGCTCTTCTCATATTGATCTCACTTTGGCTAAGGATTCTGTTGCTGTTTCAGATGATTCAAATGCGTCCCTACAACAGATTTGAATTAGAATGTTGTTTTTAACACGTTGCCTGTTGATGTCTTTGTTGATTTGACTGCTGTCCCTTTGACGACCTTGGGTCATAATGTTGATGTTGTCCCTTTTTCTGCTGCTAACTCTATCTAGAACCTAGTTACTTACTGGTGCTTCTCCTGTTGTGGGGGTTTTGGGGGTTAGTGGGGATTGGTAGAAGGCTACTAGGAAGGTGGAGGATGGTTGGACATTAGTTAAAGGAAAAAAAAAGGCAAATCCTCCAAACCTTCATTTGATATGTCTTTAAGTTCTCAAAAGACTAAACCAAAATGTAAATCTTGATGGTTTGTGGCTTCTTGGGCCATTTGCCCTCTTGTTGGGAACTTTGGTGTATCCCTCTTTTTTGTCAGGTGGTTTTCCACAGTTGTTTTAAGATCCTCATTGATATATCTTTCTTGTTCTTTGTAAAAGGTTTCTGGTCCTTTCAAAACTTGTTTTTACTTAATCAAAACATGCATTGCAAAAGAATCTTCTAATTGTTTTTAATTCAATTTGATAAAACCAAATATGTAGAGAATATGTATAAAATGGTTTTGACTAACACATGAAAACTTGCAACCCAAAGAACACATATAGAGTGCAAAGTTACACAATATATCCAAATTTCTTTTTAATTTATTAAATTAAAGTTTAATATTTTGGGATTCGTAAAACACTAGAGGAGAGTGAACCTCTACATTTCAAGACAACTAATGCTAATCAAGAATAGGGGTAACATGTCTAACCTATTTTTTATATTGGAGAAATAGTACATATTATTTCTCTTCACTAAAAATGAAACCACGAGACTCATGAATTCAAAAACATGGGACATGTCCACATACCAACTATAAGAATAATTGTAGTATGAACACAAATCATCACAAGTCACATACATACAATGCAAACAAAAAAAAATCATTTCTTTAGTTTTAATCTAAGCATATACCTTGTCGAACCCTTCTTCAACTTCATTGATCGTATTTAGCATATACCATGTACTAGTTTGTATGGTGAATTGGTTCTACGATTATATTATCCAAAGTACTCCAAAAGCTGAGTATGTAGGTTTTATGAATATGTAGCCACATCCTAGATACATGTCTACTAGAGAAATCTAACTACTCAAAATAGTTCCTTTACCCTTATGTGTTAATGGATGACCATACCTTTTTTATTTCTTGCATTTGACACATGTTTGGAGGATGTTTGGTTGAGGATGTAGAGTTTGGTTTTACGATTGCAAATTGTATATGGTTGAAAGGTTCTAAATCCTTTAAAAAAAGTCCATTTTATAAATATCTTATAACTAGGGCCTTCCATGAAAGCACATTTGTTGGAAGCAATTTGTTAGACAAAACTTCATGTACCTTGTCTATGGGTTATACATTTCCATGCACATCTAAGAACAATATCTAAGGTAGTTATAACAACAACATCTAAGAAAACTCCTCTATCCTTTATGCTCCAATGAATTTCCATACCTTGTTCCAAAGCTCCCATTTATCACAAGCTAGGAGTATATTGGTGAAGGATGTTGAGTATGGATGTACACATGCTAAATTCATTTGGTTGAAAGTTTCTAAATAATTTTCAAAAAATCTATTTTGTTAATATCCCAAGGGTGTTCCATGAAAGTATTTATATCTTAAAGGCATCTAGTCAAATGGCTCATGTGCCTTGTTTATAAAAATACAATATGAATATATGTCAACTAGAACATTTTCAAGTGTAATTTATAACAATAAAAAATAATAAGACCCAATTTTATATATCTGAACTTATTTTGGCGAATAAGACATTTAATACTTCTTAAAAACTAATAGGACAACAATGTTCCTTTCAAAAGAAAAAAGTTGGGTGGTGAATTAGCACACCCTAGACTTTATGAATGATCTAGTTAATAACAAGAAGATAAAAATGTTTTAAATGGGGTCAAGCTTAAATGTTGACAAGAGCAACTTTGATTTGAGGAAGGTTATAGTCATTTGGTTTACCTCAAACATCAATAGAGATGGAATCATCAATAGGCTCCCAACCAATGAGAGTATCTTTAAAAAATTATGTGGGTTGTATACCAAGTATATATTGTCCCGCAAATTCATAATTCATAAAATAAATACTTAATTCAATCTGTAAATTTTATTCCCAAATTTAATTGATTGTAGAATTTTTGGTACAGGTACAAACAATAACACATATTTTGAATTGCTTCCAGAATCTGCAAACGTTAGTGCAGTAATAACAAAAGTGAAGTATATCAAACTCGAAAATATCTTCGATCCTTTTGGAGTGCTTGCATTAATAGATTTCAATGCAAAGATTACATCGGGCAGATTAGATAAATATCAACAGAAGGAGTGTGGGGATGAATGGTCATGTCTCCAATTGGAGACATGGACATTCATTCTCACACCCATTCATTGTTAACTAATACTCATGATTAGTTACTATCATAAACACAGTGATTACATGTATAACCAATAATTACATCTGCGAACCAATATAAAGGATAAATCGATCATGATCTAAACATCAAAGGAACCAAAAAATAATCTCGAACATGCCTTAATGATCTCAGAACATATATATATCTCATTAGTTGCAGTTTGTGTATGATACAACAACATGTACGTATGCATATATGCATAACAAGGTGTGCATCATGGTATTGTACGTACATACATATGTATGTGCTTGTCACAGTAATGTCAGACTAAAGCTACATGCATTAACACAATCTTGTTTATATTTCCAAGGATGTTTAATTTCCATTATAATTAATTAGTAAGACCCAAATTTATATATCTAAACTTATTTTGATGAATATGACCTTGAGTACTTAAGAACTAAGATGACAATTATAGTGCTATGTGATAGAAAAAGGTGGGTGGTAAAAGGGTACAACACAAAGTCTATTTGTGATCAAGTTGGAAACCAAAAAGGATGAAAATGTCTTATATGGGGTCAAACCGAAACCTCAATAAACTTAAAAGACACTTAACCACAAGAGAAACTTTAATAGGAGGGAATCACACTAAATTGGTTCTCCCCAAACATCAATGGAGATGGAATCATGAATCAAAATTCCTTAAAATATTTAATTCCTTTTTATATACATATTAACTTTATTATTTTTATTAGAAGGATAGAAATAATGGACAAATTAATGAAAGTAAAAACATCATCCACAACAACATGCACAAGAAAACACTCAATATTTTAATTGTGGAAACCTGTTGGGGGAAAACCACAAAGAGGGTTTACTCTCAATATACTATAAGTAGTTATAATATATTGCAAAATTGCTCACTACAAGGTTCAATGTTGGAGGGCTCACTGCCCGAGAGAAGTGAGTAAATATAATCAACTATTATAATTGCTTCTCACATGCATGGAAATCAATTCCTTTTAAGATTAATAAACAAACTTTGCACATTTTAGTTGCAATCACATATAACAAGTGACACATCTATATCTTCGCCATCATCCCTACACACACATACCACTCTAATCATACTTCAAGTCATTCATACATGATTTGACCAATAATTCAACTCCCAAAATGCTTTAGACGCTTCCTCCAAAATAATTCATACATTTCACCAAATAAATCGACTGAGACATACTACAAATTAGTGTCAACCAGAAATCACATGTTACAAATAATGCTTAATCTCAACCCAAGATGTAGGATTGAAAATCACCAAATGATTTGTGAAGATTATGATAAACTGTTTAATTTTGAAGGAAGCAAGGGAACTGTCTAGATCAAGCTTACAAATCACACCTCTTTCATTCTATAGACCGATAACACATGCTAACTTGGAGATAGGCACATCTAGTATTCATGAGCATATTGTTCAAATTACCACGAACCCATATCTATAATGACAAAAAAATGCAAACCAAAACATGATGAACAAAATCACACAATTGCCAAAGCAAACACATTGTAAGTCAAAAAAACTATGTTGACATCAATGACAACCTACAAAGTCTATGTGCAACATTCTTCTTCTCATACCAACGATAAAATTATCAATGACAACTCCAACAATCAACCAATTAGAGCACCCTCCTACACTTGATCTTCATTTATTGACTTGGGGAAGAGCACTAGTAGTAGAGCACATATCAATAATTGTACACTCCTTATGCACCCAAACCCACAATTATTAATTATAAAGGAGTCAATAAATTGATAACTAGAAGTGTATTAATAAGTTTCACATATTCAAATAACCGATCATTTTTCATCTTTTTTTGGTTCATAATTGGTCCATTTATGCACCACTATTGGGACATTTGTCCATAAGTACTAGTAATTTTGAGTTGAGGGCATGAATATTTGGGTATCTTTACGTGGGTATCAGGGGAAACTTCAAAATATAAGGAACTTCTTCAATACTCATAAGTCAAAACATACGTTTTGAGTAGTTAAGTCACATACAAAGACAACATTAAAAAATGACAAAGATTCAATAAATACGATAATTACCAGTCTTTTGAGCCAATGGCTACCGGAAAACTTATATGCACCCCATCCAATGTTCAATAGTTTAAGCAAGTTATATTTTCATTATAAATTGGTGCATTTTGGTGACACCGTAGTCGATGTTGTAATGGGCACTGTCTATAGTGCAACTTACATGCACCTCTTTTGAGTGTATTTTATTTGTATAAGACTTAAGACTATTTAACACTAGTTTGGGTGCATATAAGTTGCACCTCTTTTGAGTGTATTTTATTTGTATATAAAAGACTTAAGACTATTTAACACTAGTTTGGATGCATATAAGTTGCATCGTAGCCACTACCAATTTTTATGGCTAAGATTTTACTCGTACATGTACAACCAAATAATGTGACTCCTGTGCAGTTATCGACCATGTTGCTTTTGCAATGACAATTATGTTAGCTCATTATAAAAAGAGTCATTACTGAATGTTGAAGCCAAAAGTAAGCAACAAAAGCATGAGGATACATAATAAGAATGTCAAGGGTGATAATTAGTCAGAAACTTGTTACAAACGGAAGGAAAGCTTACATGATAATAAGAAAGCATTTCACTTGGTGACAGCCTGTCCTCCTTATCATAAGCTAATGCCCAAGCTGGAACCCAAACCAAGGAAAGGTTAAACAATCGAGTATTTTGGCGGGACCCTTTTTACATTTTCCGCCATTGACAACCAGGGGCTAAAACATACAAAGCCACCCACCGAAAAATCTGAGGCCGCTGTTATTTAGTCTCACGGCTTACCCAATTCAGCTTTAACCGTGTTTCAGATTCTTGTGTGGGAGAAAAACATTCCTGCTGCTTAGCATTTTATTTTTTGTTGCATTTGGGTTCTTGGAACAGGGGATTTGTTTCAGCCCTGAGGAACAAGAATGGGTAAATGGCTGTGTTGTGGCAAAATTTCTGGACTTATATCAGGCTTAACGCTTATGCTGCTCCTGCTTTCGGCACAAACAGGGGGTGAGTACAATTTGGCTTGGTGTAAGATTAGATTACAATGTCAAATGTTTGCCTGTGAAATGTATGACAGTATCTTGTGTTTTAAAAAGGATTCTGAGTTTTCTGTGATTCTCTGGAAGTATAGTTTTCGTAACAAGATTGTGAACTTTAGTGTTCAGTACTAAGACGTTACACTAAGATCATTAACACGGAGGCCTTATAAATGATTAGATAGAGGAAATTGTAATTCTTTCTAGCAGCAATTTCAAAGAAACTGTAAGTCTAATTTCTTCATATGAGGTCAATTTTCCATGCTGTAGTACGATTTAGTTACAGCCCATGAGTTTTCTCAGTGCCTTGATGTTTTTAAATTGAGCCCAACTGATTGAATCCGGTTTACAATTCCTGTAAATTGGTCCTCCGCATGTCTCTAGAAAACAATGAACTGAAACAATATATATACACAACTAGATTGAAATTGCAAATATGTTGGTAGTTGTGCTCTGCCTCAGGTCACCTTAAGCGACTGTTGAAAGTAACCCGGTTTGGGCATTTTCAAGGACTTTCTGGTTTTCTCTGCAATCGTTTTGAAAGCTCTCTGTTTCACTGTAATCAAGTACTCTGTCGTTTGTGTGGGGTTGTACGGATGGGCTATATTAAAATGTTATATAAATTTTTATTGACAAAGGTCTATTTTGAGCAATAAAGTAGAATAACAATAATAATATATTTATTTTTGGTTGAAGTGTAAGTAAAGTTACTATTTAGTATTTGATCATCAAATTTGCCCATTTCACATCCGCAATTCAAATAGTTATATCTATTTTTTAAGTTGATTATAATTTGGTTGCAGAGTATTTATTGTTTTATTTTTATTTTTATTTTATATCTAAAGTAAGTTAGATTTTGATTATTTTACAAATAGATATAATCTATTTTTTAAATTACAAATTAATTATAAAGTAATGTGTATTTCTATTCTATATGTAAATTAGATATAACAATTCTACAATCTACAATCAACAGACTTCTTTGAATCTAATTCAAAGCTTTGAAAGACATCTACAAATCAGTTGACAATCTAATTAGTATCATTGATCACAATATTCAACATTTTGACCAGTCACAAAGAAATGACTTATCAAAAAGAGACAAGGTTGATATGTAAAGAAAATGAAATTCAAGAAGAAACTCAACCATTGATGCACAAGAAAGATTTACTAGAAATTAGATCACTAAATCTCCAAAACAAAAAAACTTTACCTAAAGACAAGTGTCACCTAAAAACATGCCTACTCTAATATCTAGGGAACACCTTCCACATGATCTATAGGTACTTATATACATTTGGTTATGAAGCAAAGACTCCAAGATGACTTAATGATTGGAGGTTAAATAGCATATCTAAAATGTGCCATTAGATAATAATAAACAATTGAAAAATAAATCTTGTTAGATTTAGGTGACTAATTCTTATTTAGACAATGATTCCATGGGTTCCTACACTAGTCAAATAATATGTAACTTTATCACAAGCATAATAATGAAGAGTACAAGTCTATCATATTAAATTACTTAAAGTTTAATCCTTAATTCTCCTTACTCAAGCCTCCAATAATCAGTTATGAGCGAGCTTCCATTACCATCTTCTTACAACCCAAGAATGTTTAAGAGCCGTAAGTACTATCTCCACTCATTTTATTATTAGATCAAATCCTTAAAAAGAGGCACCTTAGTGAAATTACTAACAATACAATCACATTTCAACGTTAGCAAATCTTTCAAAAGAAGTTTCCAATATGTTATTAATATCTTATTTTGATTCTTGTACACCCAACTAAAAGGGAAAGAAAGGTTTTATAGGTAAAAATATAATATTTATTTCATTTATAAATATTTTAGTAATAAAAAAAATATATATATATTTTTTTGTTATAATATTATAATTATAAACTTTAGGCCTTAAAATGATAATAAATCTAATGAAAGGGCGGAGGCCCTAGTTCGGTTGGCTAAATCTTTCCTATTGCAGGGGGTTGGTCACGGGTTCTAGTCTCCCCTGTCCTCGTGGTACCGGTGGGCGTGTCGCGTCAGCGCTACCGGTCACGTTAAAAAGTTTAGTTTACCAGGCGCACTGCAGTTTATAGTGGGGCCGTGTTAACAGGCGCACTGCAGTTTATAGGGGGGCTGTGTTGCACTGATTCCTGCAGTCTAAAAAAAAAAAAAAATCTAATGAAATGTTTAATGACAATCCATTGATCTTAGAGGTATGATAGATTATGTAATAGAATTTTAAAATTTGGAAATAAATACAAACAAAGAATAGCTAGGTGATTATCATAGTGAATAAATGGTCATCTATAATTTCTTTCATAACTTTTGATCATAATTCATAATCACAATTTCTGATTTGTATTAGAACTAAAATGACAAAAAACGAATTGATTTGATTTTATAATTTTATGCATCAATCCTCATTGACATGGATTTGATCGTGTCACATATTTAATTTATGATAGCAATGTAATACTATAGAGGTGTGCTATATAATTCTGACCAAAATAATGATTCTTTGTTCCTTGAATGAGTGAAATAATTTTACTTCTATATTTTTACAAGTAAAATTGACTCTTAAGATTTGTTTTTTGAAAAAGAGTGAAAAATAACTTATATTTAAATTTTAAAAATTATATTGAATTTAAAATAAAAAATTATAATAATAATGATTATTCAAAATAAAAAAAAATATATAACTGTAATATAATAAAATTTACAAAAATATTAAAAGATTTAACATAAGAATATGTTTCTTTATCGTAATATTATTATTAGTTCTTCCCCAAAGAATATTCTGAGTAAGCTGACAAGCTAATAATAACACAAGCGAAGCTCTTTTCCCACTGCACGTCTGTTTGTTAGAATCCACCATTCCTGCACAAATTCAAGTAATCAAAGGCGAGATGGTTGATCCACAGAAAAAAAACTCTTCATGTTTTTTCTGGCTGTTGAATCAAACGTTGGTATGCTTGTGGGTTTCAACAAGAAAAATTTGGCAACATTTGAAGAAGCTGCAGTTGCATTAACTTGGTTGGGCATGGATAAATGGAAATGCAGGCTTCTGCTTGGCTTAATATTCATCTTCTTATCAGCACACACAGGAGGTGCGTCATTAGTAAATTTTCACATTATTTCACCCAAATTTGACACAAAATAGACTTATGGTCTTTACATCAAATATAAACTTGTCTGCTGCAACAAACAATACTGACATTTGCAGATAAATTGAAATCTAAAGTTAATAGGATAGTAGATTTATAGCATTTATCTGATTAAATATTATAATTTGGACAATAAAATCTGTCGTTTTTATTTTTTTAAAGTGTTCATTTTGTGCTGGAGAACTAGTGGTGTAGACAGAGAGGTCAAGAGTTCAAATTCTACATCCTCTAATTGTTCTTTATTTCTTTCTCTTATTTAACTTAATAACGAGTTTTTCAGTTCCCCTAATCTTCTTCTGACTGAATAATTCTTAAGATAAATTACCGCTAAACTACATACAATTTTTTTCGTCATTTCAAAATTAATGCACACTTGACTCTGAAGTATCTGAAATAGTCGCAAGTGATACCATTCCATAGCAGATCATCTGAAATCAATTTACATTCTGTATCAGTTAAGTGTGTTTTTAAGGGTTCTATTTGATTTTATGATAACTTTAAATACTCCTTGTTCTGATGGTGAAATGAAGTTTGATGATACGTCCTGTTTTCCCCTTATGATTTGTTTCTATAATTTTCTTTTTTCAGGGTAATCTGTGCGGGATTTAAGTTTTTTATTACATTCTTTGTGGTCTGTGCATGCTTTTTTGGCGAGTATCAAATATCAATTGTAAGCAATATTTGGTGTTTGTGGTTTTACAGATGCATATGATCCTCTGGACCCAAATGGTAACATAACCATAAAATGGGACATCATATCCTGGACACCTGATGGCTATGTTGTGAGTATAGTATATATCCATGCTTTACTTGAGAATGATCATAGGGATTGGTTATTAGGAATTTGGGACATGAATCTATGAGTTAATTGTGCGAGTTATGTATCTGATTCATCATCTGAATAATAGAGAACATCACAAAAAAAAAAACTTTTTATAATTCAAAACATTGATAAGGAAAAAACTTATAAACAATCAGATTCAAAAGCAACATTCAGATTATCTGAAGTAAGTTTGTTTTTTGGTATTGGACTAATCTAATAGTTGTAAAAAGTTACAATGTTCTTAAGAGGGTTAGAGCTTGAGTATTGCATTTTTCTCTTTGGTACAGGCTGTAGTGAGACTGGTAAATTATCAACAGTACAGGCACATAGAGAGCCCAGGGTGGACTCTTGGGTGGACATGGGCTAAGAAGGAGGTCATATGGTCCATGGTGGGGGCTCAGGCAACAGAGCAAGGAGACTGCTCAAGGTATACGGGGAACATTCCACACTGCTGCAAGAAAGAGCCGTCCATAGTGGACTTGCTGGCGGGGGTTCCATACAGCCAGCAGATAGCGAACTGCTGCAGGGGAGGGGTGATTGCGTCGCGTGGTCAGGACCCTGCTCGAGCACTTGGTGCTTTTCAGCTCAGCGTGGGCAGCTCAGGGACAACCAATACGACCGTCCGCTTGCCCAAGAACTTCACTCTTTGGACACCCGGCCCTGGCTACACTTGTGGCCCTGCTAAGAAGGTTCGCCCCAGCCAGTTTCTCACCTCAGATGGACGCCGCCGCACCCAAGCTTTAAGTAAGAAAGATACCATTTTTTCAGTTGATTTTTCATTTCCACAATTCATAAGATCTGTGATTGTAGTCTCTAGATTTAATTGTGTAAAATTTTGTATCGACATTTCACACAAAATTTTCAAGTTTTTTGTTTTGTATTCTTAGGATGATTCTTACCACCTCTGATTGTTTCTCGGTGGATGTATAGAGTATGAGTCAAAGCTGCATGAAATAACAACCTCTTATCATTAAATTCAGTCAACATTTTATGTATCGTTTTTGTGGATTAGCAAGGTATGATATTTAGCATTGAATACTCACTAAAATAACTCATGGGCCATTTTTCACGAGCTTGCATGTTCCTTTTTGTTTGAATGAGATGCTCGCTTTAGGGATGAGATGCTTACAAAGTGGAAACTTTATTTTGGAATGGGATGCTCATTGAGTGAAGCATTAGGAATGAGATGCTTACAAAGTTGGAAACTTAATTTTGGAAATTCTGATACTTTATCCGTCTTCATAGAAACATACCGTTAGACTTGGATTGCAAGCATTTTTTCAATAGGAAAATTGGGCATCTTATGTGTGAAAATGCTCATCCAGCTAAGAATACCCCACACCTTTAGTTGTCACACCCTGGTGGCATCTATACCAGTCCTTGTATGATGTTCGTTAATATAGCTATTTTAATAGTACCCACTCTGTTTTCATTGGTATAGCTTGCTCCACATTCTGATAGCAGTTACTCTCCTGCCATTATAACCAGATCCATTTGATTCTTGTTCATGTCATTCTGTCTTACCTCTTTGATGGAATTCTAACACCATCATAATCGCCCAGCCATGCCACTATAATTTAGCCCTCTAAACCAGATGCAATTGCTGAGCCTTGTATCCAATCTGTGGTCCTCTAAACAAGGTGCATGCATTGCACTAAAAACTATTCTTTTGGGATTCTAGCAGCCCCATTCCAGAAAATGTAATAGGTGAATAATATTTGAGTGTTAAAGCAAGATGATTATTAACTAGTTAATTTTTTTAGATGGTATAATGAAGCACTATGCCTGGTATCGAGAGCTATGAATTAGTAGCAAGAGTTAGTGATTACCATAATAACACAGCATTGAAAAACAGAATGTGATCTAAAACATTGAAAAACAAAATGTGATCCAAAATGTTATCGAAAACAGCATCAAACAATATTACTTTCATAGTTCAAAATCTCATTTTCTGCTAGTTATTGGCAAGGCAAAACATGTTTCCTCAGCAAATATAGGAAAGAAATTGGCAACTTCTAGGGAAAATATCGGAAATTTTAAAAATGACTTACATTAAATTAAAAATGCATTTTTTTTACAAAATTCAATAAGTAGATGTATGTAACGAGTCAGTAAATGAGTAAACAAACTAAACAAGTTGATCTTGATATATATATTTGCAATAAGTAACAAAATTGCATCCTCATGTAGAATGTCGATATAGTTAGAAACTCTGAACTCTGAAGCAAACTGCAAATACTGAATTGTCTTTATAAAGACAAGCAAATACAAATGTCTAATACAGTATGAAATTAGTCTACATCTTCCTCTTCCCCCTCCCAGTAGTTCTAAAAGTTTTAAATCGTTGCCAAAACACTTATTTTCTCCTCCTAAACCCTTTTCCACCCAAGACACTCAATGGTGGAATAAAACTGTGTTTTGTCGTTTTGCTGGGCGTGACGGTTTTACTGGCAAACACCTGCAAAAACTTAACAACTTCTCGCCGGGAAGCGTCGAGAAGTGGCGATTCTCTGGCGCGAAAAATAAAACTTTTTGTGCAGCTCTCAAAATCTCAAGAAAAAACAAGATATCAGCGCTATTTTGAACTATGATTACTTTATTTGAACCCTGTTGATGTTAACTTACTTCTGATTTAAACTAACTTAGAGCCAACATTTTAGCTTAGAGCTGACATTTTTGCTCATTTTAGCTTACTTTAGCTTTTAGGGGTTCATTTACAACTTACATTACAAATTTATAAGGCATAAAAATGGTCAACCAAGATACTATATCAAGCTGCCATGAGTAAGTATCAATGTAACGTGCTCACAAAGTCCAAATGCTGGATGCAACTTCGAGAGAACTGTTTAGGAACTGGAACATTTCTTCTTAATTCCATTTTCTAGAGTCCTAAATCTGAAATTCGATGTGGAGTTTGGAGTTGCATGAGCATTTCATTTAGATAGCAAGTTTATGAATTGGATCATTTATTATAGTTGACTTTAACATTGGATTTCGCTTTTTCTTGCAGTGACCTGGAATGTAACCTGCATATATTCACAGTTTGTGGCGCAAAGAACTCCTAGTTGTTGTGTTTCCTTCTCATCTTTCTACAATGACACTATTGTCCGCTGCCCTGTATGTAGCTGTGGTTGCCAGGATAATATCAATCAGCTGGGCAATTGTATTGAGTATGTGAGCAAAATCTATAAACTATTTTTTAACTCGAATATTTGAATTATGCTGCAGATTTTTCATTGACAATCATATTATATGAACCGTCAATTTTTTTTTAAATTTTCATTCTGATGATGGAACAATAGTATGATCTGAAATGTTGATAGAAAAAATCTACAAAATGTAATCCAAAAATCTACTGAAAGATATATATAATATGTGAAGCATTATTTCTGGTGTATTGCAGGAAGGATTCTTCGTATCTCAAGAATGTGAGAGCCCTTACACCTGCTCACAACAATGCACCCCTTGTTCAGTGCACATCTCACATGTGCCCTATCAGAATACATTGGCATGTCAAAACCAACTACAAGGAGTACTGGAGAGTGAAAATCACTCTTACAAACTTCAATTACAGAATGAATTATACCGATTGGAATGTTGTTGCTCAGCATCCGAATTTTAACAATTTGACCCAAATTTTCAGCTTCAATTACAAGTCACTGAACCCCTATGAATCTCTAAGTAAGTTATAATTTATTGTTCTCTGAATCTAAACTCCATATCATTCAAATGCTTATGGTTGAAACGCATTCAATTTTGCAGATGACACTGCTTTATTTTGGGGCATCAAATTCTACAATGATATGCTCATGCATGCTGGACCAATGGGAAATGTCCAATCTGAACTGCTACTCAAGAAGGACAAGGAAACTTTCAGCTTTAAACAAGGGTGGGCATTCCCCCGGAGAGTATATTTTAATGGTGATGATTGTGTATTGCCGCCGCCAGATGAATACCCTCCGCTGCCAAACCATAGTCCTCACAAGCAAGGAAGATCCTTTGGATTAATGATAATTATTGTAGTTTTGGTTACCACATCCCAATTGGTATTCTTGTGAGGTTCTAGCACACATTTACACAATAGCCATTAGCTTTTTCCGTTGTGTTTCTCTGTAACGGCCAAGACTTGCTTGCAATTGAGCCAAAAGAGAGTCGAGACACAGATCTTGTCTTCTACTCACGCAATTATTTTTTCTGGTATCTAAATTTAATCTATGTAACATTTTTTTCAAGCAAATTGCAATGTACAGAAGCTCTTGCAGAGGCAGTGATGGGAAGAATTAAAAATACCAAGAAGAGGAATTGATAAATGTTTAACAGATGGACGCAATCTTGAATATTTTGGTCACATAAAATGACCTTCCACGTTATAGTCGTTTGCTCGCTTCTTTTGTTGCTTTCAACTCGATTTTGGCCCAACTCTATATTTGCACAACTTCTAACGCATCTTATGGTGGTGGACAAACTACACATTATGGAATGTTTCAAAACTAATACAATATGAGGAAGAATTTCTATTACATAGAAAACAAGAGGCTAGTGTTTTTCTTCTACCATTAATATGTTCTTTAATATGAAATTGAAATTTTATGTAAGTTTAGATTTATTTTGATAAAATTTCTAAATATAATTCCACATTAATAATTGAATTATTTAACATAGTTGGATGTATTCACTAGTTTGTTACTTTATGTATTCTTGCTTATTTTCATATAATCTATTGTATATTATCTATATCTATATCTATACATTTTTTCATACATTTAGTATCTTTATTATAGCTTATACCAAAACATTCATCACCTACCTCAATTATCATTCATTGATCTTGGGGCAATCTCACATTGTTAAAGAAATTTTGCATCATTCAAAATTAACTTTTTAATTAAAATTTAAAAAAAATCCAACTCAATCATTTTCTTCCCACATGAGCTTCATACATGTTTCTTGCAACTACTTGTTGTGTTTGGGTGTTTGAAGGCATTCAAAGACAATTCACTACCATCTTAAGTCTATCTAATCAAAGGGGGTTAACACAAAAGGGCGTAACTCTTGCAATTTGGTAAACTTTTCAAGGTATTAAAAAATGTATAATTAGTCCTTGATTGAATTAGCACATGGTAGAGGATTTGAAAATGTAATCAGTTACATCTGAATGCAAAGGAATAAAGCACAAAGAAGTAGAATACAAGATGCAAATATTTAGCATGGTTCACCTAAGGTCAGGCTACATCCACCAAATAGAGAGTCCAATCTTATTATTCAATGAAGTGAAAATTATAGTGTGATACATTTTAAAATCACACAACCACTTATTTGTAGTCCTTCAAACGATTTACAAATGTCAATTACAAGTAAACCCTAAAAATACTTGAAAAATAAACCTAGGGAAATGTTTGACGAGTTAGCCAAAAAATGTTGGACGAGTTAACCCCAATTTTTTCCCCTTACACTAAATGATTAGTGTATAGCACTTGTTTGATCAATCACCATAGATCAACAATCTCCCACCTAGGGACTAATGAGATTCGACACTAAACAAAGCACTTACCATCTTTCTAGGACACCGTTCATTACAAGGGGACTATGTTGTCTCCTTGTTTCCTTACTATGAAGGGTGATTGATTGTATATAGATAATGTATGTAGTTCTTAGTGAGTGTTGAATCCTCCATCCATGCATCTTGTTTGTTTCTTCTCTCTTTTGAAGGCAATTTTAGTCTCGTGGATTTTTCTCGCTTTCACCATTTTATGAGATTGTATTCTAATGAAGGACAATTTCCTTACCCACCTAAACACTCACTCAACACAAGCGAATACTTTTGTTTTTGCAAGAACATAAATACTTGCTTTCCATTATCTTCAATGAAATGACTTTACAATATTTAAAAACATGCTACAACCACATGGGCATTTTCATTACAATAATATGCAAGATAAAGCAATCATATGTATGATCAATATTACCCCTAGTAACTCATATTTGTCTCATTTATATTGGAAAGTGTAATTTCTCTAATAGGTTCTAAAAATTTGTAACCCTCATTTTAAGGTCGAGCACGGTTAGATTATTTTTCCCTACATTGAAATATGTCAAGAATATGCCCCAAAAGGGTTTCGACAATCATTGGAGTATTTGAAGTGATTTTATTTTATTTCATCTTAAAGAAGGACAACTTGTGGAGACCATATTTTGCGAACCATGTGCTTGATTTTCTATTATAACTTCTTTTTAAAAACCTTAGGTAGTATTCTACGACTCAATTCCAAAGTATTTTCTCGAGCAAGTTTTGACCCCTTTTTTTGAGCCTTTAAGGCCTTCAAAATTGAGTTCAAAGTTTTTACGCCATCTCGCTAAAATAATGTTGGTTAATAGTTTGTCTTCCTTATCTTTTTGGTTTATACCTTGACTCTCAGACTACCTAATGGCTTGTGGAGGACAAAGTTGTTAACAACATAATGGGTCAATGTAGTAATCTATCAAGGACCCTTGAATTGAAAGGTACAACTCCCTTATATGAATGCAAGATATGCAATGAATTTTTTCTTTTGGGTTTTGGGGGTATGCTCTTAACCAGAGAGTAGAAGAGGCAAAAACCAAGTTGTTCAACACTTTAAACAACCTAGACAATTGAAAGGGGGACTAACTCACAACATGCAATCTATTACAACCTAGATGCAAGGAATGGAAACATGCATAACTAGCTACGACAACAGGAAGAAAGGAAGAGATAGCGAAATAAGTAATTCTCGGATTACATAGTTAACTAATGTTTTGACAATACCGAAATGTCTATCTCTCAACTACTCCAAACACCAGTTTTCAGCTTCCTTATGCAACAAACTATACTAAACACATAAACCATGACATACAATGTAGAGAACAAATAAGGTGCTTACATTGAAGAAAGTAAGACATATAATCTATTGAACGAAGGAAACAAAACCAAGTCCATTCACATTCATTTAACTTTCAACATTAGCACCTTCATTCCATTCCCTATACTAAAACTTAATGAACATCAAAACTTAAAATGAACTCAGAGTCACACATAGTAGTCCTAGCTCTAGGGGTTTGCCCAAAGTAAAATTTGCTGATCTTATTAACATCATAAAAGGTTACATTTATAGGCCTTCTCAAAATGGTCAGTTACATGGATGATTGCTTTGTAGAGCATCTTTGAACATGATGGGGACACAACCCAAGAACAGAATGGAACCAATAGAAAGGGAAAATTATATTAACTGAGAAAACAAGCTAGTACAAACAGTGCAGAGAAAATAAACTTCAAAACATGCCCTAAGGGCTTACAACAGCATAAATCTGGAGAATATTTCTCCTTTTAGCACCCCCTCTCAAACTCCACTCCGAACTGCCTTTTACAATGCCAGAAATCTCCTTAAATAGACCCCGGAGGGTTAAGGACTAGGAGTACATTCTAGAAAGTTCTAGTAGGCATCCACCGACGAAATAGAAGGTTCCGGAAGTTGTGTTAGAAGTCGGTGCAAATCTAGAAGAATCTAGAAACGGTAATCTAACTTCCGGGAGGCATAACTTTTGAACTGTAGCTCCAATTGACGAACCGTTTACATTTTCGAAAAGCTCTCGAAGCGCTCTATAGCCCTATGGAAAAGCTTTGCTCGTCCCCCATTTTTTGACCCTTTTCGAGGTCATTTAATGCCCCAAACCTGACTTTGAAGCATTCTTAAGAGGTCTCCAAAACCTAAAAAACTGCAATAACTTTCAAAACGTGGGGCCTATTGACCTCATTCTTTTTCTAGAATGCTCTAAATCATGATTACATTCATCTGGCCAATTCACACCTTCTAGTTTACCGAAATGATGGCCCAAATACATGCTCCTATTTTTTTGGGATTTTCAAACGCACTGATAGTTGAACTATGAGAGTTGGAACCTTTATTTGAGCCAAATGGGTATCCAAAAATGTAAAGACATGAAACAGAAACTAAGTCTAAGTACATATTTTGGGGTGACATAGGATTGCCCTTATACCTCTGGATGCTCCTGCATCAGAACAAAAAGACTAAAAAAAGGACAAGTTTGAATAATTGTTCATTACAAAGATTGACAAAATTTCAAGAATGGCTAAAATTAGGAAAGAGAAGAAGGAAAATGACAGATGTCTGGAAAAGCATCAGAATCATCATGCCTTTTTAGAAGTAACTAATTTTTCTCTATAAGCTTTCATGGCTTTAGTTACTTTGTCTAGCTCTTCAACATCTGGAATGATGATATTATTGACTCAAACCATCCAGTAGTCATGCATCTCTGTCAATTCATCTATTCTAGCCACTCTTGACTGGAATTTCTCTGTTTCTCTCCTTATGATTGCATCTTATGCTAAGAGTTCCTAGATCTTGGACACTTGGAAGTTGAGTGGGTCAACAGATTCATCAACAAATGCCAAGAACTTTGATTTCATTCTCTTAATGTCCACAAGCTTGCCATTAGTAGACACAAGGGACTTATGTGCAAGGTCTTCAAATATTGAAACAATTTTTCAATGACCTTTTGACCAATTCATGTACATCCTTGAGCTCATTTACAGATCTCATGGAGCTTTCTATAACAAACTCCAAGGATTGTTTCTAGTGAAACAATTACTCCATGCCCATCTTCAGAATCCTGTGAGTAATGACCACATTTGTCTTCATGTCAATTACTTCTTGTAGAAGGGCCAATTGCTCTATCAGCTTGTCTATTGCCTTCTATATGGTTGCCTAATGCTTTGAATTTTCTTCCCTAAGCTTGTGAGCATCCAACACTAGGCTTCCCAAGTTTTCAACTAGTGGGCGACCTTGAGGCTTGATCTGATCTACCCATGCTTGTCCAACCTACCCAAATTGCCTTTCTTGTTGTAGCTTTAGGAGTAGATTTTTATTCTCCTTTGCATTTGGGTCAAATTGACTCAAAGCAGCACTCCCAAGTGCAGACCTTGTGTATTCCACTAACTCTCTATTTGAGGCCTTAAATATTTCCTTCTCTACTCTAAGCTCTTCTAGCTTATCCTCGATTTTCTCATTGGTAGACTTCCACATGTTCACCATGGAGTTGTGAACTGGGATGCCAAGATCTATTGTCTTGATCTGGAAATTATCCTTTGAGAGCTCATGAAATCTACCTTCTTTCCATGGCTCAGCAATCTTGACTAGCATATGGCCAGTTGTTGAATCCATAGCCAGTGTAACAATCGTCTTCTGCTTCTTTGTCTTCTTGAATGGATGAGAAGAGGTGACTTGCGTGATCAAGTCCTTTGATGGGGTTGCATCCTCATATCTCCTCTTCTTGCTATCAATGGTCTCTTCGAGCCATGACTGTGTAGAGAGCACATTGATAACAGATTACAATACAGTGGGGTCAAACAACTTCCTCGGGATTAATGGAGTTGGCTTAGTATGAGAAGCAACAGGGAAGGTGACCTTAGTTACCAAAAGGGCTAAGGTATCCCCTTAATCCATAGGTTTATTATTGCCATCTAGATTGATGACTTGAATAGTGGAAGATGGCTTGGCCACTAATTTTTCTTGTTCTTTCCCCTTATCCTTGTCATCCTCCTTCTCCCCAACTTTCTCGGTGTTTGAAAGACAACCAACTCCACAAGTAGGAGTGAGTGGCACATTCTTTTTTGGAGGCTAGTCTCTACCTTGGCCAATGGATTGTGATGACCCTATAGATGTTGATGTAGTGGTTGTAGTGGTTGTTGCTGCGGTTGACTAGGAGGCTCCAATAGATACTCCACCCATAAAACTAGTGATCTTAGTCCCTTTCTTCCTCACTCGGGTCCACTCCACCCATTTATCTATTCTATTGATTATCCCCTACATAAGAACCTCCATAATATCAATGCTTGGATCTACAGTTGGGGTAGACAAAATTGGGGTGCCTTTAATCTTCTCGCAAGATGTGGGGTGCATGTAGGATCCATCATCTGCAAGGTCAGAAACATCAAAAAAATCGTTATATAATTTAATTTCATCAATGGTTAGTCATGAACAAAATCTCTCCTAAGTTTGGTACTCGTTGAGACACCCGGACCATATTTCTTCAATATTTGGAACATGCCTGTAGGCATATCCCAACTTCAAATGATCCCTTAGAAAATTAACTGGCTCATATTGAGGCTTGCATACCTCATAGTCTAACAACTTATTTTTTTTTTCAAAGCTCTTTACCACATTATGAGCATTTGATTTGGAGGCACATGAATACAGGCCAACCACTATAGGGAAGGGAATCCCAACTATCTTCTTCACATTAGAACACAGGGTGTTCACTTCAAGGATCTGTTAACATAGTTCGACTACAACCACCTTGTCTTTTGGATATCTTGGTAACCTCTTAGGAAATCCATCGTAAGCTCTTATTCAAAAATAAGAGAAACTTGGGAATTGGATGAATGAGCATCCAAATTGGCTTATGGCCAAAATTACCTCTGGTGAGAATCTCTTTTCAGGGCATCCTTGCAATTCTTGGCATAGCCTCATTGTGAAGGCATCATTAACAACCACATACTCCTCATAGCTTCTTTGCAGCTACAGGTGTGGGTAAAATTAGTATACTTTAGTGCGCTCATCATAATTCAGGATGCTATGGAGGCTGAGCCACACGTGATGAGTTGTCAAAGCATAGATCAGATAAGAGGACATGTAGAATTGCTTCAATCCTTTGGCCAAATTCAACCATGAGGTGAGCTCATCATAGATAATCGATGCCCAGTCAATTTGCATATCCTCAACACATATTGCTTGTACTAGGAAGAACCCCAAAATCTCCTCTTTTCCTTTTAGTCTGAGGAGTGCGAGGATATTCTCTATTTCTCTTTTCAAATTTGTGCCTAAAAGGGTCTTTGGAATTTTGCTCTTCTTTGAGCGAGCAGTCTAGAGCTTGTCCTCTACATGTCTTCCCATCTGAGGGTCTTCTTCTCATTGAACACCAACATAGAAGACCCAAAATTGACATCACAATACTGCTCCTTCATGGGAATGCCAAATGCATAATACATTAGTGCCTTGTTAATTGATACAAGAATAGACTGGTCAGGAAACAAAATTTGCTTTGTTTATGGGTTGTATCTTTTGATACATTCCGTTACAAGCTTAGGTGCATGCATTGCCATAGGAAAATCAATTGCTTCAACCAATCCACTCTCTTTAAGTTTATGAGTGATTGGGTGAATGGGTTAAGTCTTCTATGAAGATCGCCCAAATCGTAGAATTTGAAGCATGTGTCTGAAAGCTCTTTTAACTCACTCTCCAGGCCAATTAACTTATCGTAACCAAAAACTTTGATTGCCATTTGCTATGAATGCATAAGATGCATTTCTTGATAAATAGTCATTTAAATATACTTGAGGAAAGTAATTGTACGCAATTCTGATGAAATAGGTATAGGAATTAGAACGTTGGCACCACATGAATGAAATTAAGTTCGGCCAACAATTATAATGACATGATTTGCATTTAATTCCATGAATAACAACTATTTAAATTTTATGTTCATTTTCATGTAAAATACTAAATTCCCAATAGCTCTCTTACTTTACTTAAAGTAAAGTGACATGACTAAGAATCACTTAACAACATAAATGCTTTAGCTTTACGAGAAGTGCCTTACTTTGCTTCAAAATCTAGAATGCAAATATACTTGATGATGTTAACATATGCGGGAGAGAGACAAATACTTAGATTTTTCACAAACCATTTTTCCTTCTATCCAGGATTGCAACATGAGGAGTGATCCTGTGTTAGCTTGTGCACCTCATTCTTTCACTTTTTGCCTAAAGATTTTAACATTGCATCTCCTTCATAACAGGTTCGTATTTTCATCACTAACTTCTCCAAAAGTATGTTTTGAGTATCTCCAAGGAATATTTGTACTTTAGAGTAACTTGACTTTCTATTTTCAAGGCCTCCGGAGAAGTGGCCTTTTTCCTTGCCTTAGGATAGAAAACCCCTTTCTCAGCAATATTTTTTGGATTGGAGCACAGCTAACAACACCTCATTCCTTCACCTCAATCTTATGGCCACAAAGCCAGATTTTGAGCATGTCTTAATAATTATGAGCCCATAAATGGTTCATTCAACATTGTGCTCATACTACTTGATCATTAGGACTTAGATTTGATTGAAGTTTATACAACATCAGAAGTAGAACAAAACAACTTTGCTTCCATATGTATGAAACAAAAAACCCATAGAATTGTGTTCCCTTGTAGCACTTGATTTTACCTTCATGAATTTGAATGGGATTCACTCTAGCTTCTATCCACAACTTCATAGGCCTTTGGGCATGACATAATCATATTCATAGCCTATTAATCAGTTTCATCCTTCAGATACACACTTAATAGAGTTCGCTCAAGGGGAAAAACAACTCGAAAACTCAAAATCTGTGGGATATAGAATGTGAGGGAAAGATAGAAAAGAATGAAATGTAGAACACTTACTTCTCATTGAGAGGAGGCCAGAACACACCCCAACCATGCCTAGATCCCCTAGACCCTTTTCACATTGAAAACATAAGAAACCTGCTAAGAAAGATTAGAAAAAGGTAATGCCACGGGAGACCCAAAAAACAAATAAAGTAGAGCACTTGGGAAAGATGAGAAGTAAGTAACCTAATAGATTATTAAACATCATATCTTGGGCACACACTCACTTTCATAGTAATGACTTCAAGCTTTAAAGGGGTAAGACTAAAACTTGGCAACAAATAGAAAGTTCAATACCTTCAATACAAGATTTGATCATGCCATGAAGCTTTATCAACATGTTTATATATCTAAAATGAACCTCCAAAAAAAAAAATGGAACAATATGTGTTCAAGCGAAAGACTTACTGAAAATAGTAACCCTGCACAAAAACCCTTATTGAAAAACTATACTATTTTTTTGGGTGTTGCAAGATTTCTCTTACACCCTAGATGCTCCTACATGAGACACTTGGGGTAATTTGATGTCACCTTGTCACATCTTAGTGTGTAGAGGAAAACCAACATGATCAATCTCTTCTTTTGATGCCTATGATGAGACTTCAAAAAACCTTCATTTTCATTTCACTAGATACTCTTCATATTTTCTATTTTGTGTGTTTTTATCAACATGACTTTCTATGATGTATTTAATCTCCTCTATAGATGAATTAGGTGCTAGAATATTCTATTGTGCTTTTGTTGTCTCATGTTCAACACTTCCTTCACAATATTCTATAAAATATAAAATCTTAAACACAAGTAAATATTGAGCTCACTTGGCAATTGCACTTTAGAAGAATTTCCTAATCATGCTTCTTCAAGATTTTCTTTAGTCCAAATTTCTTCATCTTTAAATTATTATATGTTCATATTAGAAACCTCTATTTTGCAAATGAACCATGACTTTATCATCACCATGAAATTCCTTATATTTCCTCTTCTAATTTACCTTAGCCTTGTACTGAATATTTATTTTATAAATGTGTTTTCTCACCTCTTTATGCAAATTCTTCAAGTTTTCTACAAGTTCCTAAGATTTAAAACTAGACTCTTTTCTCTATTGTCTAAATTACTCAGCTTAAAAGCATTTCTAGGACTACTTCCGTATACAATTTAGAATGGATATTTACTAGTGCTACTTTTGATAGAATTATTGTATGTAGATTTTGCATGTGGTAAATTCAAATCTAACCTCTTCAATTTATCTCATTCTAAGCATCTTACTAGTTTTCCCAAACTCCTATCACTACTTATGTCTACCCATCACTCTGTGGACGGTGTAATTTAAATACTTCTTTAGATTATTCTATAATATCCTTCAAAAATACCCAATAAACTAAGTGTCATGACATAAAAATGGCAGGAAGAGGTGAGAGAGGAGGGAGGGAAGGGAGAAGTGGGGTACTTGTATTTGATGTTGGTTCAGGTCAAGGAGTTGGACCTAATGCTCACAGCTCGGATGATAGAGCATGGCATTTTTCCTAGGAGATTCTAGTACAAAGATCATGTTTGAGGACCATTTGGTAACAAACATTTCTTCCAAGGATAGTGAGTTGTGGACCCCACAGGTTGTGGGCCACATCAATGATGCCCTCTCAAGAGATAAAGAGAAGGGAGAGATTTCTACTCCTTGGTAGGACATTCTAATTGAAGGTAAAAAGGATATATCAGGATATGAGGGGAAAAAGGACCCGAGTTCTGATAACAACCATAATTCCAAGTTAGTAGGTCTTAGTACCAAGAAGAATAATGAAAACCCTACTAGAAAGAATCGTCAAGTCTCCTTGGGGCAATCTTCAAGCTCAAGGAATATTTCGGGGTTGTCTTAAGGCAAGAATCTTGGCAAGTGGTCTTCTCTCTTTGGAGTTAAATAGACTGGAAAATTAATTTTCCCATATATTAATAACATATCAGATATAGCGAAAGAGGTCTTCACCATTTCCACCCCAGATTTGCTAATAGATCACTATGTTAAGGGTATGGATCTAACAAGTATAGATGTAGTGAGAAGTTTCATTAAAATAAAATGGTACCTTAAAGGACAAGATGAAGTAGTAGCCATGGCTAAAAGCTTCTTCTCATTTGAGTTCTTGAATGTGGTGCAGAAGCACCTAGGCTAACCTCTACTAGTTAGTCAATTTTGGCTTGTACTTGACTCTAGCCAAGTCAAGAAGTTAGTGTAATTTGGTTGAGGACCTTAGAAGGTCTTGTTTTATGTTGGTTAGGTGAATTAGTCACTAGGACTAAGGTCACTAATTAACCTTTGTTTGTTGTTATTTCAATTTCCTAGTGTTAGGAGCTTAGCTTAAGTTGGAGTCTTAAATGTGTTCTAAATACATAATGGTTGTTGTAAAGATTCCATAAGGTCATAAATGGCTTTGGATCCATGAAAAATAGGTGGTTATGAGTCCTAGAATATAGGATTGAGGCACATGACAAAGTTGCCAAGTGTTGAGAAGAAGTTGTCTTCAATTTTGCAATTATTGCAAAAGAGTGCATGCCATTCAGGTATCTTTGGATTCCCTAAGTTATAGGATGGTTATGCTGCATCCAATAGGCCCTAAAATGAAGGAAATTGCATCTAATGAGACCTAATACTCGAACACAAAGTATGATGGAAGTATTGTAATAGTTTAGAGAAAGTTTAGAGAGCTCTGCAAGCATTTTTAACAGATTTTTACTGGTGTTTGTGTTGACAGTCATATTTAATGGACTAAAAGACTAAATATAATTCTTGATTAGTGTTCTATAGGTTGTTTATGAACTTTTTCATTTGGATATCAGGTCATTTTGAGTTCATCTAAGTACTGGTTTTGGGCGTTTTAGTTCAGGCAGTCTATTTTCAGCTTATTTTGAGTAGTTTAGAGAGTCATGACTCCTCCATGAAATCTAACCATGGATAATCATTCATGATATATGGAAATGGAAGAGGAGTAATTTTTGTATATATTTTTAGGAGTTAGGAGTTGTGAAAGCATGAAGAACTATATATTATGCTAGGCCCTAGGCGAGTTTGTGCAACCCGGTTAGAGGTTTAGAGGTGAAAAGAGTGAAGAAACATTGTATGGTTGTACGTATCCGTACTTCTCCAGGAATTTTTCATGAAGATAAACATCATATCTATCCATTCTATGAATATAGGAGTCATACCAGTCATTTAGGATTTACTTTGAGCAATTTTGCTATCAAAACCACAGTTCAGTCCTAGAAATCAGGCCTATTAGGCATCTTGTCCTTATTTATAGGAACCCCCTGTACGATCACTTTCAGACCCAGAACCCTTAATAAAAGTTTTAAAACTTCCAAAAGGGTATCCAAATCAAGTTTTATTTTTTTGAGTTGTTTGGAAAAAATTTACTAAAAAGGGGAAAAACGGACTGGTGAAGACTACAAGGAAATAAACCTATTTTAAGGTCTCTACATGATGAATTGCTGAAGCTGATTGGAAGATGAGTCAAGATCCTTCCAAAATAGTTCAAATGGGAAATATTATGATTTTTTACATGATGGAGAAGACCCCTGCAATGTTGGAGCATGTTTATAGAGATTTGGCACTTAGAGCCTTCTAAGGGAGTGTGGAGAAGTGAATCAAAACTAGGGTGTTGATCATTAAAGGTGAAGTTTTCAAAGATTGACTCTTATAGAAGAGTTTGAATAGGTCTTAGTTAATGATCTAAGCCTATTGGAAGATCCTATAGAGAAATAGGATACTAGGAGGCAAGTGAAGTCTTTTGGAGGGTGTGAAAACAAGCCTTGGAGTTTTATCTTACACCATATTGGTATCAGAGACAGGTTGATCAAGCTTGTGGTCAATGCATCAATCTTCTGAATCAGTAGGAGATAATACACTAGCCCAAGCCATGGTGACTAATGCTGAACTAGCAAAGAAGGTTGAGGAACAAGAAGAGGATAACAATTTGTTAAGACAAAGAATAGCTCAAATGGAGCAGCTCTTGGGTGAAGTCCAAGACAAAGCTGATAGGGTCAAAGAAAAGATTGACCTTAAAGAAGAAGCTGAAGCAAAGGAGAAGGAAGTAGAGTTGGAGGAAGAAGCACCAGCTCCTGATCCTGTTCTTCCTGAAGAGCCATTCTTGAAAGCATTGAAGGCATTGAGTGGCAAGGCTTTAGAAGGTGTTCCACTTTTTAGTGGACAAATGGATCCAGATTTAGTTGTGGATTGGATAGACAACATTGAGAACCATTTTGAATGTGATGGTATCTCTGAAGCACAAAAGGTAATGGTGGCCAAGTCTAGACTAAGAGGTTCAGCTCTTACTTGGTGGAAGTTTGTGCAAACCGAGAGGGAAAAGGATGGTAAAGGTCCTATTGTGACATGGAAGGGTATGGTATCCAAAGTCAAGAAAACATATCTTCCTGATGACTATGAAGTCCAAATGCATAGAAGGAGACAAAATCTTAGGCAAAAAGATTTGGATGTCCAAGCATATACCGAGGAGTTTCAAAAACTGTGTTTGAGGTCCAAGGTAGTTGAGGATGAGAGCATCAAGCTAGCAAGGTATTTGAATGGTCTCAAATGGTCTATTCAAGAAGAGATGAGCCTAGTGAACTTCAAATCCATTAGGCAATGCTATCAAATGGCCTTGAAGATAGAGGAGAAGAGCAAGAGAAAGCAAGATAGCTCCAAAGGTAAAGGCAAAGGAAAAGATACAAAAGGTCAAAGAGGTGGCTATGGTGGAAGAAGTTCTGATTCTAGAGCTCAAGGTGAGGTAAAATTCAGTGAGTAGCAAGAAGGAAGCTCAAGTAGAGGTGGTAGAGGAAGGAATTCTAACTCTAACTTTAGAGGAAGAAGTGGTGGTTCTTCACAAAGTGGAAGAGGCAATTATTTTGCCAATATGAAGTGCTACCATTACAATCAAATGGGGCACCCTACCTATAGATGCCCTGAGAAAGGTGGCTCATCACAAGGAGGTGATAAGAGAGCTAACCTTGTTCATGAAGACACTAATGCAGCGGCTAAACATTCTGAGATTCCATTAAATTCAGAGGAAGGGGAGAACCTCATGATGAGGAGAACTCTAATCAAGGAACCGGTGAAGGAGGAGCCAAGCCAAAGAAGATCTTTGTTTAGAATCAAATGCAAGATAATGGGAAAAGTATGTAGGGTCATTATTGATTCAGGCTCTACTGATAATATAGTGTCAGAAGAAGTAGTCAGCAAGCTCAAATTGAAAAGGATATCCCATACCAATCCTTACAAGGTCACTTGGCTCAATAAGGGTCAACATGTGTTAGTAAATGAACAAGCATGGGTGGAGTTCTCCATTGGAAGGTACAAAGACAAAGTTTTATGTGATGTGTTGCCTATGGATGCATGTCATTTGCTTCTAGGTAGAACTTGGCAATTTGACCGTCAAGCCATACATGATGGAGGAAATAATTCCTATTCTTTCAAGAAGGATAATACTACCTTCAAAATTCAGTCATTGTTGGAGGATGTTGAAGTAAAGACAGCAGGTCCAAATGTTCTTATGGTAGGTGAAAAAGAGTTCCTAAAAACCATGGAAGAAGGTGAAGGCATAGGGTATGCATTGATGTTGAAACCAAGAGAAGGAGATGAAGACAAGGTGACTAAGAAGACTGGATTACCAAAGGAGATTCAAGGTATGTTGCAGACTTACCAAGGCATTGTAAGTGATGGTCAACCTTCAGCCTTACCCCCTCAAAGAGCCATAAGTCATAGGATAGACCTTATCCCAGGAGCTACCCTACCTAACAAAGCAACCTATAAGATGACCCCTCAACAAAATGAGGAAATAGCAAGGCAAATACAAGAGCTCTTAGACCAAGGCCTAATTAGAAAGAGTATTAGTCCATGTGTTGTACCCACCGTACTTGCACCTAAGAAGGGAGGAAATTGAAGGCTATGTACTGATTCAAGGGCTATCAATAGGATAACCATAAGGTATAGGTTCCCTATCCCTAGGATTGAAGACTTAATGGATTGTTTAAGTGAAGCAAAGTACTATAGCAAGATAGACTTGAAGAGTGGCTATCACCAAATAAGAATCCAGGAAGGAGATGAGTGGAAGACAGCCTTCAAGACTAATGAAGGACTGTATGAATGGCTTGTCATGCCATTTGGATTGTCAAATGCCCCCTCTACATTCATGAGGCTCATGAATGAAGTACTCAAGGACTACATAGGCAAGTTTGTAGTTGTATATCTAGATGATATACTGATTTTTAGCAAGACAAAGAGTGAGCATTTGAAACATCTTGATATTGTCTTCAAGAAGCTGCATGAAGAGAAGTTGATGATCAATTTGGAGAAGTGTGAGTTCATCAAATCAGAACTGGTATATCTTGGGTTTTTTTTATCTCATGGCAATCTGAAAATGGATAAGAGCAAGGTAGAGGCTATCATGAATTGGCCTACTCCAAGGTCAGCAACTGAGGTAAGGAGTTTTCGTGGTCTTGCACAATACTATAGGAAGTTTATAAGACAATTTAGTGCAATTTGTGCTCCTATGTTGGATACTATCAGAGGAGGAATGAAAACCAAGTTTGTGTGGAATGAAGATGCTAACAAGAGCTTTCAGTTGTTGAAGGAAAGAATAGCTACCCAACCTATTTTGGTGCTGCCAAGCTTTGAGAAGCTATTCACCATTGAATGTGATGCTAGCAATGTAGCAATTGGGGCTGTTCTAAGCCAAGAGGGTAGACCGGTGGCTTTCCATTCTGAGAAGTTAAGTGAGGCTAAGAGGAAGTACTCCTCATATGACTTAGAGATGTATGCATTGGTCCAAGCTCTAAGAAAATGGAGGCACTACTTGCTTCCCAAGGAGTTCATTGTGTATTCAAACAATCAAGCACTTAGCTTCCTGAATTCACAAGAGAAGTTGAGTCACAAGCACATGAAGTGGGTTGAGTACCTACAAGCCTACACCTTCCATATCAAGCACAAGAAGGGTGTACTAAATGAGGTGGTTGATGCATTGTCAAGAAGAACCCTCACATTACAAGAAATCCAGTTGAAAAGCATGGGGATAGATCATTTCAAGGATCTATATGTAGATGATGAGGACTTTGCTAACATCTATAAGGTATGTGTTGAATACAAGAATCATTTTCATAGCAAATATGTTGATTATACTTTGCAAAGTGATCTCTTGTTCAAAGGGAATCAATTGTGTGTTCCTAGAGGTTCTATTAGAGAGAATTTAATTCAAGAAAAGCATAATGGTGCTTTGAGTGGTCACTTTGGGATCACTAAGACTCAAGACCTTGTTTCATGGTTTTACTTTTGGCCTAGAATGAATCTTGATGTTAGGAGGTATGTGGAGAGTTGTCTAGTATGTCAAAAAGCCAAGGGCACTTCAAAAAATGCTGGTCTTTACCAACCACTACCTATTCCTACTAGGCCATGGGAATGCTTAAGCATGGATTTTGTAGTTGGGTTACCCAAGACAAGACAAGGAATGGATAGTGTGTATTTGGTTGTGGATAGATTCAGCAAGATGGCTCACTTTGTGCCATGCAAGACTACACATGATGCAAGTCAAATAGCATCTCTATTCTTCAAAGAGATAGTGAGAATACATGGACTACCAATCAGCATTGTTTCAGACAGAGACACAAAATTTATGAGTCATTTTTGGAAGACTCTTTGGCAAAGATTGGGAACTAACTTATCCTTTGGGTCAGCCTACCATCCCCAAACCGATGGTCAAACTGAGGTTGTTAATAGAAGTCTTGGAAACCTTCTAAGATGCCTAACTAAGGAGTATGGACAGCAATGGGATCAGTTGATTGGGCAAGCTGAATATGCCTATAATGACACCATAAATAGATCAACCGGCAAGAGTCCATTTGAAATTGTATATGGCCTACATCCTAGAGGTGTCTATGAGTTGAGAGATTTAAAAGATGGAGTCAAGGCAAGTGCATATGCTGATGACTTTGCATTTGCTATGCAAGAAGTTCATGAAACAGTGAGGAAAACATTGACAGAGAACACTATAAAACATAAAGCCAAAGTGGATGAAAGTAGAAGGACAGTTGATTTTAATGTTGGTGACTTGGTTATGGTGCATCTCAACAAGTCAAGACTACAAAAAGGAGTCCCCCACAAGCTACAAATGAGAAGGATAGGACCCTGTCCTATATTGGCTAAATATGGTGACAATGCATTCAAGGTTGAACTGTCGGAAGACAGTGGATTGTCACCCATTTTTAATATTGCTGACTTAGTCCATTATAAAGGACCACAAAAAGACATGGATCAGACTCTTCATGAAGTGATCCAAGATGTGGAGGATCTCCAATTACCTACTGCTACAGTCATAGGCCCAGACATCGTACTAGATACAAGAGTCTATAAAAAGACAAGGACTAAAGAGTACAAGGAGCATCTCATTAAAAGGCATGGAAAAAATGATGTTGATGCTGTTTGGATAACAGAATCAGAGTTCAAAAAGATGGGATTTGATCCTACCATCATCAATCCAAGGATGGATTGAACTTCTTATTTTGGGGAGGATGGTGCAGGAGCACCTAGGCTAACCTCTACTAGTTAGTCAATTTTGGCTTGTACTTGACTCTAGCCAAGTCAAGAAGTTAGTGTAATTTGGTTGAGGACCTTAGAAGGTCTTGTTTTATGTTGGTTAGGTGAATTAGTCACTAGGACTAAGGTCACTAATTAACCTTTGTTTGTTGTTATTTCAATTTCCTAGTGTTAGGAGCTTAGCTTAAGTTGGAGTCTTAAATGTGTTCTAAATACATAATGGTTGTTGTAAAGATTCCATAAGGTCATAAATGGCTTTGGATCCATGAAAAATAGGTGGTTATGAGTCCTAGAATATAGGATTGAGGCACATGACAAAGTTGCCAAGTGTTGAGAAGAAGTTGTCTTCAATTTTGCAATTATTGCAAAAGAGTGCATGCCATTCAGGTATCTTTGGATTCCCTAAGTTATAGGATGGTTATGCTGCATCTAATAGGCCCTAAAATGAAGGAAATGGCATCTAATGAGACCTAATACTTGAACACAAGGTATGATGGAAGTATTGTAATAGTTTAGAGAAAGTTTAGAGAGCTCTGCAAGCATTTTTAACATATTTTTACTGGTGTTTGTGTTGACAGTCATATTTAATGGACTGAACGACTAAATATAATTCTTGATTAATGTTCTATAGGTTTTTTATGAACTTTTTCATTTTGATATCAGGTCATTTTGAGTTCATCTAAGTACTGGTTTTGGGCGTTTTAGTTCAGGCAGTCTATTTTCAGCTTATTTTGAGTAGTTTAGAGAGTCATGACTCCTCCATGAAATCTAACCATGGATAATCATTCATGATAGATGGAAATGGAAGAGGATTAATTTTTTTATATATTTTTAGGAGTTAGGAGTTGTGAAAGCATGAAGAACTATATATTATGCTAGGCCCTAGGCGAGTTTGTGCAACCCAGTTAGAGGTTTAGAGGTGAAAAGAGTGAAGAAACATTGTATGGTTGTACGTATCCGTACTGCTCCAAGAATTTTTCATGAAGATAAACATCATATCTATCCATTCTATGCATATAGGAGTCATACCAGTCATTTAGGATTGTCAAATGCGCCCTCTACATTCATGAGGCTCATGAATGAAGTACTCAAGGACTACATAGGCAAGTTTGTAGTTGTATATCTAGATGATATACTGATTTTTAGCAAGACAAAGAGTGAGCATTTGAAACATCTCGATATTGTCTTCAAGAAGCTGCATGAAGAGAAGTTGATGATCAATTTGGAGAAGTGTGAGTTCATCAAATCAGAACTGGTATATCTTGGGTTTTCTTTATCTCATGGCAATCTAAAAATGGATAAGAGCAAGGTAGAGGCTATCATGAATTGGCCTACTCCAAGCTCAGCAACTGAGGTAAGGAGTTTTCATGGTCTTGCACAATACTATAGGAAGTTTATAAGACAATTTAGTGCATAGAATGGATAGATATGATGTTTATCTTCATGAAAAATTCCTGGAGCAGTACGGATACGTACAACCATACAATGTTTCTTCACTCTTTTCACCTCTAAACCTCTAACCGGGTTGCACAAACTCGCCTAGGGCCTAGCATAATATATAGTTCTTCATGCTTTCACAACTCCTAACTCCTAAAAATATATACAAAAATGACTCCTCTTCCTTTTCCATCTATCATGAATGATTATCCATGATTAGATTTCGTGGAGGAGTCATGACTCTCTAAACTACTCAAAATAAGCTGAAAATAGACTGCCTGAACTAAAATGCCCAAAACCAGTATAATATTATGGCCTCTTAAAACAATGGTGAAAGGATGTTCCACTAGAGCCAAGAACCAAAATGTTTCAGTTTCACAACAAAATGCAGTATATCAAACGAATTATCAAGATCTGGAAGAAACATGTTTTTAAAAATATTTTTGAGGAGAAAAAGGTGGTAGAAGAAAAACTAGTTGAGATTAATGAACATATTTTACTCCATGGTTTAAATGTTGATAATTCAAGATAGAAGAATTTGCAAGAGGAGTGGTCTAAATTATGTAAGTGAGAAGAAAAGTATTGGAGACCAAAGTCTAGAGAATTGTGGTTTCAACAAGGGGATCATAATACTAATTTTTTTCATGCATCTACCAAACAAAAGAAGGCTAATAACACAATCTTTACAATTCATGACCATCTAGGAAATTTGATTTCTGACGCTAAGGGCATTCAAATTGAGAGTGAAAGGTTCTTCTCTAATCTACTTTCCCCTCCACTGCAAGATCCCCCTTCTTCTCACCTTGTGGATGAGATCTTGGATTCGATTCCTTCTTTGATTACGCAACAAGACAATTTGATTCTTATGGCCCCATTTACTCTTTCTGAGATATGTGTTGTAGTATTTTCTATGCCTACTGATAAGGCACCATGCCCTGATGGGTTCACTACATTATTTTTCCAAAACTGTTGGGATGTCATTTGTTTTGAATTGCTTGAGGTTCTTGAAGAATCCAGGAAAAAGGTTTCTACTTTGAAGAATTTTAATACCACCAATATTGTTCTCATCCCAAAGGTTAATGATCCCTATTATTTTGTTGATTTCCATCCTATTTCTTTATGTAACACTATTTATAATATTATCACAAAGGCTATTTATTTGCAACTTAAGCTCATTATTCCAAAAATTATATCGATAGAAAAAGGGGTTTTTGTTCCTAGTTGAGAAACAACTGAGGGAGCTATAATATCCCATGAGACCCTTCATTCCATCAAAGAACATACTATTGTAGCCTTTGTTGCCAAATTATATATGATGAAGGCTTATGATAAACTGAATTGGTCTTTTCTTCTTCTAGTTCTTCATCAGTTTGGTTTTTCTTCTAGGTGTTGTAAATGGATTAAAGCTTGCATTTCAGGTGTACATTTTTCTATTCTCATTAATGGTGTACCAGCAAGTTTCTATGCCTCTTCCCAAGGAGTTCATCAAGGTGATCCTCTTTCTCCATTCCTATTTATCATTATGGCAAAGACCTTTAGTAGACTTATTAACTCTTTTAATAAAAAAGGGTTGTATAAAGGTATCAATATTGTAGGTACATCTTTGTCCATAACCCCTTTTTTTTTCTTTTCTTTCTGAAGATACTTTACTCTTTGGATCATCTACATATCAAGAAGCAAAAAATATGAAGAAAGCCATTGACATATATACACAAGTTTCAGGTCAATGTATCACTGCAACTAAATCTAAAATTTATGTTTTTAATACACCCCAATTGGTTATTCAAAGAATAATCTATCTTCTTGGTTTTCCCCATGATCATTTACCTTCTACTTATCTTGGTGTTCCCTTTTTTATGGGCTTGAACAAACCCACTTAGTGGAAATCTGTGATTGATCGTATCAATAGTAGAATTAGTGCTTGGAAGGTTCACTGGTTATCCCTCTCAGGTAGAATTTTGCTTATCAAAATTGTTCTTTCTACCATTCCTAATTATTACTTCTGCATTCTACAAGCCCCCAAAGGTATCTTCTCTCAAATTGAAACTTTAATATGCACCTTTCTTTGGTCAGATAATATGAATGGTTAGAAGAAAATATCACCAATTTCTATTCATGCCATGTCAACCTCTTATAGAATAGGAGGTGTCACACTTTCCAACATTGCCAATAGGAATAGGGCTTTTAGTGCTAAACTTATTTGGAAAATGTATGAAAAATCCTCTACCAAATGGTGTCGCCTTTTACAAGAGAAATTTTTAGATAACTTGGAACCTTTCAGAGTTCTTACTTTGCTAGACCCACCAAAGGGGTCTATCATTTAGGATTTCATGATGGCTTCTCAAGAAGTTATCATTTTATTCATATCATGGGAAGTGAACGAGGATAGTGTTAAGTTTTTGTTTGATTCATGGAATGGGTTCCCTACCACTCCTGATTCTTTAAAGGATTTCTCAAAAATAGTGATTCAAGATTGGGGGACATCTTTTTCTACTTATGTCTTAGCTATTCATAGATTCACAGGGCTAGTCATTTGGCAAGACCCCTCAACTCTTCCTATATCCCACAATCAAGTTGCTTCTTTCAAACAAGTACTAGTTGAAAGGAATTTTTTTATGTCTAATCAACCAGATTACCTCTTTTAGGTTCTAGCTAAATATGGTAAATACTCCATTAAACTAGGATACTTAGCTCTCCAACACAACCAGTTTAATCAGACCACATATCATGCTTTTGAATTCTACTAGAATAGCTCAATTCTGCCAAAAGAAGGATGCTTTGCATGACTTGCATTAAAAAACCAAATTTTAACTAGTGACTGTCTTCATAGATTGAACATTTCCGATCCCTTTAACTATGTGCTTTGTCTGCAAGTTATAGAAACAACAGATCACCTCCTCTTAAATTGCCCTTTTGCCCAAGATTGTTGGCATTTTGTCCTTAATAAGCTTAATTTCCATATGCCATCACCTAATTCTCTATGGGATTTATTCCAAGCATGGCCAATATTATACTCTAAATCAATGTTTTCATGTCTTTGGAAGTGTATCCCTACATCTATAGTATGGGCAATTTGGTGGGAAAGAAACAAGAGAATTTTTAGACAGATGTCATCTCCAATTCCTCAATTTTTGGAAGGATTAGAGAGATCAATTGTTGAGCTTGTTAATGCTTCAGTAAGTAAATATAAGGGTAAACATGTTTTTTCTCCTTGGGATGGCTATGTTATTCATCGGTGGAAGGGTTTACTTTTTCCTCATCTTCCTACTCCATTGTGTCCATCCAAGATTCCTCTTATCTGAGCACAAATCAAGTGGATTCCTCCAAGTGAGGGTCATTTCAAACTCAATTTTGATGGAGCCTTTAGAGGAAATCCAAACAACTCTGGCTATGGCATAGCCATTAGAGATTTTAAAGGTCATGTGATTGCAACAAAATCATCTTCTCTCCCTTAGTGTACTAATAACAAAGTTGAGGCCTTGGCCTTGCTTTTTGGTTTGGAACTTGCAAAATCACTTTCTATATCTATGTTACATGTTGAATGGGATTCATCCATTATTATTATTGTGTGTATTAAATGTCATGTATATAATTGGTCCATACAATATATATTACATCAAGTACGGTCTCTTCTTGATTCAATCTCTGAATGTTACATCATGCATACTTATAGAGAAGGCAATCTTTTAGCTCATTGTCTAGCTAATTTGGATACTGACAGGGTTTATATTTTTTTTTACTTTACCCACTTAACCTCCTTGATCTCCCCAACTTGGTTAATATTATGACAAAAGAATATGTTTCGAATAAGGTTGAGTCCTCATATTTTATTTGATAGTAAATCATGTCTTCTCTATGATTTCACATGTTTTTACTTTTATGGATCTCACTTGTTCTTTTGAGATATTGTATGTAGGTCAAGGTCTTGGATTGAACTTGCATTAGATGACGTTCTAATATCATGGTCTCAATTGGAGTTTTGGATGTAGATCAATGATGGTAATCTTTATGATAGTTTTTGGCTAGGCTCTTGGTTTTGTCTCTGACACCAAACAATGAATTGTATTCGTATGAGTTTTGGGCTCTTTGTAATCACTATATTCTCGATTTGGGAATCTCTAGGACAAGATTCATTAGTATTGATAGATACTCTCTCTTGATGTGGTATTTCTTCTTCTACATCTTTTTTGTATTAGGCAATGATCAAAGTTTTTCTTTTTTGGTTCTTTCATTCGAGAGCTATTTTGAACCAGTTATTATTAATATAAATATAATGTTTCACCCAAAAAAAAAACATTGTTAGATGTAGAAAAAAATATAATTAAATATATTAATAACTTTAGAAACTTCATAATTAATGCCGATAGACATTCTACAATTGAAGAAATGGTAGAAAGGATGGAGTGGGATGGTGTGAGTGTCTTAATGTTAACTTTTATCTTTCTAGGTTAAATTAGACAACCATCCACAAATCAAAATTTTTAATTTTATTATAAATAAAATATATATTTTACTATAATTTAATAAATGCCATATAAAATAATTGTTAAAATTATAATCTTTGGAGATATAAATCATGAATGCATTTTAGAAATTAAAATAAAAAGTTCAAGTTAGTTCAAAAAAAAATGGAGATAAAGGAAATATAAATAGTTTTGGGTGCAGTAAATTAAATTTTAATCATTTTGTAGTGATATCTATCTGCATTTCTTGAGATAGATTTATTTAAGATATCTATACTAGTTTTAATTTCTAAATATATACAATAGATTTTTTCTAGAATGCACTATGAAGAATTTTATTATTATTATATTAAATTAAGATTAATATTTTTAATTTAAAGATAATAAATTTAAAAATAATTATTTTAAACCATAATAAAACATAAAAAAGAAGATAATAGATTATTTTAACTTGTAGTTTTTATTAATAATTGACGCACTTAAGTTATATACATAAACACTTCCAATTCTATTAATTGATAGAGAGTATTTCTAGTCAAAAGAAATTAATCTATTAGTTCAAATTATATAATAAATTGCATAATTATTTTTATTTTACCCAAGTTTATAAAAAATTAAAATAATAATCCAATGTAAAAAAATCTCTATATTTTAAAATTAAAATGGTACAAAATATCCTAAGAGTGACATTTAATGAATTCAATGTTATTAAGTAAAAATATACTATTAAATAATTATTCTACTTAATTTACCCATCTTAAATATAAAACTATAATTAATTAAAAATTATACATTAATTTTTTTTAAATATATTTCTAGTTAAACTTGTTCTGATAAAAAAAATTCAATAATGCATTAATACTTTTAAGTTGTTATAGATCTATAGTGATATTTACAAACTATATATTGTTATTAATATTGAAAAAATTGACTCGCTTTACAAATCTATTTATTTAAGAAAACATTTTCAACTTCCAATTTTGTAATAAAAAAATTATAATTATACAAAACAAAATATTTTTAAAAATCATTCTGAAATATAATCGAATTCTAATTTCCAACCACAAATAAAAAGAATAAGGGCCCGTTTGGTGACAAGAATACAACTGGAATAGTCGTCAACAAATACCCAAATTTTGAATCCACTATTTGGGTGTGACAAATAGGAATTAGGAATATGAATATATAAGCTCATTTTGACCTCAAAATGTGCATTTGATATTCCACCAAAATATGTGGAATATAAAATTCCACCAAAACGTACATTTGATTTTTCTTTTTACTTTTTCACATTTTAATCATGTTTGGGGTTTGGAATTTGATTTATTATTTCTACATGAGCAAGATGGAGAATACATGAATATGCTCTACAAATACCATAGATTAAAAGTGGAAGAAATGAATTGGATTCAAGAGTCTTATGTGACAACTTTCTAGGCTCGAACATAGTCAATTGAGATTTTTGACAAAACCCTTGAGGACACTAGTATTCCTTGAAGTGATGAGATCTAAGAAGCCATTGTAGACACTATTCCAAGGGACTTGCGAACACTTGCAGTGATAGCTCACCAGATAGATGGTTTAAAGCACTGGTTTGGTAATGAAGGAATTTAAATCTTGCAAGGAGTTCTCTGCAAGCGGATATTCATCTTTTGAGTATTCTTCTTTGTCTCTGTGATTAAGTGCAGGAATTGGGGGCATTGAAACCTTCCCATTAACTCTGCCATCAGCTCCAAATTCGAAGACATTCCCACTTTTGAATTCAATCCAAATAGAGATGTTACAAGCACATAAAGTAGAAAGTTGGGTGATTGTGCAATGGGGGAAATATTTAAACTTAATCTTATTCCTATTTTAATTTTGCACAACCAAACAAAGGATAAAAATATTCTCCATCAAATTATGGGTGAACCAAACACATTGAGAATAACAAATCTAGGATAACAAATGCAAGAATAATGAATCTGAGATAGCAAATGCCTATTTTTAATTCCTATTCTGGTCGCTAAATGGGCCATAAAAGTGTTACAAATAATATATATTTTTAAAAAAATGTATATATTAAACCACTATTTAATACGATAATATATGTATATTTTAAAAGTTGATCATATGAACGCTTTATTCACTTTTGTACAATATGACAAGCCATGTTCTGTGAAAGAGGGATGGACATGAGACATGGCATACAGAATGGGCACATGAACTAAATTGGGAGTAAAGTGCATGCGCCTTCCTTGGGATTAGTTGAGTGTATGCATTAGGGAGTTAGTGAAGCATTTTGGTAGGCAAGTACATATATGGGAAGGGGGCATGTGGGTTTCCTAGGTAGGGGTAAATAGCAAGTGTGGTTAGGGAATGGATGGTTAGTTTAGGAAATAAACTTAAATTGTTTTGTCTAGTGATTAGGTAACACCCATAAAAGTAGTTAGGGATAAATTGGTGCTAGTGAAATCTAAATTATAAATTAGTCATAATAGAATATAAGAAGTGAAGATTTATAGTTAGTGATTAGTAATGGTTAGTACTAATTGATTTAATTAATAAATAATGAATTAAAATTGGTCAGCAATTAGCAAAAAGAAAGTCTTGGGTATGGTTAGTACTTGCTAGAAATAAATAATCAAGTAATTAGGGATTAGTAGGTTGTAAGTTAGTATGGTAATAAGATAGATATTTGTGTGAGTTGTAGTATATAATTAATTAGTAAACTAATTAGCTAGAGATTAGTAGGGTAGTTATTCGTTACATATTTTCTATGATATGAATGCTTAAGTGTCGATATTTAAATCATTACCATAGCTTAGTTACCATTTTAAACTATGATGCGCATTTATAATAATTAAAATATACATTATTTAATGAGCATTAGAGGACAAAATGTATACATATGTAATTGTGATATTAAAAAAGAAGAGAGGCAAACATGCATGAATTTAACTATCTAAGCAACTTATAAAGGAGTATCACATGGTGAACCCTAAATGTATAAGTTGAATCGATGGACATAGTATATAGCATTAAAAGAAATAATATAGAGTTTGAATCCTAACATGAATATGGACTTATTAATAACCATTGTGATTCAACTCAATTATGAACCTATGTTTTGGAAAAAAAAATTGTGTGATACATTATGGATGCAATATTCAAGTTGCAACATTCAATTGATATCCTAATCAATAATTACACAACAATGTTCATAGGGGAACACACTTATCTTAAAATCATCACCTAGTCCTTATGAGCTAACTTGAACCCTATTAAATGCTGACATTGAGGAATCCTGCAGAAAATATATTCTCAATTAATATCCTAATGTTGTGATACTAGAATACTAAGTATAAGAACCATCTAGCATTTTCACCTAATTGGAGTTATAATCAATCAAACTGCATCCTATAGGTACATAATTAATTATCTTGTGATACCTAAGACCTAGTTGTAAATGTTAATGACAACTAGATATTGTAATTGTACACTCTATGCCAAACCAACCAACTTGAGAGAGATCACTTTTGATTTAGTGTTTGAAGTATGTATCAACATTGTGATCATAATTGTTACTTGAAGACTTGGAGTAGATGTAATCCAAACACCTAACCATTCAATAACCTTGTTCTAACATACATAAGTCAATATGTGGTTTCCTAAGTTTATCCTTCAAAAAAAATTATTAGTTGTGTTTTTCCTTTTAAATTTTGGGCATGACAGAAAGGGAAATTCTAGGTCCTAACCAAGCTGAAAATGGTAAGGATGAAAACTAGATTTTGGTAATCAACCCTATTCAATAGAAATTTATGACTCATCAATAGTTATTCCACCTTTTGGAGGCTGAAAAAGAATTTCTTATTGAGGAGATCTCTTCCCAACAAACCAACGTTCATTCTTGGCTTGTGGTGTGGTTTAAAGTGGAATGTATCAATAATGAAATGAAGGAAGAGGGCTAGAAGACAATTAAAAATAAGAGAAAAGGATGATCAAAATCAACAAGTAAAAAGGGAGAGGTTTAAGAATCACCTAGCATTTTAACTAAAGAAATGAAAGATGATGTGGGATCTCAGAAAGAAGGAGTAGAAGATTCTTGGCAAGAAAAAAAAGGGAGTTAAAAAGAAAGAAAAATATAGTGAATGGGAAAAAAATCACAATCTAGGAGGCATGTCAAGCCATCAAAAGATGAAGATCATATCATGAATATATGAGAGTTGAACAGTCCTCGTAAACAAGAAGTTCTAAGAAATTTTATGCATGGTCATAAATCAAATATTGTTATGATTCAAGAGACTAAAATACTAAAAGAAAAAATGGAAAAAATTAAGATTTTTAAAAACTGTGGTGTTGAAGGAAGTGACTCTTTTGGGGCCTCGGTAGGGACATCCATTTTCTAAAATATTGACCAGGTGGAAGGTAATCCCATTTGTATTGATAACAATTTAATTTATATAAGGTTCTTTCATAAAAGAGATAGGTTTGAATGGATTGCCACTAACATTTATGCTCCAAATTTTAAGAGTGGTAGAAATTTGTTTTGGAAAAAAATTGAAAATGCTAAAACTTGTTTCCCTCTTGACAATTGGTTGGTGATTGGGGATTTTAATACTCTTCTCAAGGATTCGGATAATTTTGAAGGGGATGCTCCTAATATTGAAAGTAGGCTGGATCTTATAGAGATCATTAATAATAATTCCCTCCTTGACTTAGATTTGCAAGAAAATCAATTCACTTGGTCAAACAGAAGAGCGAGGAAAGACCAAAATCAAGTTAGGCTTGATAGAGCACTCCTTTCTATGGATTGATTATCTAAATACTAGTGTGGTCTTTCTTCTTTCTCTCATATTGGTTTTGACCACTCCCCCCTCTCTTTTATTGCGAAACCTCTAATAGGTAAGACTAATAATCCTTTTAGATTTGAAAGGGCATGGTTAGCTCATCCTGATTTGGAGTCTAGAATCAAGGAATGGTGGAATATTAATGTGGAGGGATTTTCCATGTTTAAGATTTCTAAAAAGCTTGGAAATGTTAAAACTAAAATAAATAAATGGAGAAAAGAGGTAGTTGGGGATATTTAAAAAGGAAAAAAACAAAACCTTTGATAATCTTAAGAATATCCAAGATCAGATTCAAGAGACTTGTTTCTTAGACCATTGGAAGAAAAATGAAAGTGAAATTTTGGTTGACTACCATGATATTATTTTCAAGGTAGAAAATTTTTGGAGATAAATATCTAGAGCTTTGTGACTAGAAGTAGGTGACAAAAATAATAAATACTTTCATATGAAAACTCTAAAACATAAAGTAGCTAGTAGGATCAAATCCATTAAAAATTTTCAAGGTAAATTAGAAAAGGATGAGTGTATTAAAAAGGAAATGATGAAATATTTCTCTTATATTCTTAAGAAAGATCTTACCCTTAATACTCATTATCAAGAAGGTTTTCTTTCTGCTCTTCCTAAAGGGATTTCTAAATAGAAAAGTAAAACTCTTTTTGCCATCCCTTCTTTGTTGGAGATTAAAGAGGTGATTTTTTCTTTTGAAGGGGAAAAGTCACCAGGCCATGATGGATTCCCTATTTCGTTCTTTCAAAGGATTTGGACTATTATCGACATGGATGTTTCTAATTGTGTTAAAGAGTTCTTTGGTTTGCAATCCTTACTGAAAGAAATCAATTCCACTTTCATTACTCTTATTCCAAAAACTCTAGGAGTTGATATTGTTGATGGCTTTAGACCCATAATTTTATGCAACTCCCTCTATAAGACAAATCCTAGACTTCATTATTATGGTTCATGAAAATATTCACTCCCTTGAAATGGCCAAAAAAGAATGATTCGTCATGAAATTAGGTTTATCTAAAGCTTATGGAAGAGTTGATAGGTTGTTTTTGTGCAAGGTGCTCAATTATTTTGGGTTCAATAAAAGAGTTATCAATCTCATATGACAACTCATCTCCACTTCTTTTGTTTCTATTTTGGTGAATGGATCTTCCTCTAACTTCTTTAAACCTTCTAGAGTCTGCAAACAAGGGGATCCTATTTCACCCATTTTGTTTGCTATTATGGCAAGGACCTTGGGAAGACTAATTGGTCAATATGTTTGGGAAGGAAAAATCAAAGGTCTTCATCCTTCTTTTGGTCCTAAAACTTGTTCTCATGAGCAATTTATTCTTATGGATGTATCCACTATCAACGAATCTAAGTTGTTCAAAGATACTATATCTAGGTACAATGAAGCTACCGAGAAATTAATTAACTCTAGTCTAAAAGTTATATAGATTTTATAAACACTCCAAACTAGAGGCAAATTAGAATGTCTAAGGTTCTAGGATGCAAGATTGATTCTTTTCCTTCAAATTATCTTGGGACCCCTTTCAGTCTGAAAGTGGATGATTCTTTTTGGAATAAATTAATTAATAGATTTAATGACAAGTTAGTTGGCTGGAAAGGTGCTCTCCTTAGTCAGGCTGGTTAGAAATAACTTCTCAAAGCTATTGTGCAGAACTTACCTATATATGCTTTTAGCTTGTTTTCTATTCTAGTTGAATTTGTAGATGCCATAGAAAAAATCGAAATAATTTTCTCGTGGAAAAGGATGGAAGTGAAAAATTGCTTTCCTCTCATCAAATGGGAAGATGTGTGCAAGCCTAAGTAGTAAGGGGGGTGTAGGTGTGAGATAGATTAGAATGATCAACAAGGCTCTCCTTGCTAAACAAATTTGGAGAATTTATGAAGATAAAAAATAATGGAATTCTATAATGAAAAGGAAATAGCTTACTAATTTTGGGAATGTGAATAATTCCTCTAATTTTGATATTTTTATTTCTAGATCCCACATCAGCAAAAGTATCCAAAAATCTACACCATTAACTAGACCTAGTTGTAAGTGGATTCTTGGGAAGGGTAACACAATTAATTTTTGGGAACATACTTGGCTTATGGACAAACCTCTTAAGGATTATCCTAGTTTAGCCCCTTACAAGAAAAGATGTATTGAGATTTTTGGATCCGAAGTAAATGGTTACTAGAGGAACAACAAATGGATAAGCCTGAATCAAATTAGCAATGACCTTGTCCCTATCAATTTAAATTTAAATATCTGGTTTGTCAGATCATAAAATGAAGATAAGATTGTTTGGAAACTTAATCCTAATAGTAAATTTTTAGTGGCCTCAATTTTTTTTTGAAAATTTTAAAGTCTTGGTCAAACCCTTATGGGAAAATGTTTGGATAAAAAATCTCACTCCAAAAAGCAACATTTTATTTTGGCTATTCCTCCAAAATAAAATCCTAACTACTGAAAATTTGGAAAAAGGGGCTTTGTGTTACCTAACAGATGTTATCTTTGTGAATGTGCAACAGAAAATGCAAACCATTTATTGCTTAAATGCCCCTATACTCTTGAAATTCAGTATGCTCTTTTCTCTAAACTGAACCTTCATTGGGGTTTTCCAAACTCTATTCATGATTTTGTTTATCAATGGATGAGCCCTATTTCTAATAAGGGATTGGAAATCTTATGGAAATGTATTGTTCCTCATACTATTTAAGAATGTTTAGAAAGAATGAAAAAACATGTTATTTCAGGATGAAAGGAAACATCCTAGAGATGTTTGTGATAAGATTATATTGTATATTAATGAAAATGCACAAATGGTGTTGGTAATAAACAAGAACCTCAAGATAGAAGAGATGGAAAATATTAAAAATTGGGAAAATTGATAAATTTAAAAAGGATCAACAATCAAGAAGAGGACCTTGTGTGGACTTCGCCCCCTCCTAACTGTGTTAAAGCCAGCTTCGATGGTACATTGAAGGGAAATCTGGGTAAAGAAGGATGCAAAGGAATTGTGAGAAATGAGTTTGGTAACTAGAAGAAGTGATGTGGCATAAGATATTAGACGCATCATCAAAACAATAAATATGATGGCAAGTAGTTTTAAAAACTTCCACACAACTCATGACTTTTGAGAAACTAATATGGCAACCAATATTGTGGCTAATGTGGGAACTTTAAGTAATGATTTCATTACTTGGGAAGTTATTAGCAATATGTGCCCAGATTGTTACTCACCGCGTTGGAGAAATTATTAACAGTGATAGTAATGAAAATACCTAAAGTCTTGTGTACTAATAAAAATGAGAGAAAAAGTTATTTTTTCTCATGAATTTGTGAATTTTAACTCTTATCTCTTGGTTTTTCTATTCCATGAAGAAAAAAAATCTCATTTTGGATACTTCTAAGTATAGAAGAGCTAAGAAAATGGGGGGTGATCTGAATTACCTAGAGCTGAAGGTGTGTCAATGGAAGAACAAGAAGAAACCTTGGAAAATTCTTCAAAAGGATGGCTTTTCCAAATTTCTTTAGAAATTTAGGGGCGTTGATGAAGATATCACTCAAGATTTCCTAGAAACATGGAATGAGAGTAAAGTTATCATGCACAATCAGAAGGTTGAGCTATCCATGGACCTAATTACTAAAGTCATTGGTATGTTGAATGAAGGTAAGAAGTTCTTGAAAGACATAAAATATGCCAATGAAGTTGTTAAACTTTTTCCAAAGGATGCTAAAGAGAGTTCTAAGTTGGTTAAAAAGAAAGTTATCTTTTTTGAGATTACCCTGGGTAAAAAAAAATGGAGAAATTTTTTGAAGGCCATTATGGAATACATTACCTTCGATGGTAGATTCACTAGGGTTAGGAACTACCACTTTGTCTTCTTAAACTATTTCACACATGTCAAGTGTATTTCCTTTCCGTACTACTTACAAAATTCTCTGGTGAATGGGTTAACTAAGCATTATAGTAATCTGACTAACCTTGTTCCTCGTGAGAGCTTAATGAAACTTATTTTGAAGTACCGTGAAAAAAGAAGTGGGTAAGATTATTGAGTTGGAAGATCAAACTAAAGAAATGGACGTTCAAAAGAAGAGGAAATGTGGACAAAGAGAAAATTTTCTTAAGGTTAAAAAGAACAAGGAGGCTTCTGAGGGCTATAAGGATGAGATGTCTTCAGACTTTAATGAAGAAAAATGACAAATATAAAAAACATAATGACTCAACCTTAGAGGAGAGTAGTAATGGTCATGATACTGAGGATTCAGAGTACTCAGAAGAGGAAAATAATAAGGAAGTAGAGGACTCTAAGGAAGCCAAAGATGATTACAGTGAGGAAAACAATGATGAGGCTGAAGATGAGATAGAGGCTATGGAGGAATGGGTATGTGCTAAAGAGGATTCTATTAAAAATGATGAAAAAATGTTACTACATTTCAAGAATAGGAAGTGGTTGCTATCCTTAATGAAATTTGGGAAAATAGGTTTGTTGAGGATATTAGGAATTTTGATGTTATGGACAATGCCTAAAATAATGATAGTGGGGATGATATGTCTTCTAAGGTTCCCAATTGTCATGTGGTTCTCAAGAAAAAAAGTTGATACTAGTGTTCACAAGAAGTCCACGAGAAATAAAGTGAACTTAAATATTAATCCTAATAGGGCTACCAAAGAGATCATCGACAACCTAGAGTCCTATGAATATACTACAAACTATTAAGGCTAGGTATAATTACTCATTCAAATTTGACAAATGGATGGTTGACGAAATCAAGAATCTCAATGAGGGACTATGGGATTTGAGGAAAAAAAGCTAATGAAATCCAAAAGCAAAATAATAGCAAGGGCTTTGTCAATAGTATTGATAATGACTTCAATGCTATTCTAGAGGTTTGAATGCATCAAATGTAGGAATGTATGGAAAAGAATGAAGCCCTTCTTAGGAATATTCTACTACAAAACCATGAAAGTCTTAAAACGTCTAGAGCTAATATCATAATCCTGCATGAAGTTCTTGAAAGATATAAGGCTTGGGAGATTATCAATGTGGAAAAGGAGGTTGCTACTTCTAGCGCGGGGAATATTGGTCCTGGTAACAAAACTAGATCTAGAAAGAAGTGTTAGCATGAATGTTGATGATACTACATTGGGGGAGTATCCCGAGCATTGGAGAGTATTGATATGTTGCATTCATGACTATGTTTATCATTGATGTCAACATAACATTATTTCTATAATGACTGGTAGTGTAGCAGACATAGATCTTGATGGTACAGACAATGGTTTGATTGTCTGGTCATGTGCAGTTATGGACATATGCAACACAGTATCCTGATGACATGGTTAAGTGTACATAGTCAAGGACGATGGCATACAAAATTTGTACTTGATTTATAGAGAGTAGTTCAGAGATAGAGTATTGGGAAAGCAGTTCCTGATGATTATTGTCTATCTTACATTTGAGATGTAATGAAGTGATGTGTAGTTAGGAAATGATAAAGGACAGTCAAATGATGATGTCAGTGAGTGCACAAATCTTAGCATCACACATGTGAAGTTCTGTATTAACTGTGAGATGAAAATGTTATTGGAGTTGTAATTTAATTAATTATCTTATTTTAGTTAATTGGGAAAACCTCAAAGTCGACTCAAATAATTATTATGAAGATATGGTATAAAGAACATATTTTTTCCTTAATTGTTATGTGTGTCGAAGTATTATGATCGTTGTTCAATTGTGAATTGCAAAAAGGAGCGAAGTGCTTACTGAATGGGTGTAAGCGATCCAAGGAATTATTGGATGAAAGATTCGAGATCTGGTTAGAAGATCGAAAGAAGCAAAAGTCAAGTTGATAGGAAAGAGATGGAGGAAGGAAGTACATTTCAATTCTAATATTTTCCAAGGAATAATACATAGATCATTTGGACAATGAGTTCATTGGTCTTGCCCTTGAAGTTGTTTGGGTAGTGGGTCCAATTGTCTTCCATAACTCCTAACAGGGTTGGAATCTCCTAACAAGGATTCAAAGTCTCCTAACAGGGACTTATTTATACTAAATTTTGTAACAGACTCCTAACAAGGTCTATCCTCTAAAAAGGAATATTTATATTAGTACATCATCTTGTGGGTGCCATCCCTATCAAGGTTTTCATCTGATCAAGGGTTTCTCTAGTTAACATATCTAGTGTTATTGTGTATGAGTATCTTGTTGTGGTTTCGGTTTACATCACTCATATGGTTAAAGATTGTTTAAAGTTATTATTTGTCATATTAGTTGGACAATTGATTCACCTGCCCCTCTCAGTTATATCAGTGGACTATATATTCTAACAATTAGTATTGGAGCTCTCAAGTCCTTGAAGGAAAAGCTTAATAGTTTTGGGAGATCAATGGAGAATATGTTTAGGAAGGATAGTCCAAGATTCGATGGGGCCAACTATGATAGTTGGAAGGAGGAGATGAAGACTCGTCTACTGTACATATGTCTAGGATATTGGATCTTGACAAAAAGTCATAAGACAATTATTAAAGAAGAAGATCTTGAAGGTTACAATGAAGAAGAGAGAGATCTATTCATGTGTAACATGAGAGAAAGAGAAGCCCTACTGATAACACTTCTAGAGAATGAGTATAGTCAGGTAAAATCACTTGTAACATCTCATGAAATTTGCAAAGCTTTAGAGTCTACTTTTGAAGGTGATGATCATACAAAAAGAATGAGATTATAGAATTGGATATGTACATTTCAAGATGCTAGAATGATGGAAGATGAATTTGTAAGAAGTTATATTGGCAGAATATCATAAATGGTTGCAAGTATTTGGTCTCATGGTGGAACCAAGGAGAATGATAAAGTCATTTGGAAGATCTTAAAAAGTTTGACACCACCATTCAATCTAGTAGCATAGATGATTCAACACTAAGGATTTCACTAAGGAAACATTACTTGGAAGATTAGAATTAGTAGAAGGAGATTTGAGACAGTCCGATGAACTTACAAGAGTTGAAATAACCTTTAGTGCCCTAAACATTCAACCTAATTTGACAAGGAGTGCAAGCACCGGTGGAGATTTTGCTAGAAGCAACAAAGTTGATGAAGATAAGAAGATTGAGGAAGGAATAACCCTTCTAGTGAGAAGAGAAAAAGATGGTTAGAAAATCTTTAAATGTTGGACTTGTAATAAATTTGGTCATTATGCATTTAAATATCCTAAAAGAGAGAAAACATATAAAGGGATATTTAACTCTAGAAGAGATAGAGATAGAAATTGTTTATATGCAAAAGAAGATGAAGAATCTGTTGAGAAAGGTCAAAGTGAGAGTGATGATGAATTAGGATATGTGGCTATCAAGGAAGATGATCTTGATAGAGAAATTAGGGAAGAAAGAGCTCTAGTTACCCAAGTAGAAAATAAGTCTGATTGGATAATTCATAGTGGTTGATCACATCACATGGTTGCTGATATGAATAAGTTTGTTAAGTTAAAGAATCATGATGGAGGTATTGTTAGAGTTGGTAACAATGCAGCCTATCATATAACAGGAATTGGATCCATTACTCTTGATGGTAAAACTAACACTGACGATGTCTATTTTTTTTATGGACTGAAGCATAATTTGTTGAGTATTGGACAATTGGTAGACAAAGGTTATCAATTGCAGTTTACTAAGAAGACCTGCACTATCAAAGGCAAAGATGGTAAGATGATTGGAACTAGCACTAGATCCATAGGTAATGTATTTCAGTTGAATCCTACTGAGATGACATGTTTGGTAGCTAAAGTGGATAACAATTGGTTGTGGAATAGAATATTCTATCACATAAACTTTGATAACATAGTGAAGGTTAGTAGCACTTTTGTAGTCATAGATTTGCCTAAGATTGTCAAGCCTACTAATGTTGTGTGTAAGTAATGTATTTTGGCTAAGCAAAAGAAAGTATCATTCCCTAACAAGAAGTTCACTACCACAGAGAAGCTGGAGATCGTTCACACATATCTAAGTGGTTTGTCTAGAACAAGAGGATTCTATGGTGAAAGGTATTTTATGATTTTTGTTGATGATTTCACTAGAATGATGTGGGTAGCATTTCTTAAAGAGAAATCTAGAGCTTTTGAAAAGTTTAAGATTTAAGAATAGAGTTGAGAATGAGTCTAGTGTTAAGATTAAGTGTTTAAGATTTGATAGAGGAGGAGAATTTAACATATTTTACAAAGAAAATGAAATCAAAAGACAACTATTTGCACCTAGAACACCTAAGCAAAATGGGAATGTTGAGAGAAGAAATAAGTCTTTATCAGAGATAGCTAGAGTGATGTTATTTGATAATGATGTTTATAAGACATTCTAGAGAGAAGTGGTGACTGCAACAATATACACTTTGAACATAGTAAAAATTAGAAAAGGTATGAATAAGACACCTAATGAACTATGGTTTCAAAATTCACCATCAATCAAATATTTTTAGGTATTTGGGAGCAAATGTTATATTAAGAGAGACGATGACATTGGTAAGTTTGATCCAAGAAGCAATGAAGGTATGTTTCTTGGATACTCTTTGAAAAGTAAGGCTTATAGATGTTTCAACTATATAACTAAGACAATAGTTGAATGTGCAAATGTAAGAATCGATGAGAAGTTTGGAAGAAAAGAAAAGGTGATAGATTATAATTCAGATGAAGAAGAAAAAAACCCTGGAGTTCTTAGACAAAATGTTGAAGTTTTGTTTAATACAAACAATGACTTGTAGAATGACATGCTAACTTTTGATCATAGAGGAGAACAAAGTTCTGAACCTAGAGAAGAGATAAGAGTTGAGATGCCAACTCTTACCCCTAAAGACAAAGGTGTTATGACAAGGAACAAAGTAAATGAGGAGATTTGTTTGATATCTCAAGTTGAACCCAAGTGCACAGATGAAGTAGTCAAAGACAATCATTGGATCCAAGCAATGAAGGAAGAATTGGATCAGATAATAAATAATGATACATTGGAGTTAGTTCCTAGACAAAAAGACAAGAATGTGATAGGGAAAAAATGGGTTTTCAAGAATAAAATGAATGAGCGAGGAGAGGTTGTGAGAAACAAGGCTAGACTTGTTTGTAAAGGTTATTCATAACAAGAAGACATTGATTATGAGGAAACATATGCACTTGTAGAAAGAATGGAAGTTGTAAGGATGTTCCTGGCTTATGCAGTGAACAAGAAATTCAAGGTTTATCAGATGGATGTCAAATTTGCCTTTCTGAATGGAGAATTAGAAGAAGAGGTTTATATTAAGTAGCCTGAAGGATTTCCTTTATCAAAAAATAAAGATATGGTATGTGGATTGAAGAAAGCTCTTTATGGTCTGAAGCAAGCATCAAGAACTTGGTATGCAAGGTTGGATAGTTACTTGGCAAAGCTTGGATTTGCTAAAGGTATGATAGACAGTAACTTGTATTTGAAAGAAATTGAAGATGGCTTGTTGATCATTATAATATTTCTTGATGACATCATTTTTGGAGATAATGATGGAGCTAGTGATAAATTTTCTAAGGATATGAAGAATGAATTTTAAATGAACATGATAGGAGAAATGAAGTTTTTCCTAGGCTTCCAGATTGTGCAGAATAATGATGGTATATTAATTTCACAAGCTAAGTATCTAAAAGATTTGTTGAAAAGGTTTGGTTTGGACAGTTGTAAACCTATTGGCACACCTATGATAACTAGTCACAAGTTATCCAACAAAGATGAGACTCTTGCAATAGAGTAGAAGAAGTATAGATCAATGATTAGAGGTTTGCAGTATTTGCCTCACACCAAACTAGATATAGAAAATGCAATTGGGATTGTAGCTAGATTTCAAGCTGATCCTAAGGAATACCATTTTGTAGCAGTTAAGAGAATATTCAGATATCTAAAAGGGACATCTGATTATGGAATTTGGTATGACAGATCAAGCGATTTCACACTTTACACATATACTGATATTGATTGGGTAGGAAATATGGATGATAGAAAGAGCACTGGTGGTGGAGCATTCTTTCTTGGAGGAAGATTGGTTTCTTATTTGAGCAAGAAGAAATATTTCATCTCACAAAGCACCGGTGAGGCAGAGTATTTTGCAACAATAAATAAATGTAATCAGGTTATGTGAGTGAAGCAGATGTTAAAGAATATCAATATTGAGATCAAAGAACATGTTATCATTTAATATGATAACACAAGTACAATGAGTATGTCTAAGAATCCTATATTGCATTCTAAGACAAAGCATATATCTATTAAGTATCATGTGTTGAGAGAAAGAAAGCAACAAAAAAGGATATCAGATTGGAGTATGTAAGTAGTAAGGATCAAATTTAAGCTATATTTGCAAAGCCATTGCCTAAAGATACATTTGAGTACTTGAGAGGTATGCTTGGGGTTATGCCCCTGCCTACTTCTGAATAATTGATGTAGAGAGTGCATCAGTCTAGTGGCACAAAGCACTATTATTTGATTGGACTGAATGATGATACTTCTTGTATGGGGGAGTATCTGGTATGTACTAAGTCATTGAGGACTCTTGGTATTGTATTTGGTATTGAACAGTGTCTCTGGAAACTTGAGTTGGTTAATAATTTAGAGCAACTGATTAACAATTGGTATTGAGATTGATAGCTTTGACATGGATGTCAATGGGGGAGAGAATATGCATGAAAAACACTTCCTAAAGCATGGGGGAGAAAATTCATGAGATGACGATAGAACTAGCAGCAAAGTACTACTTGGTATTCTTGGAACTTAGATGTTTTTCATTTATGTCACCATCAATGCCAAAGGGGGAGATTGTTATCATGAATGTTGATGATACTACATTGGGGGAGTATCCTGAGCACTAGAGAGTATTGATATGTTGCATTCATGAGAGTGTTTGTCATTGATGTCAACATAACATTTTTCTGTAATGATTAGCAGTGTACCAGACAGAGATCTTGATGGTATAGACAATGGTTTGATTGTCTAGTCATGCATAATTATGGACATGTACAACATAGTGTCTTGATGATGTGGTTAAGTGTGCATAGTCTAAGTCAATGGTGTATAGAAGTTGTACTTAATTTATAGAGAGTAGTTCAAAGATATAGTACTAGGAAAGCAGTTCCTGATGATTGTTGTCTATCTTACATTTGAGATGTAATGAAGTGAAGCACAATCATGCAATGATAAAGGATAGTCAAATGATGTTAGCAAGTGCGCAAGTCTTAGTATCACACATGTGAAGTTTTGTATAAACTATGACCCAACAGTGCTATTGGAATTGTAATTTAATTAATTAATTAATTTTAATAAATTGGGAAAGCCTCAAGGCTGACTCAAGGAATTATTATGAAGATATGGTATAAAGGAAAGATGTTTTCTTAATTGTAATGTGTGTCGAAGTATTGTGATCGTTATTCAAGTGCGAATTGCAAAAAGGAGTAGAGTGCTTACTGAATGTGTGTAAGTGATCCAAGGGATTATTGGATGCAAGATTTGAGATCTAGTTACAAGATTTGAAGAAGTAGAAGTCTAGTTGACAGGACAAAGATAGAGGAAGGAAGTAAATTTCAATTCTACTATTTTGCAAGGAATAATACAGATATCATTTGGATAGTGGGCTCATTGGTCTTGCCCTTGAAGATGTTTGGACAGTGGGTCTAGCTATCTTCCACAACTCCTAATAGGTTTGGAATCTCCTAACAGGGATGCAAAGTATCCTAACAAGGACTCTTATGTACTAAATGTTGTGCATACTCCTAACAGGGTCTATCCTCTAACAAGGAATAGTACATCATCTTGTGGGTACCATCCCCACCAGGGTTTTGCCTCTAATCAAGGGTTTCCCTAGTTAACATATCTAGTGTTATTGTGTATGGTTATCTTGTTCTGGTTTCAGTTTACACTACTCATATGATTAAAGATTGTTTAAAGTTATTATTTGTGGTATTAGTTGGATAACTAATTCACCCCCTCTCAATTATATCAGTGGACTATATACTAACAAGAAGATGGATGATGGACTTGAGATTTAGGAGAATCCCAAGGCACATTCTGATGATCTTGAGTCTCTCCAGATGCTAGAGGATCTGGAGGAGATTGAATCTCTCCTTATACAGTTGGTCTAATCGGGTGCTTTCTAGTCCTATTTTTGTTGGTCATTTTTGGTTTTCTATCTTGTTTAGTGTCTTTGTCTATTTAGTGTTATGTTGGTCATCTAATTTGTTGTTGTGTTTTGTATGGGGTTAACTCGCCATGAGGTAACAAATGTATATGGTGATAATGTTGAATATCTATCTAGCTTGAGATTGTAAAGGGTTTTGGGTTCCTTCAAAACTTTTTTTTACCATCAATCAAAAACTAAGTGTCATGACTTAAAACTATAATTTGGGTAGACTATGTAGTCTCACCATTTTCCTAAAGAATAATTCTACCAAACTAATAGAATCTCATGTCTTTCTACAACGATTGAAATGTGTCATCTTTAAGAACTTATCTACCATCATAAAAATATAATCTTGTCCTCTTTGAGTCCTCAATAAACCAAGAATAAAGTCAATCGTAATATCCTCCCATGGTCTCTCTATTACAATTAATGGTCGATATAATATTGCATTCTTCTTGTTTCCTTTTTTCATCTGACATATTCTACAACTTTTCACATACTTCTTATAATATTGCAATGTTGGCCAATAGTAATTCTCATTAACTAAAACAATAGTTTTATCTTAACCAAAATGTCTAACCAATCCTCCACTATGCTTCTCTTTGATTAGGTTCCTCCTCATAAAATCTTTGGAGTGCACAATAGGACACCTTTGAATAACATACCATCTTGGATTCTAAAATTTGACTACCTATTTATGTCTAGAGTAATAGGTTTTTTACAATCTCTCTAGGCATCACCAAAATTAGGATCCTTAGCATATAAAATCTTGAGTCCCTAGAACCCAAAAAATTTAGTCTGTATCTCTATCAACAAATTCTATTTCCAACTTAAGTCATATGCAACTGTATTAGACTCTCAACTCCTATGCTTTGAAATAGTGCAAAAACTTAACCCATTTTAAATGTGCTTGATTCAAAATTTCTTGATTATTCATATACTACAAAGTTTGTTGATTGATAAATAAAACAAACTCTTCAAGAAAAATATAATATCTCTACTTCCTTAAGTTTTGGATTATAACATAAAACTCTTGAGAATAAGTGGAATATTTTCTTTTGGTATCATTCAACTTATCACTAAAATAAGTAACATGTTTACCATCTTGACTCACAATCATTCAAATGACATTGCAACTAGCATCACAATATACTTCAAATATGTTATTAAAATATGGAATGCAAAAATAGCCTGCTTTATAACTTTTCTTTTAATAAATTAAAGTCCTTTTCTACTCTTGTAGTCCACTTAAACTCTTTATTATCTCCTCTCATTGTTTCAACTAAGGGTCCACATATACTATTGAAAATTTTGATTTTTTAATATAAAAGTTGGCTAAGCTATGAAAAGATCTTACCTCAATAGCACTCCTTGGAGTGGGCCATTCAAGGATAGTCTTCACTTTGTCTAGATCTATGTTTAAAAGCATTATCTAAGACAACACATTTTAGGTACACTAACTCAAAACAATTACACTTCTTTAGGTTAATTCTCAAATTCCCTATGAATTTTACTATACGCTCTTCTAATATCTTACTAAAGACTAGGATATTATCCAATTAAATAATAATAAACCTACTAAAAAACTACTTCAATATCTTGTTCGTGAGCCATATGAATTTCTTGGTGCATTGGTTAGCCCAAAGGGAATGACTAACCACTCATGAAAATACCTCCTTTTTCTAGAAGGATATTTTCTTTTCATCTACTTTGATTTTGATTTGGTGATATCTACTCTTTATATCTATCTTTGTGACATACTTAGCTCCACTCAAATAATCTATAATATCATACATCCTTGGGAAGGTGAACCCATGCTTGATAGTAATCTTATTGATAAAGCAAGAATCTATACACATCCTTCATTCTCCATTTTTTGCTCTTATACTTTTGGTTCAACACATAGACTCTAACTCTCTCGAATCGACTCTTTTTTGTAACAACTCTTGCATTTTCCTATTCAACTCTTTTCTCTTTGCTAGAATCATTCTATGGGTTTCCTTATTCTAAAAATTGGCTCTAGAATTGAAGTCCATTTGATGAATAATATTTCACATTGGTGACAATCCATCACATACATTATCAAACATAATATTCTAAAACTCATCCAAAAACTCTACAACTTCCTTATGTACATCTTCTAATTCCTCTTTTTTAAAATTTGAAATTAAAATAAATCATGTGTGCTCATGTTTTATGCCTTCTATAAAATTCCTTCCATCAACTAAATATATTATTGAATCATTGCATTCCTTTTCCTCTGTTTCCTTCAATGAATTCAACTTGTATCAAACTAGATCCTTTGTCAAATATTAGGTATTTTCATACTCATCATGTATTGCATGATGATCAAATAGCCACAATCTCCTTAGGAATATAGATTAAAAACATAAATAGGCATAATATATCATTACAATAGTTTCCAATTTTGACCTATACCAAACATTGTTCATTTAAAAAAGCCTTATGGTCCTTTTGTAACCAATTGGTTAGGTATGGATTCAAATGCTTCCTTCTCTCTAAATTATATATTAACCATTTCACCTGAAACAAGATTATCCATAGTACTATTGTCTATAATGGCATTTCATACTTTATAACTATACTTACAATTTGTGCAAACCAAACTCTTTGTTAGCTCATGTTCCTTCTCAACATTTACTAAGGCTCTTTTGGTAACAATGACCTTTCTACTTTTAGCATCTTCAGAATGTAAAGACCCAAAATCCTCATCTACATCTGGAACTAGTGCATTTGTCTCAGGCTTATTATTTTTCCTTCCACGATGTTGGTGATGTAATCACTTAAAAATAGTCACTTAGACTATTAGCCCTCTTCTCAACATTTTGGTGAAATTATTTAAAATTTACCTAGGCCAAATTTCTAAAAATCAATTTATTTGATTTTATCCTATAGTTTTACCACTATATCCTAACTCCATATTTGATTAAAAGAACATGTCCCTTTTTAATTAAATAAAAGACCCCATTCTTCCAACCCACTCTAATGTGCACTCATAAAATCTTTTTTCCTATTTACAAATTAAAAGAAAAGACTTTGTCTCACATGAAAAGTCAACTCATTTCTATTGGTGGAAATAATCTTCCACATGGATCATGTCAAAATTCAACTCCCACCCTTGAGCACTCGTCTCTTGATCTTGATCTCAACCGTCTATACATCTTTAAAAGGGAGAGCTCTCTCCTTCTCCAAGGATCCCATTTTTCATCTATTGTTATGCTGTAAGTTTACATATAGGTTTTCTTGGAGCATTTTGTGGAGAAATTCTATCTTCTTATCTTATTCTTGCACCCTCATTCTAGCCTAGCCTTATTTTCATTAACTTAGTTTCCTTTTCCAATAGCATAGTTCACCTAGTTTATTTAGAGTAGCTTAGTAATACTTTCATGTTGTTAGCATTGTTGCATTGTGCATCTCATTCTAGCATAGTCTTATCTTTACATTGCATACTTGAGAGTTCTTTGCCACTAGCACTCTTGCTCTTGTCTAAAGAATTTTCCATTTCATGGTTTACTAGAAATAAAGAATCTCCCATTTCATGGTTTACTAGCAAGGGTTGCATCTCTAAGGCTCAGTTGAGAGCTCTCTTTATGCTCATTTGTATGCCTTTGCACTCCATGACTAGGGAGCTCTAAGCTGCAATACAATCTTTCCAACTCATGGAATAACTTAGATATAATGGTTTAGAGGAGTGCACTTTCTTAGATTACATTTTTTGGCACCCACCATGGGGCTCAAACTGATAGCCACAAGGTAGGGGGAGGATGTCTTGGTTTTTCCTCCTTTTTGCATATTTTCTTTCATTTTTGCTTGATGTTTCTACGGTTTTTTTCTCTATAGAAAAAATTATCATGTGATGCTTTATTAGTATCGTACGATATTTTCCAGTACTACAATGTGATACTTTACCAATTAAATTATCACACGATCATCCAGAAGTTGTCACACCAGTATTGTAAAGTCTATTGCACGGGTGTTGTGAAGAGTATCACACAAAGGAATAATATTGCTTCTGTATACTTTAAAGTATCGTACAATACTATATCAACAAAAAATATCGTCCTGTCCAGAACTGACTATTGTTTGGGCTATTTGATCAATTTTTGAGTCTTTAGCATTTTGTTTTTGGATTTCTCAGGTTTATTCACTATCTAACAAAGGTCTTCTATAGGTTTTATCTCATTTTTGGACTAACCCTTTGATGGACTAACACATTTATTTTGTAGGGTTGCCCTAAAATTGCTTACAAATTGCTATAAAGGAATGCATGTCAAAGACCTTATGCTAAAAGGCTACTAACTCTTGTTTGCAAAGCTACCTAAAAAGCAAAAATAAATAACCAAGTGTGCTTGTTGATTATTTCATTTTATGTGCGATAATATACTAGTTGTTCATTTTTGTAGGCACATAAAACTTGCGAGTAGGGTCTTTTGGTGGTAGGAAAGTATACTCTTCACCCTTGAGGTGAATCAAAAATCTTGGCCCACCCTTAGATCTCGAAATTGGGTGGTATTCTCTATTTTTTAGCAGTTTTAATTAAGTTTCTTGGTGTGTTTGGGGGAAGTGATTGGGATAGGAGAGTTCACCCTTTGGGTGAATCGAAAATTTTGACCTCCAAGAGTGGATCCATTTTGTTGCTATCTCCTACAGAGATATTACCTTTAAAGGGCCTACTATTGGTGGAAAGATACCAATAGGAATGACCCAAAGTGGGAATAAGCAAAACCTTGCTAATCCGACCCACTATAATCACAAACCCTTTGACAAAGGCCAAATCCTTGGGGGGTGTAGCACTTGTCTTTTCTTAGTAGAAGTACTTGTGGGGTTGGGACCGTAAGGAAAATACTAAGAAAGAATTCTTAAGGTACTCTTGTGGCCGTGAGGTCCTTTACCTACCGCAAGGTAGGGTGTCCTACTCATAGGTGCAAGAGGAGTGTTGTGAATGAGACCTTTTCTAAACATCATAGGGATAGAAGCACCTTATTTATCTGCTTAATATCTTGGTGCAAGGATCGATCCTAGTGGACTACCTAGATCACCCCAAGATTTTACACTCACCATTTGTGTCGCCTTAGTTGTGCCAATAGTGCCTCCATGACAAAGCCAATATATATTGTGGGAAACCACTTTGTGTGAAGCAAAGGGGCATTTAGTGTGGGCCAAGGTGTTGAATAATGAACCATGACCTTTGGTAGTTCTTCTTGGAATGTGTCTTTGAATGTGAAAAGGCTTGTGTAAACATTCTCAAACATCAAGCATGGTGTTAACTTTCATAGGATTTTTCTTTTAATATCCCAATTGCTCGTGTTGGCAAGTTTTCTTTGTCCCTTCTCCAACTATTTGAGACATGTTCATTTCCCTTACTAGTTTCAAACCATGGTGTTTTTTGCTACAAACTGAAGTTGTGTGTTATCAATACTGTATTCTAGTATGAGATGTGCAAGAAATCAAACTAAAACATAGGTCTTTTAAGCTTTAAGTTGCATTTTACACAATTTACTAGCCCTTTATCGCACGACCTCCTGGGAAATATTGTGCAATACTTCACACCCGAGAAAGCATTACATGATAGTTTAAAATGAAATCACACTCTACTTATTAGGTCTATTACACTACTTTATGAAAACTATCGCATGACTATAGAAAATTTTATCGTAAGATAATTACTGTTGATCCTATATCTCCTAGTTTAATGAGAAGTATTGCCCAACCTTTGTTGCTTGCAAAATTGAGTCAAAATTGCATCATAGCTTATTTAGGGGTGTCTTCATTGTGTCCTATTTCAGTATAGTTCAAAATCTTCATGTTTGGTGTTGTTATAAGTTGAAAGGATGGATCTAATTTGTTAGATTTGAGCTAAAAATTCACTAATGATCACTTGTTGAAATTTGGTTACCTTGTTATTCTAGCTATTTTCTATCGAGCTTCTTGCTTCACTTCTTGGCTTGAATCATTAGTGTTGTAAATTCTTGAGCACTCTAGACAAGCCACTCACTTATTTAATCTTTGACAAGTTATCATTTTGACCATATAAACTTTGAATCCAAAAACTCTTTATCTCATCTCATTAGACAAAGACATATCCTTACATGTTGGTTGCAACTAAGCTCCAAGTTGGTCTAGGAAGTTGTCCTTCATTCACCTTTGAACAATTTTCAAGTCCAACTAGGCATCCTCGTAGACAACCTTGCAAGGAAGAACCTGTCTCTAATAAGGCAAAAGAGGACAACACTTGGAACAATGCACTCTATAGCTTTGAGAAACCTTTCGATACTCCCTTTAATACTCCTCGGGCTGAATACAATGTTTCACTCACCATGCATCCTGAAGAGAGGAATTGCTACCTAGAGTAACTCTTTTCACAAAAAGAAGAACAAGCGCACTTAGAAAAAGAAAGACTGCAAGACGCTATACTCATGACCACTAGGGAGAGATCTTATCATCAAGCTGAGATTAATGCTCATACACATAACACTGAGAATAGACATGCACATGGTTACTATAGCAATCCTTTCAAGAGTCACCCTATAGGTGGCAATGGTGGAAACAACACACTACCTAGGTCTCTAAGAATACACACAAAAGCATGTCCATCGTCACCTAGACACTCACACTCACATCATCTAGTGAGTACCTTATGAAATTCCAACAAGATGAAGTTGTCCAAAGGCTGATGCTAAAAGTCTTAGAACAAAACAATGAACAATATTTCTAATATATGACTTCCAAGGGATATAAGTTCTCCCTCACGACTTTGATGTGCAAAGGATCATTCAAAAGAGAGAATCCACTGAGGATGAAAGCTCGAGGAAAGAGATGCAAGAGCTCAAAAACCAAGTTTCTCAATCACAAGTATCCAAAGAACAACCTAAGACTTCTTTTGTTGAATCTATGTGTGCTCTTCCATTCGATAGAAGTCTCTACATGGTTCCATTTCCTAGGGAAATAGAGGTTTCCAAATATGATAAATATGATTGGATATGGTGATCCCCATGATCATGTATGACACTTCTATGCTCTTAGCATGGATTTTATGCACACAAACACCTATCTCATGAGGTTATTTCCTAGGAGCTTAAGGGGACATGCTATGGAATGGTTCAAAAAATTGTCATCCCCCTCAAGTCATTTGATGATCATGCACAATGATTCATTCAAAAATATTCTTACAATATTCAACATCCTATCACTATGCTGGACTTGTGTACTATCAAACAAAAATAAGGCAAGCCCTTTACTACATACCTCCAACGTTGGAGACCCTTACACTCAAGGTACCCTCGACAAATTCCTAAAGCTGAGAAAATTGACATCTTTCTCAACACACTTGTACCAAAACTATACTATGACCTTAGAAAACAATTGTTTACATCCTTTAATGACATGATTGAGAGTGCTTACCGTATTGGGGATGTTGCCATCAAGAAGGGTTACATCATGCTAAAAAAAGAAAAGAATGGCAATGGCAATGGAAATGGAAAGTACAAAAAAAAACCTTGGAACATGAACAAATACGTCATCAATGATGGAGTTGTAGACACTTCTAAGACAAAAGAGCTAACCTTTCATTTGTTTAATGCTATTTATATTGCCAAACGACAAGAGACTTCAAAATCTCAACCCTTTGACAAAACTAAGAAGTCTTATAAACCAAAATGTGTCTACACACTGATGGTAGAATCATATGAGGTAGTCCTAAAGATCTTGCTTGCCAATAGGCTTATCATGCTACCTGATAACTCCCGACCCTATGACCCACCCATTAAGCCTACTCAGTGGTGAGATGACCACTTTTGCAACTATAATAGGAGTAAGGGACACAACATTGAAAATTATTTCAAGCTTAAGGATGTCATCCAAGACCTCATTGATGGAGGAAAGGTTGTTATAGATGGTTTAGTTAAGAATTTTGATCACATAGCCTTTAAGCAACCATTATCCGAGTATGAAAATGGGGAGTCGTCTCATGTTAACAAGAAGAACCATGATGCTAAGATCAACTATACTTACACTACTAATGACAATGTCATCAACATGTTGGAACTCGTTGAACATATCTACATGATGGGTCCTAAATTTGACAAGGAACCAAATTATGATATCAATGATGAAAATCCTAAAATAGTCTTGAAAATATGCAACTCTCAATAAAACTATAGAGACACTAGGCCTAAGGTAACTATTAAGGTGGAAAAATCTTCCTCCTTGTATGTTGAGACACTAAACACTACCCCTAGGGGGAAATCTAAGGTTGTCCTCAAAGTATAAAATGATCTTAAGAATGCCTCTTCCTCCAAATAGGTGGTTCCTCCATCCATATCTAGTTACGATCTTGTTAGTCAGTTGCAATGAAACCCTATATAGATTTCCATCTTTGAGTTGCTAGAATTGTCTCCTTTGCACAAGGAGATCCTTGAAAAGGCTTTATGAACAACCAATGTTCCCAAAGATATTGATGCCGAGAAGTTCCAAGCTATGGTCAACCACATCTCCTCACCTAACTATCTCACTTTCTTCAAAGAAGATGACAATTCCCTTAGTCATCCACACAATCTATCTCTCCACATTAAAGCCCAAATCTTTCGCACTCGAGTTCGCCGAGTCTTGATAGACAATGGTGTTGGGCTAAATTTTATTTCTTTCAATGTAATTCAACAACTCTACCTGTCTGAATTTGCTATTGGTCTTAGACAAAAAAATCACTATCAAGGCATATAATGAAGTTGAATGATCTTTAAAAGGCCTAATGTGCTATCTATGTGTGTGGGTCCTATAGAGAAAGATGTGGTCTTTAAAGTCCTAGACATCTTGTTGGCATATAATCTATTGCTAGGAAGACCATGGATCCATGAAATGCAAGTTGTGCCATCAACATACCATCAATATATAAAATTTACATTCAATGGTGCATAGATCATTATTCCAAGGGACAACTCCATGTCCATTAACATGATCATTGCTCCAGAAACTCTAGTCCCACATAATTTCTCTTCTTGTGAGCTCAAAAAATCCCTTAAGGCATGTGAACAAAAACTAAAAATGATGAGCCTTGGTATGGGAGAATACACTTTAGATTCTATTATTGCATTGTTAGTTTCTCCAAGATCTTATGGGAAACCTTCTGAGAAAATGAAGCCCTTGGCTTCTGCCATGACTGCCTTTGGGACCTTTATCTAGTCATCCATCCCTTTAGAAGCAAAGAAGCAAGACCAAGCTATAAGAGATTAGATCTATAGAGAAGAAGAAGATGTTGAGGAAGTTATTGTTACTACCCCTATTTCTCCCAAACGCTGTGGAAAAGGCTATAAGTTCTTGAAAAACATGAGCTATCATGGCCAAGGATCCTTGAATGGTGACAAAAAGGCTCTTGTAGAACCCCTAAGTCATACTAAGGGACAAAAAATCAAAGATATTGTTGGTCTAGGCTTTGGGGTAGATGATGAATTACCAAGGTTCGATAGAAGGGCCCTATGACTAGTGAATTAGAAGATGATGTCCACACTTTGCTACCTCCACTACACAAGAAGAAGCCTTCATGCTCCCTACTTTCCTTCTTTGTGAAGAAGAACCAATGATCACCAATAATGATGTTGAAGCTTCTACATCTAGACAACACGAATATGATGAATCTAATAATGAAGATCCTAACAAAAGTAGAATAAGATAAAATATTGCTTAATTGCTAGCCCCAAATCAGAGTGCCAATTCTGGTGAATATGAATGTGAATCTATTTAAGATGTCTCTTGTGAATTACGAGTGGATGTCATACATACATATGTCACCCAACCCAATGTAATTGATGAGTCTAGTCTAGGGTCTGATGAGTTTGGCTTGTAATTTGCTTTAGTGGATCACGTTGATCCCTCTAGGCCTTCTCTTGATTTAGATCCCTTTGGACCTATCTCTATAGGCTCAACTTCTCTTGTCACCAGAGATAATTCCTTCCATGTCAACAATCTAAAAGCTTCCACTTCCCTCTTACTCATACACCTTGATCTCATAGATTGGTCTATTCAATATCAAAGGCTAGAGCTACCATCTTTCCAAAATGACTATGGGATTGCCTGCTATCTAAATGCTATTAAACTCATGGTGTCTTCCACCAATGAACTAGAGACTAATATGACATAGACAAATATAAAGTACCTCAATCAAAAAATAAAGAGAAAAATGAAAAGCAAGTGTTTGGATGGCGAAAACCACTTTGTGGCGGTATCTAAAGCTCAAAATAGTCAAACTAAAGATGTATCGAAAAGTGAAAACCTCTTTGAGGTGCTTGGTAGTCTCCCAAGCTATCTTCAAGATAGGTTGTTAGTTTTGATTGAACAAACACAACCAATCAATCTAGGTGCCGAGGAGTCTCCTAAGATAATACATGTGGCTCAATCCCTATTAATAGAAAAGAAAGAACAATTTATAGAGTTCTTTAAGGAAAATAAAATCTATTTTGCATGGACTTATGCTGATATGCTTGGATTATATACAAAACTAATCATGCACAATCTCTCCATAGCTCTTGGCATCAAACTAGTCGAACAAAAGCTAAGAAAAATGCACCCTTATGTGGCATTGTTAGTTAAAGCTGAGCTTGAGAAACTATTAAGTGCCAACTTCATTCGAGCTATTGACTACGTGGAATGGATCTCCAATATTATGCCTAAATCAAAACATGACAAATTCATTCGTGCATGTACTGATTTTAGGGATCTTAATAAAGCATGCCCAAAGGGTGACTTCCCGCTACCTAACATTGACATGATAATGGACATGACTATGAGTTATGAAATGTACTCCTTAATGGATGGTTTCTCTAGGTACAATCAAATTAAGATAGCTCCAGAAGACCAGGAGAAAATAACTTTTACTTGTGCATGGGGAGCCTTCTACTGGAATGTAATGCCATTTGGGCTTTAAAATGTTGGTGCTACCTATCAAAGGGCCATTACCAATATCTTTCATGACATGATGCACAAAAACATGGACGATTATGTTGTTGACACTTTGGTCAAATCTAAACAAAGAGGAACTCACCTATTAGACTTGAATTTGATATTGAACTGTATGGAATAATTCCAACTTAGGCTAAATCCAAAGAAATGTGCTTTTGGCATTACATTAGGAAAATTGCTAGGGTATATCATCTTGCCTAAGGGCATAGAGATAGAACCCAAAAAGGTACATGCTATCATGGACATGTCACCTCCTAGAAACATTAGCCAACTAAGTAGTTTGTAAGGATGCCTTCAGTCAATCTGGAGGTTCATCTCTCAACTTGTTGATAGGCCATAACCCTTTAACAAGATTCTACATAAGGGTTTCCTGTACATTGAATGAAGAATGTGAGAAAATCTTGACTCAAATCAAGGAATATCTAAAAAATCCTCATATTCTCATGCCTTTGATTCAAGGGAAACCTTTGATCCTCTATATCTCAACTAAAAAATATTCATTAGGGGCTTTGTTGGTACAACAAGATGAAAATGGGAAAGAAAGAGCCATTTATTATATTAGCCATACCTTGGTAGCCTATGAGCTCAATTATACCAATATTGAAAAGGCTTGCCTAGTAGTAGTGTTTACTTCCCAAAAACTCAAACATTATATTATTGCATACACTACACAATTGGTTGCAAAAATAGATCCTTTAAAATACCTCTTAAGTAAAGCTGCACTTACAAGTCAACTTCCAAATAGATGATTCTTTTCGAATTTGATATTTAGTATGTTGAAAGTAAAGTTATTAAAGGACAAGCAATTGTCGATCAATTGGTTGAATTTCCAATTATAGACAATGCTCCAATGCATATTGATTTTCCAAATGCCTCTATTACGTACGTCACTGAGAGGACATGAAAGATGTGGTTTGATGGCTCGCACACTCAAAATGGAGCTGGTGTAGGGATTTTATTTGTTACACCTCACAACTACACAATCTCAAAGTCTTATAAACTATTGTTTCCATGCACTAACAACATAGCTAAGTATGAGACTTTGACTAGTGGGATATAAATGGCTCTTGAATGGAGAATCACAAAATTGCACATCTATGGGGACTCCCAACTTGTTATTAATCAAGTCAACAATGACTACCAAACTAAGGATGACAAATTAGTACCTTATAAGAAGTTGATTGATGCCCTAAGGAATTATTTCATAGTTGTAACATTCCAAAAAATTCCTATGATTGAAAACAAGGTTGCAAATGCTATGGCCACTTTAGCATCTATATTAGAACTACAAGAACACGAGTCTCTCTTTGAGTTCCTAGTGAAAGAATTACGACACTAAACCTATGACTCCCCTGACAACTACGTAATCTGCACTGTTGTTGGCCATGAATCTTCTCGCTATTCCTCCATCTTTTACTACCTACACAACCAAATTATTCCTCAAAATCTCATGTGCAATAAAATACCAACTCATTCGCAATGCCTCACATTATACCCTTGTCTCTCGTGACTTGTATAGGAATGGTCTAGATAGAACAATTCTTAGGTACCTAGATATAGAAGAGTTTGAAAAGGCATTAGCCGAAGTCCATGACAATATTTTTAGGGTACACTCTAATGGCCTTGGACTTGCTGAAATTTTGCTTAGGGCAGGTTACTATTGGTCGACTATTCAGGCTGATACTATCTGGTATGCCAAATCATACAAGAAGTGTTAGTTATGTGGCAACCTGATTCATGGTCTTGGGCATGAACTTATTCCTTCTATTACATATTTTCTTTTTTTAGTAATGGGCCTTTGATTTTGTTGGTAAAATTTACCCAACTCATCTAGTGGACATAAGTTTATCATCACAACAACTGACTACTTCACAAAATGAGTTGAAGTTTTTCCATTATCTGTTTCTATTGGAAAACATGTTTCCTTGTTCATACTCAACCATATCATCTATCACTTTGGTATTCCATCCTCTATTGTCATGGATAATGGAGGACAATTCAGAAATCAGGACCTCAAGCAATTATGCAAGAAGTACAAGATTAAGCAACATTGGTCCTTTATATACCACCCTCAAGGGAACAACCAAGCCGAGGCTTCAAATAAAATACTGTTGAAAATCCTACATAGAATAGTTCACAGATCAGGAAGGGATTGAAATTTTCAAATCAATCCAACGCTATGGACTTACAAGACTACTACATGCACTCCTACAGGGGCTACACCCTTTCAACTAGTTTATGGC